>OX382265.1:15048492-15535546 GCA_947507595.1 Pyralis farinalis | reverse complement strand
CTCGGATGACGTAATCGTATATATACTTAGTCTTGCCATAAATACTGAAACAAAGAAAAAAAAATGTATTGCAAATAACATTTATTACTTTTACAGTGTGTTAGTTTAATACATAAATATAAAACAATTTAAAATATAAAAAGCTTATTCGAAGTGGTCTCCATTGGCTGCCATACAGTCCTTTAAACGTTGAGGCCAGTTATCAATTTATAGAAGCACGCACTCTTTCCATGGGAAAATTCTTCACTGCCAACCTTCAAACGAACGTATATATATATATATATGTATATGTATATATATATATATATATATATATATATATATATATATATATATATATATATATATATATATATATATACGTTCGTTTGAAGGTAGTTCGTTTAAATTTATTTAAAAATTTTGAGAATTAATATTTTTTTTATAAAAACTAGGATTATTATTATTAAAAACTTAAATTAAAATACTAAAGTAGTAAATAATTATTTATTGCAATTTCAAATTGGGGATTTACAAATGGGGGGGGGGGGGGGGGGGGGGGTCGAGAGAGACAGACGAGTCATGTTCACAACAACGGGCGGCGGCGTCTTCTGGCCCGTTCCGTGTTCCCTTCAAAATGGTTGATTATGGCGATGGCTGACTTACTTGTCAACTTGTGAATGGTGCCCGGGAGAATGGTCTGTGCACACCTTTCGAATCCCATCTACATAATATAATAAAATAACTATACAGGTTCTATAGATTTAAGAGAAAGCATTTATTTAAGCACTATAATATACAAAAAAAGGTATATGGGGCGGTCAAATCCTTTAGAGTTAAATTACTAATAATAAAACAAGACATGGAGCAATGGCATAGGACCACCACCATAATAGGAAACCATACATTTCTTAGGTTTAGATCACACATGCTTCGTAATATTCTTGTATGTGCGGGTTACTTCACTATGATTTTCTTCGTCGCTGCTAGGTATGTAAAAATTACAAATATGTACAAAAATTCTAAAAAAACGAATTTAGTAGTGCATGCGCACACCGGGTTTCGTACCACGTACCGGTCGTCGGTTAAAAGGCCATTCACTAGCCTATCACTGCTCAGTGATGAAAATACACCATATTGGCTTTCGTTTTCCGAAATTAATGTTGGCATAATGTTGTTGTCGAGATGTTACTCAAATGTACCCAATTTCAAGTTTGTATGTCAAATAGCTTATGAGATAAATATCTGTAATAGACTTATAGACAGACTTACAAAAGTTAGGTTTTTTCTTGTGGGCACCTACCCTAATAAAAGTACATTAATATAACCTTAGCGCCATTTAAATTCTATATCACAGTGTAAGATCGTTGTGATATTGTAGAAGATATGCAAGTCCTCATGATTCATTCATAAAGGGGTAGCTATAACAATTTTCCCTGTTTTCCACTGAACAAAGCTAGGTAGATTCTATTTTAGGGGGAAGGGAATTCGTTACGTGATAAGATTAAGAGATTAGTGCAAAATGCTCTCGACTGTCAGTGTCTAGGGACAAAGTCGTTTCTACTTATTCAAGAATAGTCAACTCTAATCTAGGCTTGAGTTTTGAAAATGTCTTGCCAGTAATATGTCTTGGTGATATCGCATGGTGTTTGGTAATTATTTCCTAACTAAATATTAGTTCAAATGTTAAGTTTAAAGTCTGTATACATATATACAGCTGGAATATTAGGAATTCATTGAAGATGGTTTAGATGGTATTTATTCTAAAATTACGAAGAAACTTAGCTGTGTTGTTAATTTAGAAATATTTACCAATTATCTATGTATTCACAGACTTTTCTGTGCTTAGTAAACGAGGCATCTAGAAACAAGTTGATCCTGTAGGCTATTATTTAGGTTTATATCGATTATTTCGTGCTGTAGATTTAAAACTGTGAATTAAATTACTAATTCATGTTTTTAAATCTACAGCACGAAATAATAGATATAAACCCTCCGACACACTTAATAGTAGTTTTCCATAATGGTCGTATAGTAGCAGAACTGCAATTACTAAAAATATTATTTTGGATTGTAATTGGCTTAGTGTGATCTTCAGTGTCATCTCAGTCAAGTCACCTGCGTTTGTTGTTTTTTCCAAATTAGCTAATGAAACTTTATCAAAAGAGGCATAGGTAGGGAGCAACATTCTATACATATGATAAAATCGTAGCAGAGCTGAATTTGTACGGATACTATATCGTAAACCTACACTAGATAATAAAAGAATAACATTAAAGCTTTATATTTTACAAATAGATCAGGGATATGTCTCTGAAATAAAAAATTGAAAAATGAGAGTTTTACAAATCCGCAATATTTTGGAAAGATCTGACAAACGATACTCCATGTTAAGTGATATTAGAGAGTAGAGGAGGCATACAAAAATATTATCCTACTAATATTATAAATGTAAATGTCCGTTTGTTTGTTACGCTTTCACGCGAAAACTACTGAACCGATCAGCATGAAACTTACACATATTCTTGGAGGTATCAGAAGTAAAATAGGATACTTTTTATTAAAAAAAATATATATTTTTTATCAATGCGAGCGAAGCCGCGGGTAAAAGTTAGTAATTTTATATTTTGCTTTCCGCCACGTTCTTTTCCCTGGGCAAGTGCCTTTTCACAGAAGATCGCAAGAAAATTACATCTGTATATTGTCTTCCTGTAAGTGAGTTACCAGAAGAAATAGCTACAGAACGCATAAGCAGCGCATAAGCGATATTTGCATTGCAAGTGACACAACATCAGGGTGGCTTTGCTATGCTTATTTTTCCCCAAACATAGTAAATAATACTCATGTGCAATAACTACATTAGTTTCCAATCCAATTGCCCTAGTTATGCGTGCCTCTGGGTAGCAGGTTCTAATGCAAAAAGTTTGATTTAAAATGCAATTTGTCACGTGTGGTGTCACACACAAGTCCCTATTTTTAGGGTTCCGTACCCAAATGGTAAAATGGAACCCTCTTACTGAGGCTCCGCTGTCCGTCCGTCCGTCCTTCTGTCACCAGGCTGTATCTCATGAACCGTGATAGTTAGATAGTTGAAATTTTCACAGATGATGTATTTCTGTTGCCGCTATAACAACAAATACTAAAAAATAGAATATAATAAATATTTAAGGGGGCTCCCATACAACACACGTGATTTTTATACTCATTTTTGCTCGATATTGATAACGGCAACAGGTAGACGCTTGAAATATTCACAGAATATTTAGTTATATATTCATTTTAAGAATAAATAATTAAATTGAAATAAAACAAATATTTAAGGGGGGCTCCCATACAACAAACGTGTATTTTTTGGCGCTTTTATAGATAATGGTACGGAACCCTTCGTGCGCGAGTCCGACTCGCACTTGGCCGATTTTTTTTTTTAATATCGGATGTTAGTTTAACAATAATACGGGCTGCTTGATGTGAAGTAGATATCGTGGCATATGAACTTTGAATAGTTTTCTGGAGCATACTGTTAACCCTATTCATTCGTAGGAACACAAAGATCCTCCTCCAAAAAGTTGTTATTGTTATTGACTGCGGCATTCTGTAATGTTCTGAAATGTGAGATACTTCCCCAGTGGGGCTGTTAAGTAAATATTATAGCGACATAACACTCTTCGGTCATCGTCTTGTTTTGCTAATAGGTACGGCGCGCTACGAGAACGTGATCTTGCAAAGGGTTCTAAATATGATTGTGAGTTACTGTGCTATTTACATTAGTATTCTTGAATGTATGTATATCTTCATGCTACGCCCCTTAATGGGTAGACAGAGAGTACCGAGTGCCATCAGACGTGGTCGTACACTCCTCACACGCTTTTTTAACATTCATAGCTCTTGTCATGCACGCTCGCCAATTCCTAGGGCTCCTGACATCACCTTCTAAACACGATAAATATATATTTTTATACTTATATCAAAAATACTATTACAAATGTAGTGATGTAATTTTTGTATTCGTAATTGTAAATGTTTATGAATCTCCAAAGATAATGTAACAACATCATTTAACATACTTGTTTTTGCATCGTATAGTATCAGTTATCACAATAATATTCGTAATTCGCCCTTGGAGTTTTAAATTTCATGCCACTTATTATGGGTCTCAAATTAAAGTCAATAACTGTACAAAACATTTCCTGATGGTTATTCCATTGACTGCGTTTAAAGACTGGATCGGCAGTGACGAATTTCCTCAAGTCACGAACAGTAAGCAATTGACTTGCTGGCCGTCGAGAAAGTCCCATTCATAGCACAATATAAGAAAAGACGTAATCATGGCCGTAGGAATCACGTCCAACTGGCGACAAGACCGGAATTCCGTTGGATTCAATGTCCCAGCAGTCTTCGTAGATAATTTTCTTTACAAAAAAGAAAGAGATTTTTGCTTACGTTTTTGACAATTCGAATAATAAGTCGAAACATTTATTTCATCGCGTGATTATATTCTTTTTTTATGCTGTCAATAATTACAAGTACTAGCGTTATATGTCTTTTATTTATGCGGTTTTAATATCACTTGCGAGTTGGCATAAATGTATTGTGGGACGCAGCATTCTCTCTAGTCTGATGATTAGCAGGCAAGATCCGAATGAAAAAGGCGCAAAACGTAGCAATATTTAATTAGGATTATCCCAACATGAAATACCTTCATTGTACAGAAGAACGCGGCAAAATAGCATTTCCCGCAGTGTTGTGTTTCTGCGAGATCAGTACTAAGCTTTCCCAAGGTAGAGGTAGATCCCAAGATTTTCCACTGACATAAAGTCTAATGTCAGCGGGTAAATTTTAGGGTGACTCAATAAGTCACCCCAAAGTCTAAGGATAGTTTTTGCGTTCCTATGTGGGTCGCCTTCTGTGCAACGAGTTGTGTTCATAGGAATTGTTTGATATGATACCCACTTTTTCGGGTATTCAGTGCCCAAAAAAGTAGATATTACGTCAAACAATTTAGGATACCGTATAAAAAGATGCCAACGGAATTATAACTAAGGCTTCGCTGTGTCTTGAACTATAGATAGACAGTTGACATTTTTACAGAGTATACCTAGTCCGCCCGTAAGTTCTGGTACAAATGAATATGCATTTTATTTTTTTATGAAGTAAAGTAATTTTAATAAAACTTAAATGTACATATGGAAGTCGTAGAAAAAAATAAAAAACATGATTCTATTCGAAATGGCCACCTTTGCCTTTGATATACTATAACTTCACGCCAAATCCCTTGCGGGGTGGGCAGAGAGAACCGAGCGCCACGTGACTCGATCCTTACATATCTCACTCGGTTTCTTAACATTCATTGCTCTTCTCATGCACGCTCGCCGGTTTCTAGGGCTCATGACATCACCTTCTGATAGATCACAACCAATTTGGTCATGGTAGGTAAGTCTTGGCCTTCCTCGGCTCCTACATCCTTCCACTTTTGCATTGTATATCTGCTTCATCATTATTTCATCCTGCATACTTTCTACATGTCCGAACCAACGGAACATGCCTCTTCTTATTTTAACACCGACGCTTCAGACCTTCAGACCAACTCTGTTTCTAACATTATCATGCGAATACTGTCTACAAGCCTTATGCCACAAATTGTGCGCAGCGCTCGCATTTTGACCGCGTTTATTCGACTTTCATGCTCTTTCTTCCATACTCAGTTCTCGCTTCCATAAGTTAGCGTTGGAACCAGCACAGCATTGCCTTTGATATAGGCCTTTAATCTGTTTGGCCACGTTTACGCACTGTTTCCATGGAAAATTTAGCCACTACATGCACCAAAGATTTCTTAAGAGACACAATGTCGGTGTCTTGATTCGAGCAGGCCTTGTCCTTTAAAACTGACCCTAATTTGTCTTCTAAGGGGTTCAGATCTGGGTTAGACGAGGGCCAGTCTTCAGCTCTTATTAAGACAGGAACATTGGTTTCGAGCCAGGCTTGGATAGTTCATGCGTTGTGACCAGGTGCAGAATCCTGCTGGAAAGTCCAAGGTTTTAAAAATGTTTTTAAAAAGTATATCGCTAAGAGATTTCACAACACAATCCACGACAGTCTCTTTATACACATTGGCTGAAGTAATCAGTCACAAAAATGAAACTTTGTGACTCCTTGACAAGACATCCCTCACCAAATCAATATAGACACAGAATGTTGACCACGTTATACCTTTCCGATTATTTGGGCGGCTTTTTTAGAACTGTGTGCGTACACTTAGTCATTTTGCTTGTTGTAGTGATCCTCAATCGTGATTTATTTTTCATTAGTAAAGAGGATAGTATCAGGATAGAAAACGTTTTGATCGATTCACTCTCTTCAACTATAGGGATTGATTTAGGACACGTCCTGTATATCGACGAAAAGCGCCGAGATTTAGGTCTTGTTTTATTATACGCGACAGAGTGCTAGCGCGAATCTTCATTTCTCGCGATAAGATTTTTGTAATCACTGCAATCCTATTTTCCGTAACACCCCATTCCATATTGTAATTTGATAATAAAGACGAAAAAAATATATAAAACGCCAGGAAATCGAAAGTAGTAGTTTTTAATAAACGCGTTCCAGATTCAAAATAATTAAAGAGTTGAAGCAGTAACATCAAATAATATAAATAAATATACTTAATATTTTCATGCTAGATCTCTTGCAGGGTAGGCAAAGAGAATTGAGGGACATAAGACACAATACTTATACACATCGTTCACTTCTTGCACATTCATACCTTTTTTCCGGTCGGCGAATCCCATGGCTCCTGACATACCTTTTGAAAAACACGATCGATTCGGTAGTTATATATATGTCTTAGCTATCCTCGGCTCCTACATCCTTCCATTTTCGCATTGTATATCTGTTACGTTATTCTTTCATCTTGCATTCCTTCTACATATCCGAATCAACGGAGCATTCCTAAAGTTAATAATGAAAAAAAGGTATAGTGTTAAATATTTTTAGCACAGAAACCTTGGTATGCCAGTCCGGCTCACACACAAGTAACAAAGACAGGTGAATGGCCAAACATCTTTATCGTAAGGTGGATGCGCGACGTATTAGTAGCTTGTAAATTCGGGTAGCTCTATTTAGGATACATATTTTTTAATCTTAGATCGCTATTATTAAGTGAAGCGTGAATTATCTTTATCATCAATACTTGTAGATACACCCTGGCGAGTCTTAGTTAAATATTGTCAGTACATCTGTTTCTTATTAATTATAAAGAGAGTTATATATAGTTATGAATAAATTCTCACAAAAAGCAGTTCAATTAAATAAATGGGAATTTTGACTGCACTATTACTAACAATATTAATGATGTATGATATATTGAGCATTGATAGCCCAGTGGATAAAGAACCAGCCTAGTGACTAACAGATTCCCGGTTCAAATTCTGGCCACCTACCACTAATACCACTAAATTCGTGTTTTTGGATATATGTATATATTTTTAATTATCATCTGCTCGGCGATGAAGGAAAACATTGTGAGGAAACCTGCAGGTCAAAGAAATTATATTTTAAAAGATTTATACCCCACTGAAGAATGATCATGTTTTCCCTCTAGGTTGCGGAGATCTGATGGCATCGCCAAAACCTTGGGTTTAAGTAGCGAACTTCGCCAATCCTAATTATGAAATGAATGATTGGATTATGAAACGGTGTAACGTTAATAAAAAGTAGTAAAAGTGATAAAGTAATGTACAATCGGAACCCAAACGAGTAAACAAAATTTATACGCATTCTTCGACCGGAAATTCTATTTTTCTCCGAATTTTATCATAGGCTCTTAAGACTCATTAGCTTACATAATAGCGATGGATACTCATTACTTAAAAGAAACGTCGATTGCCTATAAAATCAACAAGTAGAGCATCCCCCAAGGGCACTAGAGTATTCTTAGTACGGATCGAAACATCGGATAAGCTCGCCAATAGTTACCAAGCTAGAGTTTTGAAGGTAAAGAAAAACTTTTCTATTCGAATTTGGCAGATGCGTCAAGAAGACCTTTGAGAAGTTAGTCCACTAAGAACGAGCAGGTACTCTATGTCTAACTCCAATCTTTTCAAATCTTCAGCGAATGAATTCTTCTCAAAATTTAGTCGAATGGGTATTTCAATTGTAGACTTGGTATTACCGTTCAGAAAAATACGAGAGTATCTTTGCCTTTTTTTTATTGAAAGTATTTATATTCCAAGTAGTACAGATCGAAACGATTTAGTAGTTAATTTAGAGTTTAATATTGATGGCTTACTTCTGATAGATAATTACTTGTGTATCGAATTCATAAACATGTTCAGATGTTTTAAAAGAATCTGAACGGCGAGTAAGGCCTTACTTTATTATTAGAGTAGGTACAGCAATGATTTATTTTTAATCTTTCACTTTCTTTTCAGCTTTGTAAAAAATATTGCAATACCTACAAACAAAAAATAGTGTTTGTTCGTTTTGATCACAGCTTACATGAAATGCCCGTAATAAAATGCCCGGAAACTGCTAACTATAATAACCTACACACTTGAACAAAGTGTAATTGTTGATCTACATATCATATTCGAATCATTTGTTTTAGGAAATATCACTATATTGTTGTCATGTGTTCACTTTTGAGTTTTTGGTGAGCTCGGTGATGGAGATTTTGCGTAACACTGGTGGTTAGGAATGCTGGGTTCGTACATTTCCACACCGGATAAACATCTGTGTGCATGAAAATGTCTAGATGTTTTCAAGTGAGGTAGGTACTCTTCAAAAATCCCAACTGGAGCAGTACCTCCACCTTAAAGAAAACCGCTCAGTGTAATGTATCATTATTTGGTAGGTGCTAGGATGCAGGAGGACTGACCTTTGGATTTTACAGTTTTACTAAGCACCACCTAACATTATGGACTTACGCATCGATAGAAGCTAGTACATTTTCATGGGCTAGCTGATGGTTAGTGATCACCATTTGCCTTCTTTCTAGTCTTTCTTAATAAAAAGGCAATAATAGAATACTTTCAGCGGTGTTCTATCTGTCGGTATGTCCTTAATAAATACGATTTTTCTACGATATCTCAAGTAAGTTAAGGTCAGTTTATGTATTGTAACTGTTAAAATAGGAAGTTTTTAGAAATCATCGATAGAATAGAATAGACGAATATATTTTAGTTCTGAACGAATTTTTCAGACCTAATTATACGGTCTACGAAGCGTACGGCTCAAATACAACTTATGTTTTATATTGGCCAGGTATGAGTAAGATTCTAAACAGTTAGGATTAGGTCCATTTGCGATAAAATTGCAAAATAAATGTGATATTCAAGTACATTATTGAAATCTTTCATCATTTATCTTATTAATTATCATAAGCGCACGCTTTGATTCTTTGCGTTTTTATGATTTTATTATAAACGGCAATTTGTATAAAGAGCACGTATAGAACATAATCACCCCTAAACGCGATATGATAATACTATCTTGAACATATTCTAAACAATCGTTCAATATGAAAATATTCGCAGAGCTCCCATAATTTGCGTGTGAACGAGCCATAACCGTGAAATAAAAGTTTTACAAGTGCTATCACACAAACTACTCGAGGGAATGGATGCTGTGGAAGTGTAGACACATCGGAACGTTCTCGCAAAATGTAGATGGAGAATAGAAAAGAAAATACCTGAAACATGACTCGAATGGGAAGGCGTGGTGTGGAATGCAACGTATTTGTTCAATTATTTAAATGCAATTTTCGAATTCGCATTACTGTCGAATTACATAAAGTTACCTTACGATTCTGAGCAAGATAGAATAAAAAAGATGCATCGTTCTGAGGAAATTATTATAGTTGAACAATTAAAAATATGTATTATTATATGGTTACATCAATAATGATATAGTACTTACAAAATATGTAAACAATTAGATACAATTATCAAGAATACGAAGTTTTATACTTACTCTGAATCAATATATTTTTTTATTGAAATAATCTGATTTAATATAATCAATATAATGAAATCTGTATAATTTATATCACAACCGCGAAAATAAACATGTGATCCGCTTGATGTAAAGTTGTTGTCATAAAGCATAAGTGCTTGGAATGAAGGGCATATCTAAAGTAGATACAAGTGACCAAGTCACATTTAAACTTCAGAGTTTCTAGTAAAATAATATATTAGAGAGAACTACAATGGCGTGATAAATATTGTTACTTGAAAATTTACTGAAAGCTATGCTTCCTCAAAATTCACTCAAAGTTGAGGAAAGTTATAAATAAACTAGCACAGTTTATCTACTCTGAAAATCACGAAATTGTTTAAAGTTTATTTTGTTCTATGTTATTAAGTTACACTCTGTAATATTAACGTATTTTTCGAATTCTTCTAGAATTTTCGAATAATATCATAACTAAATATGATGATTATGCAATACAAACAGTACAAAGTACAGAAGAAATATACTAGGCTCGATCGCATTGTTGTTATTGGCAAGTTTGTAAACATCCTTCTTCAAGGTTTTTTTAACTACTAAATAAATACTAGCTCAATTAAGCTATAAAAATATTATGGGCTAAGTTAGCCTAGATATACTCACTCCTAAAAAAACAATTGCTTCAGCAGATCGGGAGAAAATTGAGCGCAAACTTTTGTTTTCGTACTCACAAGCATAATTACACGTGTACACCCCACATACAAAAACATACATTCTCGTTCACAGTTATTCTTTAATCAATGTTCTATAACGACTTAGGAAGCCTAGAAACGTAAACGTGTGAACAAAGATTGAGTTTCGACTTTCGGGGCAATTTACCCGGCAGTTGGTATGAAGATCTAACATAAAATATTATATAGTTGCAATATTTCAAATGAACAAACTTCTCTATGTTCGTAAAAGGATGTTTATAGTCTACATTATGTGTCATATGTACTATTTAAATATTTATTTATTGACAGAAAATAATTAAGTTGCATTGTAATATCACGAATCAGTTTTTGTCAATAGAAATATGACAATTCAAAGATTCACCCAAACTAAGATGAAATAAAAAAAAATATGAAATACTTTTCCCATGTTCACATGTTCAAAATCTCAAATTAATTTGTTTTAAATACATTTTGCTACCCCCAATTTCCATCGAAAAGGAATATTTAACAAAATAGTTCCAAGAATGATTTGAATAGAAGTACTTAAGAAGTGAGACATGGAGTTCATCAGAAGTTGGATTCATAATGCACCTACGACCGAGCGCTTTTCTCATAATTTAAGGGTAATATCCGCAAAAAGATTGGAGGCGTGACGAAGACGCGACGAGAAGAGGGTTGACGTGTGCGTAATGAAGGCGTCGCGTCGTCGCAAGATTTGTCGAGTCTCGGCCATCTCCCGGCAGGCCCGCCTCATTGCGATTTCATAACGCGTCATACATGCCTCCCCTCTTCTATTTTTCATACCTTGGAAACATTGCAGATCAATTACTTAAAAATGTCATTTGATATTATTGGAAGAAACAGTTCTGAAAGCAATTTTGAGATGAGTCAGGCACTACAACCCGGTTGGGTAATTACTTTTACCTTACAGAATGCATCCAAAGTACACATACCTGTGGATTATTCTTCTTTTTCGCGTTATTCCGTTTCCTAATCCATTAGATTTGACGGGATCTGTTACTTAAATCCCTAGAGGATTTGGCGAAGACACTGACTTTTGCATTGTATGTGATTATTGTATGTGTTTGTCATCTGATGTGGTATTCAAATAAAAAAGCCATCGCATCAGAACGCGGTTTCTGCGGATTAGTAAACATGGGTGCTCGAGATAATTATCACTTTACTCGTAAGCAGAAATGTCATAATTACGTCGAATGCATCGAGTTAATAGTTCACATTTAACGTCTAATACCACATTTATGTTGCTAGAAAGTCGACGAGTGAAATATTGTAGGCCTTCTAATTTATTACTAAGTTATTATATTTTCTTTTATGTATCGTGTTCGGAAATTAAGCTTTTTATTATCTATATTTATATATATATAACGGATGCGTAAAAGCGTTTTTCGCTTTTACTTCCCTAGGGAAGAAAAAAGTTCTTTATTATTATTATCGTCAGCATCAGAACAATCTCTAGATACAGGTTGTGACTACGACTTTACTTTTTCCCTACCCCGCAAGGAACCTGGTGTGAAGATATACATACTTACATAATATCGCTATTTTATGTACTGTGTTTTTTAAGGTGATATCAGGAGCCTTAGAAACCGGCGAGGGTACATGACAAGAACAATGCATGCTAAAGATGCGAGTGAGGTGTGTAAGGATCGAGTCATGTGGCGATTGGTTCTCTCTGTCTACGCCTCAAGGGATTTGGCGTGGATTGATAGTGTTTTTTTATTATACTAAGGCGGCAAACAAGCGTACGACATGATGGTAAGCAGTTACCGTAACCTATGGATATTTACAGCATCATATAATGTCGCTCATGCGTTACCTACTCTATATTATAGTTATTTTCAATAAGTTTCTGTTAATCAGCGATGCCACTATTATCGAGCATTTACTAGTACTCTATTCAGTCAGCTGTAAGTTTGTGAACACAATAACGTAATTTTTAAAATCTGTATAAAAAAATCCACAAGTGTACCATTAGATGTTATGTTTTAAGGGATATATCTTCTCTAACTTATAAGATATGAGCAGTTATTTTGTGAACTTATTCAATAATTATTTCTGGTATATAATTGTAACTCACGTTACAATTATATACCAGAAATGATTATAACGTTTAGATAGCAATATAATACAGAACTTATTGTTTACACAAAAAATACACAACATAGTGACAGCGCGAAAATGGCGTCGGTGGCTTCGCGGTGCGTTATGCAATGACGAGAGGTGTTACGCGACGCCGCCGTGCGGCTTCGTGAAATGCAGCGAAAAGTTGCCGTGGCGACCGGGTTATCTACATTATTTTAGTTCATACTTCGTGTAAAGTTGACACAGTTCAATTTGGTTTGACGCTGTATTTGAGGCGCCGCGAGTGTCGCGATGCGTTTCACTTCATCGCGATGTACAACCCAAAACAACATCGTGTCGCATCGCATCGTAGTGTGAACTGACTGTTATGTACAATTATGTAATATGAAAGGTGATTGTATGGAGAAGGACTAAATGCAAAAAAAATACAGACAGTAGTTTTTGAAAGAGATTACTGCTGGTAATGAAGTTATGGAGAAAGTGGATGAGACTGTATATCTTGGATGCGTGTTCAGCAGGAATGGAAGGTACACCATCGATGTGGAAAGACAAGTTACTGCTGAATATATAGAATAATATGCATGGAGCGCTAACAAAGCTTCTAAGCGGTTAAATCTTGTGCCAGCAGGATTAGCTCGTAACTTACTCGCAATGTATATAATATAATGTGCTGATCCCAACGTTAATTTATGGAAGCGAGAGCTGGGTATGGCAGAGAGAGATCATGAAAGTGGGATAAACGCGTTTGAATGCGAGCGTTGCGCAAATTATGCAGTGTAACGATTGTAGATAGTGTTCACAATGATGATGTTAGAAATAGAGTTGGACTGAAAGAGAATGTCGGTATTAAAATAAGAAGAGGCATTCTCTGTTGACTCAAACATGTAGAAAGAATGCAGGAAGAAATAATTACAAACCGGATCTACAATACGAAAGTAGAAGGATATATGAGCCGAGGACGTTCAATTTAGTCATGGTTGGTCTAAGTCTTGCCTTTAAGACCTACCAACCATGACTAAATCGAACGTGTTTTATTAGAAGGTGATATCAGGAGCGTGCATGAGAAGAGCTATGAAGGATAAAGAATCGAGTGAGGTATGTAAGGACCGAGGCACATGGCGCTCGGTTATCTCTGCCAACCCCACAGTGGATTTGGCGCGAAGTTATGTAATATGAAATTGCAATAAATAAATCCATTTTCACGCCTCATTTGTAGTATTGTATAGATAGCATCTTGCGCCGACTTAAGCATACGATACACCTAATGTAAAGCGATTACTGTAGCTTATGAACGTTTGTAATACAAGTATTTTTTTTTGTTATGATTGCAAACGTAGACTGGAATTCAATAGAAATACAAATTCAAAATGTCATTATACACAAGTAACTGTTCATCTATGTTTGTGTAATATAACAATAAAATTTATTTTATTTACAGTCCAGTAATAATAAGCATTTTTTAGCAAATGGGCAATCCAGTTGCCCTTGGTGTTTTCTGTTTTTTTTTTTCTAGAAACACTCTTTATTTTTATACTACATTGGGAAGGCATATAAATACGGCCCTCGCTTAAAATTACATTAAGTATCACTCAAGGATATGTTGTTTGGCCGCGGTTTTCCGTGAGGTGGAGGTACTTTCCCAGACGAGCTGCTTTGAGGCTCCCTAAAATACTACTACTATATTTCTTTTATATAGATACAAAATTAGATATGTGCATCAGACATGCTTTCGTTATGCGAAAATTTGATGACATCACTAAATTTATAGAGCTAAATTGACTTCTAATAAGTACCTACTCGCCGGGACTATGCATATCCTCACGCTTCTTTTCCAGTTCCAAATTACTTTTGACAGAAACTTTCTTTCAAAGGTAATTTGGAAGAAAATTGTAATTGTAAAATTGAAATTTAGTTCACTCTGCCTACCCCGCAAGGGATTTGGCGTGAAGTTATGGGATAGAGAAATTTAAGTTTCGTGTAAGGGTGACCGTTTACGTCCTAGTAACAATCGGATATTGGACATTCCTATGGACGAGTACAATAGCCGTTCCTATGCGAAATCTTGTACTGTGCCGGCGGTGCTACTTTGGAATTCATTTCTTGTTGATGTGAAAATGGCCGCGTTTGTTCATTCTTTTAAGTTAAAATCTTAGCTCTGTTTTGATACACTTGAGAGCTGAGCGTAGTCGATATGTATATGTACTCGTATGTATTTATATGAATGATTTTTATGTACGTGTGTATCCAATATTACTATGTAGTTAATATATGCAGGAGTTATTTTGTGAATGTCAAACTTACATACAAATTGATCTAACCTGCTTTGTGTACGAAATTATTCAGATAATGTAAACTAGCGCCGACTAGCACCCATTCACTACCGTTAGTAGATGTATGCCGTAGCTGCCATGGCTGCTGTGGTCGTCTATTAACTGGATGCACCCGCCATCGCAGCTATAGCACGCATCTACTAGTTCGCACGAACTAATTGGTGGCGAAAACACACAACGCTGGTTAGATCAAATTACCTGCCACGATCTACTACGATCAAATTGGTTGTGTTTTATCAGATGGATATGTCAGTAGTCCTATAACTCGCGAGCGTGCATGTAAACAGCAATGAATGTAAAAGAATCAAGCTAAGGACTCTCTGCTTAAACCGCAAGGAACCTACCACGATAATATAGACAGATAGTATTAATGAACTGCCACAGGTATCAGTATATATTGTATATTGTCACATAAATTACACACAGCGCCATCTAGCCCCAAAGTAAGATAAACTTGTGTTATGGGTACTAGACAACTGATTGACATACGTAAATACATTTTTTTTTGTAAATACATACTTATTATACATAGAAACTACCCAGACCAAGACAAACAGACATGTTCATGCACACAAACGTTTGTGCTGTGTGTAATCGAACCCACGAGCGTTGGTGTCAAAGTAGCGTAACAACGCGTCTCCCCACTGCGCCACCGAGCTCGTCAGATAAGTAATCAGCCGGTAACGGTCATCGAGAGGACAAGTGTCGCACACACGTTTCGCTCAGTGTCATGTGAGACTGAGGAAATTGGTTTTCATGAGCCAACAGAGGCATGTACATATCGTATTAAAATAAAAACTATTACATTTGAAAATGTTAAATAGAATGTAATGGATTAAAACTTGTAATAAATACGTTTTTCTTAGTCTCTTGATCTGGTAACATGAAATTTTGTATAGATGTAATACTCGTACCTAGTAATGCTATGGATATGCATCCGCTCGTAAATATTTCCTCAAAATTCTCAAGAAATACCCGCGTGTATCCCGGTGTATCCTGTGGGAATCGCTTCTTCTATTTTACATTCACTTCTAAGGGTCGTATCTCGATGGCGTGTAGCTTATAACCTTGCTCAAGAATTTGATGATTTAATGCAATGAGATTTTTTCAAATCTTTACATATAAGTATAGATTTATAAAATACAACCTAGGACAATCCGCGCTCAACAATACTTAATTTGAATGTTAAAAAACATACTTTGTATACTTACGTTATTAGTGATACGTACTCGTAGTTACGGAATTAATAACATAGAGTAATACTCGTATGAATGGTATAATCATTTTAGTACCATTTTGTATGTAACTTAATACAAATTAAACTTACAAACACAACAACGGTAATGAAAATAATATTGCATTTGCCGTAATGAATGTTTAATACGGAGAACTGCATATGTTTGAAATACCGTCAACGCTAGCTTATTTCAAATTAATTTACCGCCGAATATAATCTGTAAGTGAGTCGATCAAACTAACGCAAACTATAATTTTATTATGCTCAATTTTATCGTTAATATTCGTTTATAATTTAATATTACAATATAATGGCACGGAGTGCAATATACTCTATCGACTCCTCTCTGGGCGGCCAATGAAGGCAAGCCAGAGCTGAGAGTCCTTGGATTTCCACTCTGACCGACGAAGACACGCCGGAGACGAAAGCACTGGTCGACTCTCTGGAGCACGCGATTACCCGTGGTGTCGTTACGCACCAACAGCTCGCCACAAGCTGCCCTACGGGCTTTATTATATATTTGTTATTATTATTTAATATAAAATAATTAATATATTAATCCATGGTCTTTGGCTGAAACCTGCTGTGGCACATATTTTGTTCTGTTATTCACTCAGTATTGATCCCGTAACCTACATCCTGGAGAAAGTAACAGATCAGTGTTAATTTCTCCAGCAGCAAATGAAGCTCTTTAAGCTCGTGTGAAGGCAGTGGTATGACATACGTATTTTCCTTCAAGATGCAGCGCTACTGAACATTTTCCTAAATTATTCATAAATAAATGAACATTGTCGGACAAATTACACAGCGCCATGTAGCCCCAAAGTAAGCGACACTTATGTTATGGGTACTAGACTGACAAACATACATAAATACATTTTTTAAGCTATTGCATAGCTTTCATCGCGGGCTTTGAGCGCGGCGACCGAATCAAGAAATTCCGTAACGAAAATAAAACCTAACACCACCACTCCGCCTACCATGTAGCCCGTTTTTTTCATAATCATCAGATGATGATGATTCGTCGGGTGGGAAAGTGTTCAGCCCGCCTGATGTGAAACTGTTATACGGCCTATGGACAATTTTAGACTCCGTCGGGTGGCAAAGAAGTGTTCAGCCCGCCTGTTGTGAAACTGTTACACAGCCTATGGACACTTTTAGACTCCGTCGGGTGGCAAACAAGTATTCAGCTCGCCTGATGTGAAACTGTTACACGGCCTATGGACACTTTTAGACTCCGTCGGGTGACAATCAAGTAAGAAAATTGGTAGAAGAATTTTTTTTTTTCATAATCATCAGATGATGATGATGATGTTTTACTTTTATGTCCTGTCAGGGTGTGTATGCACGGTGGTAGGGGTATTTACCTGATGTGATACTGTTACACAGCCTATGGACACTTTTATACTCCGTCGGGCAACAAACAAGTGCTCAGCCCGCCTGAAGTGAAACAGTTGCGCAGTCTATTAAAATTTTTAATACTCAGTCGGGTGACAAACAAGTGTTTAGTCCGCCTGATGTGAAACTGTTATACAGCCTATGGACACTTTAATACTGCGTCCGGTGGCAAACAAGTAAGAAAATTGGTAGAAGATTTTTTTTTCATAATCATCAGATGATGATGATGATCTGTCGGGTGGCAAACAAGTGTTCAGCCCGCCTGATGTGAAACTGTTACACAGAGCATTTATTAATGAAGAAAGTGATGAAAAAATAATTATAATTGCATATGTTGATAAAAAAATGCTATGCAATAGCTTTACCGCGGCAGTCCCCGAGTGCCACCCGTTTTTTTTTTGTAAATACTTATGATACATAGATAACACTATCATGTTTAGTCAACGGTGTATGAAGTTGACATTATAAAAGAGTTCGCAAAAGCAATATTTAATAGTCTATAGTCAAAATCTATTATATCTACGAAGAAATGAATATGTAGTTATGCAACTAAAGTCACACACTAACAACACGTATCATATATGTCAAGTAATTAAATTTACCTAATGTATCGCACACATACACTTTCTTCTGCATCGGCCGCATCACTAGAAGCTAGAAAATTACCAAAATAGCCGTCGATTAATTCGCGGGAATTGCTTAATAAAATGGAAATCATACCGAAAAATTGTTTAAGTGATATACTTCATTTGTTAAGGATAAATATTGTTTTGATTTACAATTTATTTAAAGAGACAAATGGATCTCATAGGAAAAATATAAACAGTATTTTAGAAAAAGCTTAACCGATAAGATGCCATCTTCTTTATTAGATAAGCCTTACCAAATACCTGCTAAATAACTGCTTCTACTTTCCCTATTATACTATCCCTTTCTCTCGCCTCGTTCCTTCGTTCCGAGAGGAACAACGTATCAAAAAGTAAACGTATTATTAAAAAAAATAAAGGAATATATATATATATATATATATATATATATATATATATATATATATATATATATATATATATTATATATATATACGGATAAAATCTTGTTGTATCTTATTCATTTCATATAGCTCCCTCACCTTCTTTAAATCAATCAATATATCGGGAGCAAAAAACCATTGACGAAGAAGAAATACCAAAAAAAGATATCAATTAAGACTTGTTTTCCAAATAATCAACTAGATATTACAACACACGAAACACACCACAGCGATGAACCTAAACAGCAAAACCTTGTCAAAATACAAAATTTGGCCCAAATCCTTAGAGCCTTTCCCGAGATACTCAAAATATTATTTAAATACATACAAAAAATGCTCGTTTGAAATAAAAGGATTTACAAAAATACGTACATATAAAGATGTAGGTACATTTGCCTACTGTCTGTGTTAAAACATTTCTACATATCGCACGATGCCACTTCTGCTGCTAACACAGCAACTCCTCAGGAGCTTATTGGTGACCTCACTCACACGCAGGAACACAACAACCAGAGAGTTACTATTTGGCTGCGGTTTCTTGTTGACTTGTTGAGTTGGAGGTATTACCCCAGACGCCATGCCTCTCTTAAAAACATTAAGACAAACTGACATGTTCATGCACATAAATGTTTGCCCCGTGTGGAAATCGAACCCACGAGTAGCGTTATGAACCGCTGCGGCACCGAGCTCCTTAAAACAAGAATGTCAATATCAGTGGCGACAACGAACATTGCAAGCATCGTTGTGGTTCCGCATCAGGCCACTTTTATGCTTGTACGTCACCAAACAGAGTAAAATGTTAGGCAATTTCATGTTAATTTATGTGTGGAGTACCAGAAATATCATGTTTCTGGAAACCTCACTTCTCTATCGCCAAGGAGATATAAACTTTTAGTCACGTAGCTCCCCATCCTAATGTGCATATCATGATAAGTCGATACGATAACATCAATCGATCGGAAGCGATTAAACGTCACAAATCAGAATTCAATTCAATCTTCATCTTTACAAGCAAATGTACAAAATTGTTTTAATATTTGAATATATTAAATTATCTACTACCAAATCATTAATACAATTTCAAAGAAAAGATGAAAGCAAATTCTGTTAGTAAATACAGCATGAAACAAAATCTCTATTGACAGTGGAAGAACGCCTTACATTCAGATACTTACAAAAGGTTCATTTCTTTGTTAAAATTATAATCAAGTTGAAATTCTTATGATTACTTCTGGAACTTAGTAAAGCCTATTTAGAAACATTAATTATTAACGGCATTATGAGGAAAAGTTTCATAATAATTTTACTTTTTATACTTTAGAACATAAGTAGGTACTTCGAGTATTATGTTTTCAGTTTCAAAAGTGTGGTACACAAAAGAAAACGGTGGTCGGCCAGCGTTCAGGACTATTCGCCTATTCATTCATTTTTAAAGGATGTTGAATGATCCTTCACAGTTTGAATATAAAAACATAATTTATGTACACCCTAATAATAAATTCGAAATGGGGTTTGATATTAAATAAGGACGTTGTGGCAATATTTGAAAAGACAGTAGGCTATAAAATGTGTACGTTAACGAAGTTTATAAATTTAGTAAAATGAATGGTTTTATATATCTAGCAAAATACACTAGCCAATACTTGAAAAAAAAAATGCATATACCTATATATATATATAGCCTTACCAGTAGAAACAGATTTACAAACAGATCACTTTTACAAACTATAAAGTATTCAATAAGCGGGTCACAGTATATAAATATAGTCATCAACATTTTGCCAGTGAATTCAATATCTAAAGTTCTCTCTGTTAAGGACTATATCGTCAATAAAATAAAATAAAGTCAATTGACTTGGTAAAATAAATACTACGTCTATACAAATAAACAAAATTAGAATGTTTGTTTGAAATGTCAAAATAACAACGGTTTACTAACTATGAATGTGTACGGTGCTTATACCAATAATCATTTTTTAATAATTTTGTCCGTATTAATTTTTTGGGTAACTACCGAAACGGCTGGACCGATTTTGACATGACTTTCATTAGCAGAATGCTGATGTAATAATCAGCCACTTGCCACTTTTATTTCAGAAAAAATATTAGTCTTCCGCGGGTAAAAATCTATGAAATTATGAACAAATTCCAATTTCACGCAGATTAAAGAATTAAGGATACGCGTTGGGTCGCTTTTGAACATTTTTTTTTTTGTTGCAGGTCTACTTCGTCTTCAGCAATTGTATCAAAGCCTGCAACCTGGCAACGCAACATTCCGTATTTCGAACGTGAAACGTGTCTCCAACGCAACTGATGTAGTGGCATTTTTGAATGCAATTGAGCGTCTAGACCGCTGGAGTAACAAATACGTTGTTCTGGACTCAACAACACAGTTGGCGAAAGAAGCCCTAATTCTACACGTACGTGACGTGCAACTTGGTCGGAGGAACTATCACTATTTTTTAAGTGGATTGGTGAGTATCACTTAGAACATTTGTGATGTTAACAGCGAGGATACATATCTGAAATGTAATGTTTATTCTTCTAATTTATAAATATCTAAGTACCGTAATTAGGCCAAATATTGGCACCTACCCAAATATTAGTACCCTTTCATTTATAGGCAGATTAGCTGCACCCCGCGACTTCTTTTTTTATACAACTAGATTATGAAACAAGCATGCGGTCCGCATTAGATGGTAAGTAGTCACCGCAGCCTACTGACGCTCGCAACACCGCGGGGATGTTACTCGCGTGCTGCTAATCTTGTGACATAAGGCTGTTCCGTCACAGTACCCAATAATTTCTCTGCCATATCTCACCCTTCAAACCGGAACACAGCTATATAAATATAGCTGCTTGGCGGTAAAAATAGGTGAGACAGAGGTATCCACGCAGACGAGTTTTGTACTCCCTCTGGTCTCCCTCTTCATCCGCGAGTATGTCCGGTATCCCGTAGTAGGTGCCGATTTATTTACTTTCTTTCTTTTTCTTCGGCCTTTAAGAGTCGTATCGCGATATTGAATAGTCTATATATATCCATCCTCATGAATTGGGCTCTCAATTGCAAAATATTTTTTTTTAAATCGCACTGGTAGTTCTAGAGATTAGCGCGTTCAAACAAACTCTTCCACTTTATATATTAGTATAGATAATAAGATTTCAATACTTTGGATAGAATGTGCCAATAGTTGGGTTTTAGCATGTGGATACCTTCAATCTTTATCCTTCTTTTTTTTTATATAATGTATATCTTTACGCCAGGTAACTTGCGCCATAAGACGCGGTCCATACACACTTCTCTTTTTTTATAGAAAATAAGTATTAAGAATGAAAGTAATGTATTCCGTTTGAGAGACTAGATCACATTCATTATTAAGTAATTCTTTATGATATTATATTTCAGTTGACAAGTATTTCTAATTATTTCAAGATTGCTTTAGTGTCAATAATTGCGTGGTACCCTACCCAATACTCTAGTTTTTGTAACTTTTAATAATGGAGTATAAGCGTATATTAAAACCGGTTAAATGCGAGTAAAATACTTTAATTAAAATGCACTAAGTATATAAGTACATAAAGTATACTAATTTCCAGGTAGTTTAGTATTTGAAATGTACCCGTAAACAGTATTTTGACACCGTCAATTTTAACGGCCTCCATCTGTTAAATAATATAATTAGTGATTAAATGAACTTACCTGTTAGTGAAGTTCTATCATAATCATACGAAGGCTTTGTTCAAAGAGATTAGCATAGATAAACAACTTGTAGTATCGCTTAGCGATCGCAATTCTCACACTATATCACGGGTACTCCTATTTTTTGGTTTGTTTCCATTCCACATTCGTTAGTCAATTCGTCTTTTCATTAAGTTCAGAGTTAAAGCAATTTAGTAATTATATTTCACAAGTCCGAGGGTGAGATCTTTTATTTATTAATAGATACTTTTAACACCAAAGGTAGGTGGGATGCTAATCTCTTCGGATGAAGCCTTCGTATAATTATGATAGAACTTCACTAACAAGTAAGTTTGTTTTATCACTAATAATTATACTCGGCTTCGTCCTCGAGATTAACATAGATAAACTTGTAACATTTAGAGAAATGCTCGTGTAATATTCAAATCATATGTAGGCTTAAAACCGCTGTTATTTTAGATATATTAGAAGTATTATTTCATACGCAAATAGATATCATTGTAAGATATCCCTTATAATTTAACTACCAAAATTAATATTCAACGAAACATGTTATACATGTATAGATTGAGCGAAAATATCAGTCCTCGTCGCGAAGAGGCATGTAATAAATGTTTGAAAAAGATATTATTGCCAGTACTCTAACCCATCGGTCCTTTGATCACGAAAAGCGGAATCGAATATGGACACAATCACCCTGTTCTCACGCAGAGAATTGCAGATCTTGCGATTCAGCTGAATGCTGGCATTCAGTTTCTGCAATGATTTTAGATAGTTGTTTCACCGAACCTCTTAAATAAAACTTAGCGGATATTTTAATCAACTCATCATATATTATTTATTTATTTATATTTATTTTAATCAACTCATCAGTTTTGATTGTAATAGCTTGGCCGTAATAGTTACATAGAACCCTGAACCCTGTGAATGGTAAATGCGAACACAGTAGCGAGCTTTTTCACTAACAGGATTACAGATTCTTTAAAAATAGCAAAGCCAAAAGGTTCTTTATCTCGTATTTTGCCTTAAGATAACGTAATCGAAATATATATCTAAAAGTATATTTACAAGGTCGTTTTTACCTATATAATCACCAACAATCGAAGCTGTAATACATCGAAGTGTATTCAGAGAACCATACTGAACACATTATGCAATCCGGCTAAAGCATTATAATTTCAAGTTATATAAATCAAAGTCACTGTGTATATAGTAACTACACCACTTGCGAATATAAAAATAATTTTGCTTAAATAATTTAAAGCGAGAAACGTTACTGCAATGTCTAAAATACATTACTACAATTAAGAAGATAATGTTGCAGTCACCGGGATAATCTGGGTATGCATTCTGCGAACACTGGGATTCGAATAATCAAGAGCTTAATTATTTGTGGTAAAGACAATTGTACTGATTGTACTGTTAAGTTCTTGTAAATATGGTACCATACTGCATACATGGACCAATAGGGTAATATAATGAAAATTACAAAGAAAATTCTACGGCTTAATCCTTATTTCCGGTAATGTCTTGAGGATCATTGTAAATAGAGAAAACGGGCAAAAAAATGTCGGGACCAGTCGATAGTAATCGCATTTCTATTATGTTGTATTAGCGATCTAATTAAATGTATATATTAGTCAAAGTAAAATTTTGAATTATCTATATAATTTATGTGGCATGCACATCACACTTCGCCGACTATTAGGTTTCCCTTTATTTTTTTTTGAGTCCTCGTTATTAGGATTAAACATATTTATTTGGAATTTAGGCAACACTTTCTCTCATTTATAGTGAAACCAAAAAATGTTAGAAGTCTTCTCGTATGTTGGACAGTTGGCACATATTGTTTGATTAATTGTATGACCTCTCGGAAGCCAGTTATTTAAATGGCTTGTCGATAGGAATCCCGCGCTGCGTAACAATGATAGGTTTTTTCTTGAAGTCGTACGTTACCGGACTAAGACCAAATATAAATTGATAGTGAAATTTATTTGCCAATTGCCTAAGTTCTCTGTATATTTTATCAATTTTATACAGAAGTAAGCATCCATAAGATCATACGTATATACATTTTTTTGGAAATGAAATGCTGTTCAAAATCTTCAATGTTAAGTTGTTATGTAAAATTGAAATTTTCTTTAGGTTTAAAATTACCCTCATTTTACTATTTAGTTTCGTAGTAGGTACATATAAACTTTATTTTTAATTTACTATATTTGCAACATTACTTTTAATTAACCAGTGACGTTAGCAGAGACTGCGTTTGGGACGATGACCTTGCGATGCTTTGTATGACCGCTATCGCTAATTACTCATCACGATAGCAGATGTCGACTACTTCAGCTTCGTTTTCGCTGTCGGTCGTCATGTCGCCACTGTAATTGTCCACGTTTTTTTTTTATATAGTACTAGCTGTGCCCGCGACTTCGTCCGCGTGGAATATTATTTATTTATATTAATAAAAATAAATAAAATTTCAAAAATAAAAGTAGATAAAGTTACTCGTTATTACATTAGCTATCTGCCAGTGAAAGTTTCGTCAAAATCGGTCCACCCGTTTCAGAGATTAGCCGGAACAAACAGACTGACAGACGTCTGTCTGTCAGTCTGTTTGTTTGTAAAAATATTCATTTTGGTATATGTATCGTGTATACATCCATATGCATTTACTAAACAGCGGCAATTTTAATATTACAAACAGACACTCCAATTTTATTTATCTGTATAGATTATAAAAACAATGTAATTTCTTCTAGTAATAGTAACTATATGATGATCTATAAGTCCCGTATTTATATGTAAACACAATATCTTCTTCTTTCGTCTTTATCTTTAGTTTTTGAGACAAAATTTAGACTTATTGCCCGCCCTAGAGACGTGGCTGAAGGTATCTATTCATGTCTCCACCGACGTTCGGGTCCTATGTGCCGAATCGTGGAAATTAGTACGTGCTGTTCTATGGCTCTGAGAATGAAGCCATCAGGTATTGTTTAGTCTCGCCAATTAGCGATGTACGAGTATAAGGTATTTATTCGTTGTTATGCACGACATAGCACAGTGCTCTAAACATGTGGCTTAATATTTTTATAGGCTCTTTATATAATTACTAGTCACACATGAACCAATATCTAATATATGTAGAATCTCTGTATCTAGAATTTCGGCATCCTCTAATGGAATGTTCTCGTTGCTGGTATCGGGCGTACCAAACCACAGCGTTGATGCAGTAGCCACATCGTTCTAGTCATATTCCAGAAACACTCATTTTAACTATGCAACGTTTAACAAAATTGAATATCTCATCTTAAAATTATATATGTTTGTTATATACTACTTTTTCAATAGATGTTATGCGTAGCTATTTGATGTAATTTATGAATATTTAGTACAGGGATAGTCTCACGAGTTGCTCACAATACTAAATTATGTACCTACCTCATAGTGGTAATCAAACTACTATCACTAGTATTATAATATTATTATATGGTAATACGTACTTACTCGATATCGTTAAAGAATATATTGTGAATAGGTAGACTTATGAGCTACCCACATCACTAAATGTACCTCAACCTAGTTTATAAGTTAGGTACTAGTTACTTATAAGTAATTACGTACTTACACGATATAATTAAAGACTATATTATGAAGAGATAGCCTCACGAGCTACTCAGCACGGTATTATGGCACGAGACAGCCTCAAAAGCTGCTCGTATTGCCTTATACAATATCTACCTATAGAACCTATGTTCACGACAGTAGTCGTGAGTATCATATATAAATTTCAGTTTATTGCTCACAACCTAAATGCAACTCCTGACAATTGGGTGAACCGTTTCTTCAGAGTAAGCCAGTGTTTCGGGAAGCTTGTAAAAATCTCTGACGCCTATGTAGCTCACAACACTTTGTAACTCTATATAGGTATGTGTTTAAAAAAAATGCTAAAAAAATCGTAGTATACACTAGTTCCTTACAAGGTATTACGTGATCGCGGCGCGTAACTTGGCCCATGCGCAACGGTCATTTTTCGGGCATAAATCGAGGTGCGGGGGGTGCCCAGGTGCGGAGGGTGCCCAGGTGCGTATCCATAACAACGATGCGGACTCGACTCTCACGCAGTCGCTTCGCATCTCGTCCCTCTCTACCCGCGTACGCCCCTCGCAGTCCTAGAGTATTGTCGGGTAGAAAAGTTTAAATTTGTTTGTTGTTTACTTATTAATGGTTGTTGTTGTGTTGTTGTTATTGTTATTTTATTTATCACACATAAACAATACCCGTTGTAAAAATACCATTTCGTCGTCAAGTGACTTTAAAGGCTTTGTCAAACAGCGAGCTCGGCGGTAGCGCGGCGCTGGCGCCACGCGAGGCTGGCGGGTCTTTCGGGAATTACTATGTGACTACACTGCAGGCAACACGCCACGCCGCGCTAGCACCCCGCCAGCATCCTATTAGAAAGCGTCACTTTTTATCTAATAATACAGTGCATCCTTAATATAACGACTTCCTGAATTAAACAAATTCTTCGTAATCCCCTTGAATTGTCCATAAGATGTCAATGTAAAATATACCTTTACATTGCGAATATTTTTTGCGAACAACCTCTTTATAACGAATTTTCAACTTACAACAAAAAGTGTAAATACCTCAAATTAACGAATTTGTTAACCCAAAACCTTTATATAACATTCCCACCAATAATTCCATTGTATATGATTCATGTCGCGACAGGTTTCGACACGCTTTTTATCGTAAAACAGTGCGGTTCGCACTATTGTTAAAGATTCCTCTTTATAACAAATTTTAGACCAATCTAACCTCAACATAACAAAACTCAGTTTAACGAATTACTTGATATAACGAATATTTACTTGTTCAACCAATTTTTCAACGTCCATGTTCGTATTTGTATAAAAATCTGTAAAATTTTACAACTAACACATCAAGCCGCGCTGGTCCACTCCGCGCCCAGCTCACGTCAAGCAGCGCGTGTGTCTACTGTCATAGAAACGTTAGAACTACAGCGTAGGCGCCGCGCCCCGTCCCGCCAAGCGATCACGTCGCGCCGCGCTCCCGCGCCGCAGTTTGTAATCGCGACAAGGGTTGGCGTGGCATGTCGCGCCCCGCCAAGCTCGTCGCGACGTGACGCTAGCGTGGCGTGTTTTGTGTGACGGCTTCCATATATTTTCATAGAAAGTTAGCACGCCAAGGACACGCCACGCCAGCGTCGAGCCCAGCCACGCTCGCTGTTTGTCAAAGCCTTAAACCGACAGCCAAGAAAAATGGGCGCATGCGCCGCCGACTGCTATTTTAGGTCAACTTATGCGCCGGGATTTGTACTCACTTGATATAGTTTACGAGTAAGTATATGTGAAGGGGTAGCCTCAAAAGCTGCCCACAATACCTTATATATATATATATATATAATATCGTATAAAAATAGTATTTTATTACCAAAAATTCTTTGAACTAACTTTTATTTCCGATAGTTGTGACAGTGCCGTAACATCCGAAAAAAATAAATGTAGCACGTACACGTTTCTTTTTCCACCACAGAAATGTTTTAATTTTCTGCATAAATATTCATATTCTTAAATTAACCGTTAGTTATAAATTATAATACAGACTGAGCAATGTAACTCGTGCGGAATGGCTGGAACTGAATGAAAAGACGAATTGACTAACGAATGTGAAAGGGTACAAACAAAAAAATGAGTACCTTCAATATAGTGTGGGATGGCAATCGCTAAGCGTTACTACAAGTTGTTTATCTATGCTAATTTCGAGGACGAAGCCGAGTATAATCAAATGATTGATTTTTAATTAAGTTCGCCGATGCGGTAGTACCTTCGTCAGTTTCTGGAAAACCGTAAAAGTTAAACAACATGAACATTGCTGTTATTATTTACTGGACAACAAATAAATAAACGAAGATTTTCTTACCAAAATTTTAATCATATCAGGTTTTGCTTTACGCTGTCACTGCAACCTCAATGATCCCTACGACTATAAAATGCATATACTTGAGAAATATCAGTTACTTCATGAATAAAACGAAGATGACTATATAGAATAGATTATAAAACATAACAGGTTTATCATATGATAATTAGTCCCTTTAAATCATATATAATCAATAGCGTTATAATAACCAACCAGAGACTTCCATGAAACAGGTCGATTATTTACAGTACATTTCCAAAATACAATATAGTTGTGGTGCGACCAACCAGCAAATTTTAAATGACAGCATACGATATAGTGTGGATAGGCATTATATATTATTATTGATTATTATCGCTTGTTTCAAATATACATAACGCATGACACACATGACACATAACTATATATAGATGACGGAATATTTATGTCGAGGATTTTATCGTTAGTTAGATATTTTGTAATCTTATGTTTATGAATGACAAAGCAGATATATAATGCAAAAGTGGAAGGATGTAGGAGCCGAGGAAGGCCAAGACTTACCTATCATGATCAAATTAGTCGTGTTCTATCAGAAGGTGATGTCAGGAGCCCTAGAAACCGGCGAGCGTGCATGAAAAGAGCAATGAATGTTAAAGAAGCGAGTGAGGTATGTAAGGATCGAGTCACGTGGCGCTCGGTTCTCTCTGCCTACCACGTAAAGGATTTGGCGTAAAGTTATAGATACATAGATTATGTTTTCATTTGACTGCTAAACTTCAAGAAATGACTAGCTGAGCTATTCTTGACATCCCCTGAAATTTTCATCAAAATCGGTTCAGCTGTTTCGGACACCTAAATATAGGAACATACATACACAAATATAATTTTATATATAAGATTTGCAGGTTGCGTAAAAGCATACGGCGCGCTTTATGTAAAGCGTTTATCGCAACCTAAGAATGGGTGCAATACAATATCCTCGTCCTTGCCTCGTCTTTGCGTAAGAATTGCATAGATTTAGATTTATTTATTGATTGTGATCTGAATACGCACGGTACTACTAAGTTATTTATCATTGTGATTGGCAGATACTTAAAAATAATAAATATTGCTAGCACGTGAATATTCCGTGATTCAAACCAATCTGGCGTAAAATAATTCCTCCCCCATTCTCACCAAAATACTAACTATGAAAATATAGAACGTGCTGATAGACTTAAAAGTACATTTTGTTTCTAGGTGATGGACGATCGCTGGGAAAAAGAAATCACCGAATTCGGAGCCATTAACATTACAGGATTCCGGGTTCTAGATTTTTCCCGAAAATTCGTTAGAGATTTTATTGGCGTTTGGAAAAAGGATTCTGTTTCGGTAAGTAATTTATTCTTGTCACTATTTAAGGTGAAGGGCACTGGGTATATTGTAGGGTATTTTGTTATTATCCTTTTTTGTACCTCTACCTTTTACTTGTGTATTTATTGGGGTCATTGTTGTTATGAATAAAATGTAAATCTACACGACGAGTCTTAGAACGTGAGCATCAAAGGTACTTTTATTTATCAGGCATATTATCAACGATAGAACGTAAATTTATTTGAAAGAAACGCAATAAATGCATCCTAATTGTGCACAAAACGGCCTAATTTCGACCACAATCACCACTGCAAGCTTTTAATGGAGACTAGTTTATAGTTGTAGTTTTGCTTAAGTATTTAGTGTACTAACTAATGTTGTGTTGATAATAAACCATTGCTTTAGTGAACTATGACTATATATCGAAATTATATTTCTATCTGTAGTACATAATATAGCCTTTTGTTCTACTATATGCAGAAGCTTACACGCTTCTGCATATAGTAGAAGAAAGTGAAGCAAAAGAGATCTGTTTTTTTTCAATTATGATTTGAACATTACCAACACACTCTATTCGCAGAATGTGATATTTTTGATCCTACAGTCAGTAATCTGTGAATTAATCTGATCCTGAAAATTAGTTCACTGTTAGGAGGATACGTTATTTATATCTCATATTTACAGTGCTGATTGCGGTGAAGGTGGAATCGCGTATAATATTTTTTAGATCACTTTATGTCATTAATTACGAAAATTGTAAACAAATTTGATCGCTACTATTTTAAGATCTCAAGACAAAGATATATTTTTTTCTTAATCAACATATTTTTTCCATTTGTGTCATAAAAGTATAAATCAAATAATTCAAGCAATCAAACAACATACGGAATCCTATACAGTGGATACCCGTCTCTCATTTGACCGCGTTTTTGCCAACGTTTTTTCGCCGCATTAGATAGCAGTCTGGCTGTTTGTAAAATTATTGGAAGGTCTTACAGAATATTTACATGGCCTTCTTTCATAAAAAAAATATTTTATTAAACGCTTTTATACATACATATCCGAAAATTTTTCAATTATAAATGTATTTATGAATACATTCCTATTAATATGTGTATATTGAAGTATAATGTATATATTGTAAAGTTTAAAAATTAAACAAAGAAATCTATTAACTTGTACGTGTCTCATTAATTGAAATTATATTAAACCTATTGGTCAAAGCACACACCACAAACTTTTGGGAATAAATTTGATTCAAAGAACTTCATTATATTGACACAGTAGAGAAATAGGATATGTTAGCTAATAGCAAAGGCTCTTAAACTAACCATTTACCTTTGAGTCCCTTGCGAATATCACATTCATTCAACCTCGCCTTAGAAATCCTTAACATCGGAACACTCAAATTATATTACGATCTTCAAGGAAAGTCCTAATTCACTAACTGAATTGAATTATCCACCCTAATATTTTCAATATTGTCCGAAGAGTAATAAATTATGTAAACTTGCTTCGGGAGTAAGGGGCTGATCAACACTTTTAGAGCTAAACCGACCTTAACTGCACGTGATGCATCCTACCGACTAGCAAAAGATGTAAGGCACGGTTTATATTGAATAAGCGGCACGGCGCTGAGGAAGAGGTAATTCTCTCCTTCATCTCCGCCACTACCTACTTGTATTTTAATTATTGTTTCTCTTCCTTTGATATGGTTGTCTGGAAGAGATCGCTTTAGCGATAAGACCGCCCATTGTACTCTTTCAATAACATGCTACTTAAATGTTTTGGTGCAATAAAGTGTATTCTATTCTATTCTATTCTATCTCACAATGTACCACAAACTAATGGGATGGGATAAAAATAACTAAATGGAGAGTTGTTGTATTCCTGTCGCAGAATGAGTTTACCAGTAAGGAGACGGTGAGTAAGAATTGTGAGTCGAGATGTGCGAAGTAATACCTTTTGTACTGCGAGCATTAGTAAGAAGCTTCTTATCAGGTGGATCTATGCTTTTTTGCCGACCGTCGTAAAATGGAAAAGGAAACTTGTGTAATATCTTAATGGTGGCCTGACTTTAAATCCGCTCATACAAGTTCGCTATGTTTCGAGAGTGTGGATGCCTGTTGCGCGATGTGTGATTCTTACACATGTTTGCACATCAAAGGCCAACCTTACTGCAGATTCAACTATAAAGAGGAGTTGCGGGCTACTGCAAGCTCAAACAAGATTAGGATTTTTGTTTGAGCTTTCTGTGGCCATCCAGAGTGCGGCTAGCCATAAAGTACCAAAATTTTTTGGAGTAACATGAATACGAAAACACAGTACCTTTACCATTAACATTATTATCAATTTGAAACGTCAGCTTTTTCATAAAATATGCTTTGAAACGAAATGGCTTCTTCTTCCTAGCATTATTCCGTTTCCAAATCCATTAGAATTGGCGAGGTCCGCTACCGAAGCCTAAAGATTTGGCGAAGATACTGATTTTTACAAGGAACGACTGCCGTCAGACCTCCAGATCCCAGGGGGAAAATCAGACCTTTTCTTAGGTTAGCTCACGCGTCTATCCAAAATAAATTTCTTGAATGTGTGTGTTTCCTCACGATGTTTTCCATCACCGCCGTACAAGAGATCATTACTAACATGTACATAGTTCAGAAAACACGAATTTAGTGGTACATGTCGTGATTAACTTTAAAATTAAATGGATCTATGATACATAAGTAGGGCACAGCTATATTCAACGAATGGCACGCCTGAGGAAGTCCCTCTACCTCACAAAGTACCAAATGGCTAATGGAGATGAGAAAAAAAAAATATAAATGATAACAATTGTTCATCTGCCGTCCTGACTGTGTTAACCAACGTCAGAAAAGTCCATAACGTGATCCGTAAATTTTTTGTATGTTTATTATACGATGTCTACTACAATCATGGACTTCGAATATTCTTTGTTCTTGCGAGGCTTCTAGCCTCTGATTTGTCCTGCAAAAATTTCGTGAAGTAACTACTTTGTAGGAGACAGTTCTCGAAACTTTGTAATTAATGAACTCCAGATTGGTTGTAAACATGTCAAAATGAAATTTAACTTAGTACGCTACCAAGTATGATTACGGTATGATCTATATATATAAAAATGAATATTTGTCTGTATATCCTCTATGGACTCAAAAACGGCTGGACCGATTTAGATGAAATTTTCAGGGAATCTTCGGATTTATCCTGCGGGTGATACTGTGAAGTTTGGTAGCGATCAGATCACCCGTGCGAAGCCGGGGTGTGTAGCTAGTAATAAAATAAAAACATATTAATGAGTAAAACTTAAGAAATATCAAACATACATTTCCATTCTTATTTTACGCGTGATCATCATCGTATATGTTGCCTACAACAGGCTAGATAGGTAGATTTTAGAATTTGGCATCTTTCGTCATAAATATTTCAGAGATACAAGTTTCCATACAAAATCAAATGTAAATATTGTCCTAAAAACATGGCTAACTTGTGTACCTCTTCACTTCTTTAGAAAATACTCCTAAATCGTTTAAAATTACTTTGGTATAAAGCACAATTCGTTTGTAACAAAATTGTAAGCCACCTGGGTAACTTTCGTACTACGTACTTAAGTTACCTTATATAATAAAAATAATAACGAAAATATCTGCGCAGTCGTATTTTGAACCTCCACAATATTTTTTTTTTCCTCTACGAGATAATGAGTAGTGATATATAGACCGAAAACAGAGTGATAGCAATAGGGTTACCGCTTTCCATTTTAGATATAGAACCCTAAAAATTACATCATCATATCCATTGCTGCTTCTATAATAAGGAACATCTCATCCAAGACACGCTTCGGTCATCAAGCATGTCACGCCAACTCGATAAATTCCGAGATTGACTCGCTAAATCTAGGATTACCCTCCAGTTTTAAAGTGACGTCACTTTCTCAGGAAGTGTTCATTGAGATTCGTCAACGTGAGTTCTCAGTTAGGAGAGGGGTCACATCAAGGGGGGTGGCTATTACATATTTACGTGATGACAATATAAATTTGCTCGCAACTGAACAACTTTCCGTCGAAGCACGCTTTAGAAACATTATGAATTTCTAATTATGAATTCAGTGGACGACATCCTTTTTTAAGAAAAACATCTTTCCGGCGGCTTTGAGACGTCGATTACTTTACTTAATTTATAAGCAAATCATTCTGTGTTCCTCTTTATTACGATGGATATTTATTAAATGGGAGTAAAATGCTCTCAATTTCTCAAATATCCGGTAGAGCTGAATTTGTATTCATTTTTTATTCTAATTCAAGCAAGGTATTAGTCTGATAAGCTTTTAGAGTTAATTAGTAGACTTTTTTAGCAGTTAAACTGGATCACCTTTATGTGGCTAGGTTACCTAGATATAATGTTTACTCTTCTTGGTAAAACTTTGTTACGTGCATATGAGTCTCCAAAGGGTTTAGGCATAAAAATCTCTAACGGACGTGGTTCTCATTGTGCTTTCTACCTATTACCGAATGAGATTCTGACAAAAGAGGGGTAGGATACAAATATATTTAATAATAAACAACCCGACTATCTAAATATATTTTCACACAGAGCTTTCGAAAACTACGGTCAAATAGCAATTTTCTGAAGGGTTGCAGTGTTATTGCGTTCAAGTGAAGTCATCAATAAGTTGGGGAAGATTTATTGTATTAGTAGCAACTTGAAAGCGATACTCTACATGTGCAAAATGAGCAGAGATTATCAATCGCATAAATTCAGGCGGAAGATATGCTGGACAACGGACGTGATGCAATAGATGCTAATTAATTGTAATGTGAAATGTATGGACTAAGTTAAACTAAATCACTTGTATCTGACGTGAATTTGGGTGCTTTAATCATTAAAATCTACGACTGTAATATTACGAAGTCGTCTGTATGAGACTGGTCAGACAAAAGGTACAGCTGCAATACAAACAAACACCGAATAGAAAATTCAAATCTCCTAAGAAGACATGAGCCACGTTTTAATTAATGCTAATCCTGAAAATAAAACAATTTCTTCTGTAAATGAATGACTACCATACTGTTATCCAATATAAAGTCAAAGTATTATACAATATTTACTCAGATTAACATTTAGCGACTAATAACGCTACTGTAAGACAAAAGGTTCCGTACTTAATCATGAAAATAATGCATATTTGTAGGACAACATATAATTGCTCTAGCGTCTTCTCCCTGCATCTTGCTATCACTGAATTAAATTTTAGTTAGAAGCTCGTTATAAGAACACATTATGCATTAGCAAGTCTACCTTTATCACTATGGTAATCAAAACTATTCTCTGTTCTAGTAGATAGAGTTCTCTTAGTGAAATGACTAGTTAATTCATGGTAACACCTGTATTCGTATATCCAATACTCGTGGAGCAGTGACAGCACAATGGATAAAGAACCGCCATATAGTGACCTACTGGTCCTCAGTTCGAATCCTGGCATCCACTAAATTCCTGTTCATGGATTTATGTACAAATTTGTCACAGTCACCAGTTCGGCGGTAAAGAAAAACATCGTAAGGAAACAGGCAGGTCGAAGAAATTATATTTCGATAAACCTTACTTAAGAAAGATCTGGATTTTCATTGGTTTGTGAAGGTCTGACGGCAGTCTCTATATAAAAATCAGTATCTTCACCAAATGCCTAGGTAGCGCGAACCCCAATGGAATAGGAAACGTGATAACGCTAAAAATAAAAGGATTCTGTATTCGTACACTTCTGGATTTGACATTTTATCTGTCTAAAATGGTTAATAATCAGAATAAAAGGACAAAATTAACATATTAGAAATAATTTGTAATTATTAATATACTTAATTATTACTCTACATCTCCGCCGTTAGGAGATAGTAAGTATAAAGTAAAGTATTACCAACAAATGGCACGGAGTTTTTATTAAATGTAACTTATCCAGATTAAGGCCCCCCCCCCTGTAGGTCCAACAACGCGATGATATAAAACAATAATCTACTAAATATACTACAAATTAAGAAAATGGATTACACGATTGTTTGATACCCCTGAAATTTAATGGTACCTCACGATTATAATTAAACATACTTAACAGTAGTTTTTAAAATAAAAATTGCTAAAACAACTGTTTTATATCTGTGTTTAGACGAATTAATACCATCCTTCGCAAGACTATATAGTACCTGCAGGTTGTAACTTTAACTAACTATCTGGCCTACATTGATAATGTTTAAAACTTATAGTCACTGCAGTACAGGCGGCTATTCTAAACTACTACTAAGCGAAGAAACAACTATACTGACAACTTCATGTGAACTGGTCTGTTGTACGAGCTTATGAAGCCAGTAGGTCACTCTATGTGTTGTAAGTGAAACACAATATGTGTTCGCTCGATGTTTTCCACATTGCTAACGTAACAACACCTCACCAGCTGGATGCTTTCTTACTCGCGAATACACAACAATCCCAGGGGAATTGTTATTTACCTGCGGTTTCCAGTAAAGAAGAGGTACTTTGCCAGCGGATTGCTTCTTATTAAATATTGCTATGTCCAACCCTCTTAATATGCAAAGTAGTGCCTGTCGTTTGCACTGAATTAATTTTTCAGTGACTCAGTAACTGCAATAACTTACCTCTTCTATTTTTCAAAATGGTCTAGAAACTGTAGCTAAGTATAAAAAAGTGTTTATGTTGGGAAGTATCTTATGAAGTATATTTTAGTTATATTATATAGGTGATTTTTAAATTAGTGTGTTTGTTTACCACATTTTTTTGTTTGTTCAGGCTCAAGCTGCTCTCATGTACGACGCGGTGCTTGTCCTGGTTGATGCTGTAGCGCGTCTCTTACGAAAGAAACCTGATATTCTGCGAACCCTGACAAGACGCAACGCCAATGTAAACACCAGTAGGATTATCGATTGCAATCCTAAAGGCAAGATTACTCCGTTCGAACATGGCGATAAAATTTCCAGATTGATCAAGAAGGTACTTGTTTAGGCGATATTTGTATGTGTTGTTTTTATGATCTAGACTTTATGCAATTATTGCGACGTTCAGATGAAACTGGCCCATATTTGTTTGAAATGAATTTACGCGAATGCCCATAATATCATTATAAAATAAATTGCCATCTTCAATTAGGTAACAGACGTACGTAATTGAAGATGACGCTGTCTGTTTTTTTTTAATACGAGATTTTATCATATTTACGTACGATTCGCAAACATAGTGCATCAAATGGATTTATGTTGTATGTATAGGTTACACGATATCAGTGGCATCATTGATATGAAATCGTAGTTTGTGAATGAAACTAGAAAAGATAATTATCAAACAAACAGTTCATCATGTCGACAATAAATTAGTACGTTAATGTCACTTGTCAAATAGTTAAGATATCAGTAAAATTTATAGTAAAAATGGCGTATTAGTCTGTTGATTAATTTGTTATTACATATTACGTTTTATTGTAACTTTTATATTTTAAAACGTCTAGGGGTACAATATAAAAATATTAAAACTACTAATGAATAATACAAGTTTAATTAAGGAGAAATATACAATTAATGATTTACCAAATTTAAGTAAACCATTAAATAAAACACGCTCGGTTAAAGTTTATTTCTTGATCCATGTGAGAGAGGGGAGGTTCATGTTGATCCAGCAGTAGTGCAGGGCGCCGCTCCCACATTTCCTATTTAGATAGGGTAGAACGCCATCAAATGCTAATGCATGCCGAAGCATATGTTAGCTGACGCTTCCACTATCATCACTGGGAAATTATAAACTGGGCTTTCGTCTAATCTATGTTATGAACACTCTGTACGTGACACAGACTACATGAAGGAACCGAGAGAAGAGCCAGAACGTGAAAGGCTAAATAAAGGCGGGTTGCACAGCCTCGACCATTTGATCTAGATTTTTGTTTTGTGTAATGTATATAGGGCAGTCACCACGATGGATATGGCATCACCGGGTAGCTAAATACACGTGATATATATAGAGGCGAGTACGGGAAATTCGCTAATGACACCAGTAAATCCTTCATTCATTTATTGATCATTGTCTGTCAGTAGACAAAATTTGGTCATATTTATCCAATTTTGTCATTACTTTTTAAAAATTTTCAGTATCTATCTGTACACACATGTTTTTAGAAAATCTGTGTATATACAATATCGCTTAATATACGTGATTCGATCCATCCAAAATAAATTGTACACACTTTGGTACAACTCTTTGAATTCGGTTGCAGGACAATTCGCAGCACCCACACAATCACATAATCAAACGACATCTCTGTTTGAGTAGCTGTAGGTTTATATTTACTTCTCGAACTATTATTTTTGATAATTTGTGTTAAATTACTTAGTTATTTGTCACCTAAGTCTAATAAAACTTAGAATCACCACGAAGTCTGAATGGGTACATTGACGTTTAACAAAAAATACTCCTATGTAGTAATCATATGCATGTTCACAGGACTTATTTTAAATTTCCTTTTGCCGATGCGAATGATTGATGCCAATTCATATATTCAATTACGGGTGTGAGCGAATGCTTCGTTATTCATGCGTACCGAGTACGTGGAGTAGGCACGACAGCATTGAATATGTAAAATTTTACGATGATAGCTCGATATATGTATAATAACTTATACAACTCTCCTAACGACCACATCCTGTCGACGAACACGGGACTCTCTATTAAATTTGACGTCTTAATGGTGTAAGACACAGTGAGTACTACTTCAACCTCAAGGGCACCGATAACAGGATTATAATGTAAATTAATTAACAGACACCAGCGTGAAATTGCTTTCATTCAATTTCGATGTAGCTGAGACTTTTGTTAACCAAGGAGAATACATTACTACAACGAGAATAAGTAACACTTCTAATTAAATATAATAATACCTGGTATACTAGTAGGTTATGTGGTAAAAAATAAATGCGGTGGGGCGTTTTGACCATCTCCTTAATGTACCTAATTACATTTTGTTTCGAAAGGTTTGTTAGAAAATTCGAAGTTATTCATAATTAAACAAGTTTACAGCATTTGGTTAAAATTGCGGTATTAAACCACGGAGAAATACTACACTATACCACTAGTTATTTCTTTGTGTTGTTGTACTACCAAATATTAATAAGGTTGACTGTAGTTGAGAAAAAATATAAGAAAAGCGAAATAAGCGAAATAAAGTGAATAAAGAAAAGCCAAGCAGAATGACGTTGCGCTTATATGGCAAGTGTCATTTCACTTTGAGGTGAGGTAAATTGTGAAGGGACAACTCGAGACGTTTTACTGGCTTAGTTTACTAAGAATGGGGTTTTTATTTATCTAAGGCGAAAACCGTGACATACGACAACGATATCAAATTCTTTGCCAGCATGTGGTTTCACGACTTTGCACATTTTATAGGCTGTTTCTAAATTGAATTGCTGCTTCACCTATTTTCGATTATCTACGCCCTATAGTTTTTTTGTTCAAACTGAAGCACATGACAGTTGCTGCGTCATGAAGCGAAGCACTGTAAAATATTCTCATAGGTCGAAATAGTATTTCAAACAAGACTTGAGAGAGAGCGAGTATTTTTATCAAGTTAAATTGAGTTTGTGAGTCTACATTTTTCATTACAGGTTCATGGTACTCATTAAAATTGAGTCAGAGTACTTTAGAAAGTGTTGACAGTTTTGAGTCCGTGGTTGAAAGCAAAACACTGCGTTACTACTCTGTATAATTACTTGCTATTATAATCCAACTTTCAACGGCTTTAGAGTTATGTTTAGTCGGGTACCAACCAAAACTTTGACAGCGTTGGATGTTGGATAGGAGCGGAAGTGCCATGGTCTGCCAGTGTCATAGGCAGATACGAGTATGTAAACTTTTTCAAGGTACATTATTTATAAGAGATAGTTTTTCTTAGTACTTGCGGTCTATCTAAGTGTCAATTATTTTCTTGGTAACTGATTTAGACATACTCGCCATACGTAAAAGTTAAACACTTTTACGTATGGCGATTAATACGGTAAAAGAACTCAGCGGCCTATATTAATCCCTCAAGTCCGGTGGTCAAGTAGCTAGGATTGACTATTTTAACACCAAGGATTCGATTCCTACAAGGAAAACATTTGTGTCCATGAACATTTATGTTTATCTTCGTCTGTGTGTATTCTATGTGTAATAAATATTTAAGAAATTAAAAGAGAGGGAGACTGAGTCGGTGTTAAAATAAGAAGAGGCATGCTCTGTTGATTAGGACGTGCAGAAGGAATGCAAGATGAGATAATTACAGAGAAACAGATATACAACGCGATGGATGTGGGAGCCGAGGAAGGCCAAGATATTCCGACCATGACCTCATTGATCTTATTTTATATATAGAGGACGTCAGAAAAGCTAGAAATCGGCGTCCGTACCTAAGAAGAGCTACGAATGTTAAAGAAGCAAGTGAGGTGTGTAAGGACCGGGTCATGTGGCGCTCGGTTATCTCTGTAAGGGATTTGCCATGAACTTATTATGAAATTTGTAAGTAAAGTAGTTACTTTTTTATAAATAATAAGTATCTATGATATATCAACACAAACTGTGCTTAGTTTGGACTAGGTAGCAATGTGTAATACGTCCGGAGATATTTTTGTCTTCATTATTTATATTACTTATATAATACACAAGGAGAGACAGGGTCACTTCGTGCAGGTAATAAATACAATCGATCAGTCTTCACTAGGTCGCCGCCTAAAGTAGTACGTACTTTTTAACTTAATAGAGTTAGCCAATACTAGCAAGCACTATCGCATATGTCGAAACAGTATTCGATCTATGGCCCGATCTGGGCTTTCTATAGTTGGGAGCTAAGCTGGGGTACAAAATACTTCTTGGAAGGCCACTTGGCTTTGCTTCTAATTGACCGCGAAACTAAGCATGCTTTATATATCGAGAATATAAAAAATAAGACTCTAAACCCAGGAGATAGATGCTAGAAGAAATTATTTCTAGATGATAAGGAAGCAACAGCCCTCCGTATTTTTAATGAATGCACTTGTGACTTGGAGGGATTTAATGTAGCCGAATTCAGTCTAATACATCTGAGTCCTGTCCCAGGGACATCTCAATATCATACACAATTTGATCCAACCTGCTTTGCGTGCTTCCGCCACCAATTAGTTCATGCGGCCTAGCGCCGGCCGGCACCCACCCACTACTGTTAGTACTTGGTACATGCCGACGCTGCCATGGCTGCTCCGGTAGTCTCTGCCTCGGCTGCTGCGGTCGTCCGTCATCTGGAACAGAATCCGCATGCCCCCACCACCACCGTCGCTGCCACGACTGGCCTGGTCGTCGCTGCGACATGTGTTTCGCCTCTCCACGAGGCATCATCAGGCGTTGTAGACGTTAATCGTAAGAATAACATGCTACAAGTGACAAATCCATCGCAGTGCCGTCCCTTATATTGAATTGAGGGTGGGGGTGGATGGTGTGAGCGAAAAGATATTTAATAGTGGGGAATGGTTTACGTCAGTCTGTTTGTTCATGAGAGTAATTTTAGAATTTTTATATTTATTAATTTCTAATTGTTCCCTAATATTTAGTTTTAAACCTTTGTCTATGGTGTGTAAAATTTGATATGTATTAGTGGGGGATAAGTTATGTCCTTTGTCTATAAGATGCTCGGCGAAGTGTGACCTTTCTGGGCGATTGTTTTTATACGCCGATACGTGTTCGTGAAATCGTGTTATAAAGTTACGACCAGTTTGCCCGATATAAACGTGTTCACATTCATCGCAGAACAGCTTATAGACGCCGGATTTTTTATTGGGCGGGATTTTATCTTTAGTGTTACAAAGTGACCTGAGTGAATTATGGGATTTGAGAGCAACATGTATGTTATTTTTTCTAAATATGTGAACTATTTTGTCAGTGATTTTACCCAGGTATGACAAACTCGCAGTGTATTTATTTGTCGAAATATATGGAACCGCGTACAATAGTCTGTTAACGATACTACTCGTCTTTTTACGAGTTTGTTTTTTTATCTATATAATCTACCATCGATAAATTATTGCGTAAAAAGACGAGTAGTATCGTTAACAGACTATTGTACGCGGTTCCATATATTTCGACAAATAAATACACTGCGAGTTTGTCATACCTGGGTAAAATCACTGACAAAATAGTTCACATATTTAGAAAAAATAACATACATGTTGCTCTAAAATCCCATAATTCACTCAGGTCACTTTGTAACACTAAAGATAAAATCCCGCCCAATAAAAAATCCGGCGTCTATAAGCTGTTCTGCGATGAATGTGAACACGTTTATATCGGGCAAACTGGTCGTAACTTTATAACACGATTTCACGAACACGTATCGGCGTATAAAAACAATCGCCCAGAAAGGTCACACTTCGCCGAGCATCTTATAGACAAAGGACATAACTTATCCCCCACTAATACATATCAAATTTTACACACCATAGACAAAGGTTTAAAACTAAATATTAGGGAACAATTAGAAATTAATAAACATAAAAATTCTAAAATTACTCTCATGAACAAACAGACTGACGTAAACCATTCCCCACTATTAAATATCTTTTCGCTCACACCATCCACCCCCACCCTCAATTCAATATAAGGGACGGCACTGCGATGGATTTGTCACTTGTAGCATGTTATTCTTACGATTAACGTCTACAACGCCTGATGATGCCTCGTGGAGAGGCGAAACACGTGTCGCAGCGACGACCAGGCCAGTCGTGGCAGCGACGGTGGTGGTGGGGGCATGCGGATTCTGTTCCAGATGACGGACGACCGCAGCAGCCGAGGCAGAGACTACCGGAGCAGCCATGGCAGCGTCGGCATGTACCAAGTACTAACAGTAGTGGGTGGGTGCCCGCCGGCGCTAGGCCGCATGAACTAATTGGTGGCGGAAGCACGCAAAGCAGGTTGGATCAAATTGCGTATAGATTTGACTTTCGCAAAGTAACGCCTGAATCTATTAACTATCTCAATATCAGACACAAGTTTTGTTCGGTAATCATCAACAATTAATGATTTGTGTAATCTCCAATTACCTAACGGCAAAACTGTAACCTTCACAGACGACACTGCACTCATTTTTCTAGGAGATACTTGGGATCAGGTCTACGAGTATGCACAAAACGGTTTTGACAGGGCCTACTCTTGGCTCTTAGACAATGCCCTGTCACTAAACGTTGATAAAACAAAGTATATCCCTTTTTCTATGAGAAATACCCACAATCAAATACACGATAAGTATTCCATTATTGCACACTCTTGTTTGACTAGGCAATCATGTTCTTGTAACCAAATTATGCTTGCTTTCAATATTAAGTATTTAGGTGTAATGATTGAATACATTAAGTTTCAATCACCACCTAAATCTTTCATCAGTCAGGGTCCGCAAGCTTATTTTTATTTTTAAAAACTTGCGTATTATTGCTGATCAAAACATTATCAAGACGGTGTACTTAGCTTTATGCCAGTCAATATTGAGTTACTGTATCACAATATGGGGAGGTGCATACAAAACAAAAATACTTCAACTTGAAAGAGCTCAAAGAGCAGTCCTAAAAGTCTGTTATTTCTTGCCGTTTCAGTTTCCTACGTCCGAACTATATCCTATATCTAACGTCCTGACTGTAAGGCAGCTATTTATTCTAAACACAGTACTAAGACAACATTCTCGATTTAAATATAATACCCTCAGTTACGGCTAATAAGCGTCTAAAGTATAGAGTTTGTCAATCAGATTTATGGTCCACTGCTTTTTCTCACAGATTTTTTGGTTACCTGGGCAAATACCTATATAACAAAATTAATAAAGTTATTTCTATTTATCCACTTACAAAATTTAATTGCAAAAGAGCTGCTTCGGCTTGGTTAAAGTCTCTCAACTATGTTGATACGGAGAACCTACTTATAGTGCCCACCTGACGCAACTCTTAGCAATATAGTCCAAGCTTCTCTTATCCTCGTGTATTAATAATGACATAAATGTGAATGTATGTCTATTCTATCCTGAATCTAATAATTAAAAATCATTGAGGTGTATCACCTGCACATACCTACCTACTCACTCATAGCACTCATGCATCTCCTATAGTGTCACACTCACACAAACCCATTCATAACTTCTTACTTGTGGACTTGCTCGCTGATAAGTGATATGTCTATACCTGTCACTTGTTGGCGAGTGAGTGCTACACTCTCACCCTCCCTCTTTTCTTGAATAGAAACTAAATCCTATTTGTTATTTATTTTTGTCATTAAGAGGTACTTACCTATTAATATATACTTGGTCCAGTGTTGGAGAGGCTAGTAATCTGTCATACAGGTCCTCCTAGTACAGAGACCAGTGTCTCGCATAGATTGAATTTAAATGTAATGTACATCTTAAATTTATCTCAAATTGTACTGTATAGTCTATGTGAGAGAACAAATAAATAATTTTGTATTGTATTATTGTATTGTACCCTAGAGGTAGTTCGGTAACGCAGTGGTTAGTAACGCTACTTTGACAGTAATGCTCGTGGGTTCGATACACACAGAACACACATCGTGTGCATGAACTTGCTGTTTGTCTCAGATAGGTGTTTTCAAAAGATGTAGGGCGTTTCAAAGCAGCCCGTCTGGGAAAGTACCTCCACCTCACAAAAACCGCAGCCAAATAATGGAGGGTTGTTGTGTGAGTGAGTGAAGTTGCCAGTAAGCTCCCAAAAAAGTAGCTGTATTAGCAGAGGTATCATCGCGCCAGTGTTACTTAATGTATTGCAACCGTCATAGGCTACGGTAACCGCTTTACATCGCGTGGGCTATATGCTTTTATTCCTCCTGATGTTTTGCATAAAAAAAGTCCGAGTTCCACGTTGTTCAATTGCGAATATGGCCAAGTGAGTGTTTTCAATGCAGTACAATATTAACATGTTAGTATTTTCAATAACTCCTATTACTGCTGATCATCTTATTCTAACTATGATATTCTTTGAAAAGTTCATTTTTGCCTTTTTGGTACGTATCTCTAAAGCCTCTACGTCATATGTGTACTATAGTAATAAAATATGAAAGTTGCATTATAAAAGTAAAATACGTGTTAACGCTTGGTAATACCTAAGTAGCATTAAGTTAATAACCATTAACAGAAATAATCTTACAAAGTCTCTTTTTTTATTACATTTTTACTAGGTTGGTTATTTTAAATAGTGAAATAGCATAAAACTTTTTATAAATTATTTGGAGACTTGTTTGATGACAATGCTTATGCAGTCTTAGCTGATGAGGCGGACAAAGAGTGGCCTCGTATGTAATTAAGTTGAGTACTACACTCAACTAACGTATTAAAGTTTACATCGACACCTGTTTGTTACCACGTACAGGGCAAATGCATTCATTTATTCAACTAGGTTAGCTATTTATTTCTGACTACTGCATTCTCGCGATTTCGTACATGTTTTTCTAGATTTCGTCTTCTTCGCTCTATCTTCCCGTTTCCTAATCCTATCAGTTAGGATTGGCCAGCTCCGTTAACTAAGCCTAAGGATTTAGCGAAGATACTGATTTTTACATGGCGCGACTGCCGTCAAACCTTCACAACCCAGAGGGAAAACCAGACTCTTCTTAGGTTAGGTCACACTTCTTAAACGTGTGGATTTCCTCACGATGTATCCTTTCACTGCTGAACAAGTGATAGATATATAAATCTGAAAGTTTTTAGCATTGAGTACACAGTCTATATGTTGAAATTTCGGTTATTCAGGCACGTTATTGCTATATTTATGCAGGTATTTAGGTCAAGATCTGTATCAGCGACTCATTTATAATTACTTACGAATTATCTGAAAGCAGTTTGTTTATATAATCAATTAATGACGATGAATGTTTGGAAAACATAAAATGTGTAAGAAATAAAAAAAGCTTCTCGTGGTTGTCATATCAGTGCTATTGCGAAATATTTGGTATCATTCCGCGTGGTTGACACTGCCCTGCATACCTTTTTGACGAACTATACAAAATAATCTCTTCAGAATGCCTCGACAGGGAGTTCCACACCCTGAGTATCCACAGGAGATATAAAATCAATATGATATAAATATCCAGGGTATATAAAATGTTCATCTCAAAGGTAGGTAGAAAATGTTATTTCTAGTCTATGTCCAAGCGTAGAGATAGACTAGCATTGTTTATAAGTCATTAATCACGGTGCAAAGTATATCAGAGCTGAGTCGGGTTTATTCAATATAATAAAATAAATAATATAATAATAAAGCACTCTAAAACTTTAAAGTGCGCGAATACTGTGGCTTTAATGTGTATGTAAGTCTTGACCCAAAACTTATCCAAATGTAACCCGAGTGTTACTTACTCACTGCAGAAGGCAAGTGCTACAATTGTAGGAGAGACATTTCAAATGTATTGCATAATTCCAAACATTCTAAACATATTGCATAACATCAAAGTAGATCAAGTAAAGTGAGTGGCTTATAATCTGGAAACCAAAATCACGGGTAATCTTGAGGAGATTAGCAGTTCTGACAGCTCGGCTCCCTCAAAAGGTACTTCGCTTAAAAGTAAACTCCATTTGCAATCGCAATTACGACCCGTGTTTCTATACAAATAAAATAAAAAATATTTCTATATTTATTTTTATACTTTGCCCGGTGCCATACAAGCTTACAGCGCTTGTGACGTGAAGCCGTCATCGTACTTCATGAACGTTTGCACTGCAAGGAACGTGGGCAGAAAATTATTTATTACTGCTATTTTTGTTATTTTGATCAAGAGTATGAATGTGAACACTTTTTTACTATTTGAACGTGAGTTTGTCTTCATAACACTTTAATATTTCACGTTTGGTAAACTTTCATTCAAATCAGGGCCGAAATTTGATATCAATATACAAAAACACAGATGGTGAAAACAGTCCTGCCTTATATTAGATGGTTAGGTTCATTTGGGGTCCAAGCGATTAATTAGACACCTCTTGGTGACGTGTAATTAACTCGCTAACTGTACCCGATTTATATTGTAGCAATTAGGGTGACCTCGGTTTTTATTTTCTGAAAAATATGCGGGTGTATTAATTTTCTTTTTTTTTGTTTTGTGTAATATCTATGCTTTGTGCATCATTATACTTATGTAGTAGCAATTGTTTAGCGCGGCTTCATGATTTTACAAGTTTTAGGCAGCAATTCAAAATTGTAGAGTTTAAAATTAGCCAAAATCTGGAACATAACCTGTCGCAGTATAAAAAGCTATAAAAAAATATTTAAAAGTTTTGCGTGATACTTACATAATCGAAAAACAGACAGACAGCATACATTAAAAAAAATGTTTAGGATTTTAGCCAATTTACGCTGTATCACTATTTAAATATTGAATACACTCGACTCAGCTATGATATACTTTGCACCGTGATTAATGACTTATAAACAATGCTAATCTATTTCTACGCTTGGACATATGCTAGAAATAATATTTTGTACCTACCTTTGGGATGAACATTTTATATACCCTGGAAAAATGACACTGGATACATAATCTATTAATAATATCAACTTTATTTATCTGTTCAATTTCTATATACATGAATAAACACCCTAAGTACCTAACTTCCGTCCAGACATATTCTACCAACCTTTGCCAATGTGATTTCTTTCTTGCTGTCTATTGAAACGATCGCAAATAAAAAACCGACATATTACTTTTTTTTATCACTCCTGTTGGATCTAAAAACTGGATATCACAAAATTGCAAATTGTTCATAAGGCAGTGTTTCTGTGTCTTCTAAAATCACACACTGTGTGTAACCTTATTCCTCGGATATTTTTTTCTATCTATCTATAACTTTACGCCAAATCCCTTGCGAGGTAGTCAAGATACATTCTTAATCTTCATTAAAACATTGTGGTGCCGCTGTCTTGTTAATGGGCCGATACGGATAAGGCTTCCGCGCCATTATCTTAATATGCGTATTGACAGCAATTTATTAATTAAAAATGGTATTTAGTTAATTTAAAAGTTATTAAATATTATATTTGTAGTAGTCCAACTTTCTATGTTTTACAGTAAATGTTTTAAACGGTTAGTACAGCATACAGCATTTAATGTTAATTTGCAAAGCTTTAATTTAACTAAAACTTACTGAGTGATAGGATATGTGTGTATAAACTATGTAGGAGAAACACTTCAAAAAAGGTGTAGTAGTGGACCCCTATAATTTGGACATTTATGTATTCTATTTTAAAAGTTGTAAATGAACTCACCAAAACTCAAATCTTATTGTACTTTTTGTGATCTGAAATACTTCAAAATACCACAGAGGTACCGAAATATGGTTATTATACAATTAATCTTTTTTAAATGGAAAATAAAAAGAAAACCAACGAAAAAAAAACAAAATATGAAGTTATAAAGAAACTTACCGTTTCTTACTTATTACTTATTTAACTTATTGTTTTTATAGAATTATTCGGTCAAAGCACGGGCAGAATTTAAAGATGATGAAACTCATAAATAGTTTCATAAGGAATTGTTATAATGTACTATTTGTAAAGTAAAAAAATATCTTTCTATCTATCTACCCGGGCAGGTCGCTAGTGAAATTATAAAAAGGATATTACGCCCTTAGGTAATACATATACATCTTTCCCTTGCCTTTATGCTATGAAGTCTATTGCTGTGATAGAAACCTTTATTTCTAAATTAGTTCACAAACCATGATTTTCTTATTTAGTGGTAGTGCCAGTAACTCGCATCTTGCTTGACCAATATAGATATAAAACGTATCTTGTACTTCTTCTGACACTGTTGATGCATACGCGAATGTTCGACATTATTTTTGTGCGGAGTTTTGTGTAGACGTACATAAAGTCAAGTTAGTTTTAGTGTTTGTTACTTTTGATATTTCCGCATTAATTGTCTACACATATTATACTTATGCTATGTATATCTAACTAATTGATCTATATGCTATGCTAAGGTATAATCAAATATATTAAATTGAACGACAAAAGCGACTGTTTGCTTCAGACGGAGATAGATGGTCTGACCGGCACCATCAAATTTAATGAGGAAGGGCACAGGAAAAATTTCACACTGCATGTCATGGAATTGACCGTGGATGGAGATATGGTTAAGGTAATATATACAGTTTCTATTATTATACATGACTTGCTGAATCTACTAACTACATCTATAGTGTTTATAAAACACATTTCAAAATATCTTATTTAGAATCAATCAAAGACATTAAAAAATAAAAACATTCCATGCGGGAGAGTAATATCATTGAATTGGAATTTGGATCGATGACTCGAACGCTATCTACATACTATTGTTATTTTTCTATGATATATGTTGATATGTCACTATCATAGCAACTTGCTGAGTTATACTGCGGTAACGGCTAAAATTTTATAGTATTTTTCAAAAAATCGTCATCTGTATCTACTATTTAGAATGAGGTAAATTAACTTGTATTATTTTATTGTCTCTCATTCATTTACATTTAATTCATTAGTCGGAAATGGCGACATGGAACTGTAAAAAAATCAAAAAATGAATCATGTATTCTGTTCCAAAGTTAAATAAGTCTATGAGAAAGAATATTTTTCTACGTGTCTTTATTTTTCATTTTTATACTACTAAGGTAGCAAACAAGTGTTCGGCCTGCCTGATGGTAGTTTGCAACACCAGCCTGTAGACATTTGCAATACTAGAAGAGTGACTCTTGCGTTGACGACCCTGTAAAAACCTCCTCACGCCTTTCTTGAACAAACCCATGCTGTAGTATCTTGGGAAGAAGGAAGGAAGGAATAATTTAATAGTTCTCGGTAGAAAACTTGCCTGGAACAGCACATTACCCGACCATTGCGGTTCCAGCGTAGGCAAAATAAAGAAAATATTGAAATAAGAACTATTATTTTTTAATATATACTACGGATCCAACCGACTTTGTGTGGCATTTCGATTGTTCGTACGTTTCGTATATAGGGGATATACAAATCCTAGAACCCGATAGCGACGCCACCTATTGGGTCCAATTGTGAATCTAAACTATGCAGTGATGCACTCATATACACTAAAATTGGTCTATGTCGGTTCATTCGTTTAGAAGTACAAATATAAAGATAACCATAGCTTTAAATATTATTTCAACAGAATAGGGGATTAGGAAGAAAATCAATACTTGGATAAAATAATAAGCCAGTATAAATGCAGCGATATTATTCATTGTGAGGAAATTCTATGCAAACAGATGAAAAATGATTAAATGTCATGAATGTAATAATTATTCAGTTGCGAAAACCAGTAAACATATATACTGCAATTAGTGAACATCGATTGTAATTATTGGGATTGGATATATCACATAATTGTGTTTGTAGAAATAATAATCACGTAATTACTCCGTGATAACATTGTCTGTACGAATTCTATTAGTGACTTATTTGTGGGTTAGATTAATTTGTGCCTCTGCTATTATGGATTTTTGTTTTGTAAATTTCAACCAACCTCTTTCACGAAATGAAGTCCTAGTATACGTAGGTATATGGGTTGTTATTGTTATGCCATTCCTCAATTTTATACATACTAGACAATGGTATATGAAATATATTATTATACTTTGTACTGAATAATTGCTTTCTACGTTTATATATATATGACATTAATGTAATGATAAATCCTATTATAATAATAGAAGAGGATCTATACCCGTATATTTAGATTTCAGATCAGAGACAAAGAATAAGGCAGAGATCTGCTTTAACTGAAAAATCGCATACGTTCCAGCTTATATGATAAAGTGTAATGCGTAGATTAAGTTCATGATTGAATCATGTTGAAATACCATTAATAGTACTACTTGGGTTCAGTACGTTGGTTGAATGACTGCTATAGCTGTGATGTCATTACATTATGTTCATTAGAGAAATATTGAGTCTATATCTTTATCAAGCATTAAATCAGATTTCGTTTATAAGACATATATTGCAAAATATATTTACTCATACATTGTCTAGAGTGCAATATATCTAAATCAGGTATTGAAAAATAAAGATAGTACTTTGATTCTGACCAACTTTGAGTGTGAACGAACTTATTTTTTACTTTGTTTTGTTCAGAGTCATAACCAAATCGAATAAGTAGTTCTATTTGACAATAATTACTTCATTTAAAATATGGTATATAAACTAAAAGATAATATATAATCTTTCGTTGTACGGATACCCTATGTTAAAGTTTTTTTAACAACTATTTTTTACAGATTGGAACATGGTACGACCACAAAGGTCTTATATCGAAGGCATCAAAAGTATCGCCGCTCAAGCTGACAGAATATTACAACCGAAACAAGACTTATATAGTGACAACCATCGAAGAACCTCCTTATATCATGCGTCACCACCCCGATCCTGCTTTAGAAACAAATGATCCCTATAAGGGCTTTTGTGCCGATTTAGCTGACATGATATCTGAGAAATTGGAAATCAAATGTAAGTATTTCTTTGATAAATGTTCTGTACTTTGTTAGTTGAAATAAAACATGATAAACAATGTATCGATTAGACATGATGAAGAATTTATGAGATTAGTGATAGCCTAGTCGATAAAGAACCGACCGTCCTGGTTCGAATCCTGTTGTGGGCATGTCCGTTCGAGTTTGCGGATTTATGTATAGGTATATTTGTAATTATCAGATGCTCGATGCTGAAGGAAAACATCGTGAGGTATCGTCCGAGAAATTATATTTAAAAGACGTGTGACCTAACATAAGAATGGTCTGATTTTGTTGTGGAGGTATGACGGTAGTCGCTTCATGTCAAAATCAGTATCTTCCACAATTCTTAGATACAGGACCTCGAACCTCGCAAATCCTGACGGGTTAAACAATGAGTTAACGCTAGGAAACGTAAGTAGAATATAAATAGCATTGTCTTAGGTTTTCGCGATTGTTATACATTGAATTAAACAATTTTAACGGAAGTATCGCGTGTTCTATTTATTTTGTTGAACCTGACGTTTCGAATGCTTTGCAGCGTCCGTGGTCGCAGGAAGGCTAAGGTGACATTTCTTCCATTGGTTATTCAATTATTACATCTACCGACATGGATGGATTAATTATATACATTCCGAATCACATAAAAATCGCTCACGGTGTCCGAATGTTTTAAGTAGATCTCTTGGTTTGTGACTTGATTATTTTTAGAACTGGATCCCAAGCAGATTCAATAGAGAAGATGGTCAGCAAGTACCACCTAATGTAAGGCAAATGTCACCTTAGTCTTCCTGGGACCACGGACGCTGCAAAGCATTCGAAACGGCAGGTTCAAAAAAATAAATAAAACACGCGATACTTCCGTTAAAGATAGTTTAATTCAAGAATATAAATAATGTATATGGAATTTTTGATGCCTTCGATTTGGAGGATTCCCATTATCAGTTTCATTTTAACGTATTCTATTTTGTATTCATTTTAAAATTCTGTTCATCATTCTGAGTTTTTATGTCGAGAGAGAGAGCAACGCCGGCCAGATAACTCGATGGGTGATTAATATTTAACTGAGTCACGCGAAGGAATACAATCTTTCAAGGAGTTGCAGTTGATTGCGTTCTTCTGCAAGGGGAAGTTCACTTTATTTAATAAATACCGTTGCACTGTAGCCTACTTCTCTTTTATCGCAGTCTCGTTTGCTAGTTCGCAGGAAGTACCACGTGCAGGTGAGCTTGCTTTGGTTTGAAAGGTGTTGGTGAGCCTTCTACATCAGATATTGTTGCCCATCAGTTAACTTGTTCTCTTTATAACTCCAAATCTATTGTATATTCGGCCCACAAGACTCAATAACAATATTTATTCCGCAGTCTACCCGAAAATCTTTTACATTTTCGACCAAGCCATAGGAAAATTTCATTTTAAATATTGCAAATATTGATGATAAGCTCAGTACATGAGACCTTGTACGTGTCCCTAGATTCCGGTTAGGGATTACGGTTGTGTGTGATGCATAATGGAACGAGAACTTCTTACATTATGCGTTTGAGCCCTAGTTCCGTGTTGCAAAGTAATACAAGTTTATATTAAGAAGTCGTTGACTTATCTCAGTTCTACCCTTATTAACTATTTTAGATTTTTTGCTGTATTAGTGTAATAATATAGTGTTGTAACAGATTTTGAAATGCGAAATAAAATGAATAAATCTCTGAAACCACCTCAAATAATATTAAGATTAAAATGTACAGAACCTTTGAATTTTGACATTGTTACTCACACGACAATGACGATTATAACGACTTGCAAATTAATCATATAAATATTATTATGAGGATTCTGAAATGGAATTGCATGCACGGATCAAGTTCAAGCACTTTCCAATATTTTGATGAAACATCTGGCTCTAAACCAGAATTAGTTCCGCACAATTGTGGTTCTGGTCAAAATATTTGACAAGATCGTTCCAAAAAAGTTCTGGGACATTACTGTCGAGATGCGGGATTGATGGTAACATGTTCCGTGCCATGTCGTTCAGGTTTAACATCAAATTGGTGTTAAGATGGGTTTCGTGATGTAGGTTCCGCTGTTCATTTTGTATGTCGATAACTGACTACAGAGAAAAAGGTCTATGAATGTAGGTTTGCGCGTGGGTGATCAAATGATGAATTGCCTGGTAGATACCGAGAATACTGTGATAATCCACCTGATGTAAAGTGGTTACCGTAGTCTACGAGTGCTTGCAATACCGGAAGTATAGTTTTCGCATTGCCACACCCGCTGTTAACACTACTCCTAAGCTTACTGGTAACCTCATTCACTTGCAGGAATATAACAATCCTTCAGCGAGTTGTTATTTGGCTGCGGTTTTCTGTGAAGAGTGCCATCTTGGCTGAAAATACTAGGCACAACGATGATAGATGGTTATATAGATAAATGCTTACATCTGAATGAAAAGAAAACAAAGATAATGTATTTGAAATGTTGGAAACTAGAACAAACCCAAGGATCACGACTGATAGTGTGTTGTTAGAACAAGTGGACGTGGGATTGAATATCTTGGATTCGCTTTTAGTAGAAATGGAATGTGCATTGTTGATGTGGAGAGATGAGCGAAAGATGGAAATAAAGTGAATAAAGTACCTACTAAGAAAATTTCTAGCCTGAAAACTTTGAGCCAAAAGAGACAACTTGCGGTATTAATTGCGCAACTTGCGCTAATTTATGGATACAGTACTCGTAAAAATAGAATCTGAGGCCCTTGTGATGATTTATTTATTATCATCAATTATTACTTCAGTAGTTAATTTATTAGGAGCTTGATGGCGTATTTACGTGTGTCACTTTAATTGAACACGCAGGTTAAGCAACGTTAATCGCAGTCTTATCTGATGTTTATTTATCTGTACCTTCTCCGTCGGTGGACACGCTAAGTCATCGGTCCGGATTGTTATTCGACAGATGACAGTCGTTAAGATGGAAAGAGACCACTATACAGATTTATGGTCATAAAGAGTACAAATTTAATTAAAAACTCAACTGAAACAAAACACCTCGTATTATGTAAGACTTGATTACTACTATACAAAAATAACCAGTAACAAAACTATAAGCTGTAATAAAATGTGTCCACTATCGAAAAATTCCTTTATATTATAAGGCCACGGCTCTAGCCTGAAGCTGGAAATTAACGATCCGTACAAGGGCTCCTGTGTTGACCTCGCCAACTTACCGAGATGAAGAAATATCTAATGTTAACCTTGACGTTGAAGTACTGCGAATATAATATCTATATACCATGTTTTCTATATAGAGCATAACTAGATCAAAATAATGTCTTGAGGCCAAATCATCCACCATCTCATCAACAAACTCTGCTAATTAACAAACGAGATTTTAGCGTAACAGCATAGCGATGTTTAATACGTCGCTCGATTAGGGAAGTAACTCCAACATACAGAGGTCCACAATCAAATAATACATAGCTTGATAATTGACTTGTGCATTATTGTGTATCGTTGGTATAACGAATTCAAGCGCAGCCGACTAACTTTGAGGCATGATGAAAGAAGTGGTCGTCGTCGAATGGGATCTACGAGTAGATAGAAGAGGGGGAAGGTTTTGAACGAGAGCTTTTTTAATTTGACTGGCAACCTGGTGTCAATTCCTTTACAGAACCTAAGAACCATCAACGCCCATTGGTATACTACCAAATACTTGGCAGAAGTTTTTTGTGCTGACTTATCACCGTGTGACTTCTTTTTATTACTGAAAATAAAAACTCAGCTCCGTCTGATACAATTTTCGTCGCCGGAAGATGCGCTGTCAGTGTTCCAGCAGGCTGTAAATGAGGTGTCAGCGGCGGACTGGAAAAAGTGTTTCGAAAACTGTTTCAGACGTATGAAACTTTGTATAGAGGCTGGTGGAGAGTAGTTTGAAAAGATTTAATAAAAAATATTTAACCTTTTTTTATTTTCGCAAAACTTTCTGACTGGCCCACGTATTATGAACACGTACATTATGGTTATTATAATATATACTTGATTCATAACAACAAAAATGAAATAAAAAGATATGAGTAAGGTGAACAAGCTAGTGAGGCGTGTAAGGACCGAGTCATCTGGCGCTTGGTTTTCTCTGCGTACCCCGCAAGGTACATGGCATGAAGTTATAGATAGATAATAAAAATAATGATTATATTTTGTCCTCAGATGAATTACGACTAGTTAAGGATGGTAAGTACGGTAATGAAAATCCGAAAATCGTCGGAGGATGGGACGGCATGATTGGCGAATTGCTAAGAAAGGTAAGTATTTTTTTTTGCTGTCAACTTTATACAAAATCTTAGTTATTCAACTGTCATCTCCGCAAAAAGTTTGGTAAATATCGATAAAAACAAGAAAAATAATAACAAAGTTTTAAGACAACAGCAATACAGTTAATAGCTGTTTCTAATCTTAATTAATTTTGTAGTTCAAGGTAGTTTGTGCTGTAAAAAAAAATGTTACATTAATTTTATACATTATAATATTCCATTAAACACATTACAGATTTAATTATTTAGTCAATGTTGGAGACTTATCTATAAAATTTTATACTCAATACTTTTAATTAGCAAATACTATCTACTTCCATATAAATTGAATTATAAATATTGGATAACGTTATAACGCGATCAAAAAGATCGTTCAAAAGTTTGCCAATTCTAACAAATAATAAAAAGGGAAGGACACGGGGATCATTATAGTTGCCGCTTTTGATATTTTCGGCGCGATAAAACCGGTAAACTTAGAAAAATATCAAGAGTTTCCTATAATATAACCTCTGTAAATGGTTTTCCTTTTCATGGGAACTTACGACGCATAAATCTCAGACGTCGTTCCCTTATCGCACACATCTATAAGTTATGTACCTAATACTTGTGAAAAAATATTATAAAAAATACTGATTCCATCTCTACTATTTGGGCGAAATTCTGTCTATTTTTTCCTATGTTGTTTGTGGAACGGGATTTATTTTTTATGCAGCTCATGTATCACAGAAGAACTAGGGGATAAAATTAAACAAAGTTACGAACAAATACATGTTTTGTTATAGATAATTGTAAATTTCTTATAGTTATTAATAATTAATTAAATATATTTACTCATTTCCTAATTTGAAATTCAAAAAGTTTACCATATAGTAATATTATTTTATAATTGATATTGCGTAATCCAGTGTATATTTAGTCATTTACGCGAAAACATATACATGCGAAACGCATTCAAATCTGAGATACATTTTATTAAAAAAAATGATGTGAATGGTTTTCGCTGTTTTAAAAATTTGTGGTATTAATCGATTTTAATATGTATTTCCAGTGAAGTTTAATTAACTAACTTATTAAACTAAAAAAAAAAACATGTCATCTTGTATAAGACAAAGATATTTAAGTATTTAATTTAATTCCGAATTATTTATTAAATGTAATGTTAAAATCGTGCATTAAAATAAAAAGCATAAAGCACGTTAGATCTTTTGATCAATCCTTTGTCAAGCTTATTTTTTATTAAAATGGGTGAGATCAGTTTCACCTATGCCATTGCCTTTGTTTGCATACACTTACCTACCATGACTAAATTGATCATGTTTTATCAGAAGGCGAGCGTGAACAGCAATGAATGTTAAAGAAGCGAGTGAGGTGTGTGAGCGAGTCAAATGGCGCTCGGTTCTGTCTGCCTACTACCTGGATTTGGCATGAAGTTATTGTTATTGATTGAACAAAAATTACCAATACTTTGATTAAATAACTTGTCTTTATTTATTGAAAACTAGAATACTTTACTAATAAATCAAAATGAATAATCAACGTAACGCGTACGAGTATGAACAGTAATTTGTAATTTAATAATAACTAAATATTCTGTTAACATAAATCATTAATATTTCTCTCTGAACAGTGACATGTAATATAATTAATTATATTTTCATTGAATGTCAATTTTGTTATGTTTCACTATTGTATGGAATAGTTACCTAATTTCTAGTTATTTTGTTTGTAGGAAGCCGATATAGTCATAGCTCCATTAACAGTGACATTGGAACGAGAGACAGTAGTAGACTTCAGTAAGCCATTTCTGTCGTTTGATATGAAACCTGGTAATGGATCTGCAGGACTCTTATCTATATTCACTTTCCTTATGCCGTTGTCAAGAGAAATATGGGTAAGTGATTAAATAATCTTTACTATGGACACATACGTATATATAGATATATATATATTAGATATAGATATTAGATTATTAGAAGAGCAATGAATGTTAAAAAAGCTAGTGAGATATGTAAGGATCGAGGCACGTGGCGCTCAGTTCTCTCTGCCTATACCGCATGGGAATTGGCGTGAAGTTATAGAATATTAGATACTTCGATAAAAAGCCATATTGAATAGTGCGCAGTAAAAATATGGAATCTGTTAAAATGCTGGAAATACTAGTTAGTTTCTGACTAAATATAGTTTTGCCTTACGACACATTAGCTAGTCTGCTTTTTCTATGGCTCTAAATTCCCTTTCAAATGTATTGCATAATTTTAGCATAAATTTAATATCATATATTAATTAATAATGATAATGGTATTTGAAAGGGAAGAAACCAGAACCAATGTAAGGATTATGGTAGATGATGAAGTAAGAAGAAGTGAAGAGGAACAGTGGATGAGATTGTATATCTTGGATGCGCTTTCAGCAGGAATGGAAGGTACACTGCAGATGTGGAAAAGCGAGTGAGTGCTGGGAATAGTGTGAATGGAGCGTTGGGAAAACTTCTTGGCAGTAAAAAGCCTGAGCCAGAAGGCACAGCTGGCTATACACAATGCAGTTCTGGTCCCAACGCTTATACGGAAGCGAGAGCTGGGTATGGCAAAGAAAGCATGAAAGTAGGATAAACGCGGTTGAAATGCGAGCGTTGCGCAAAAATTGAGGCGTAACGTTTATAGTGCGTATTCGCAATGATGAGGTTAGAAGCAGAGCTGGTCTGAAAGAGAGCGTTGGTGTTAAAATAAGAAGAGGGATGCTCCGTTGGTTCGGACATGTGGAAAGAATACAGTATAAAAGAATGACGAAGCCGATATACAATGCAAAAGTGGAACGATGTAGGAGCCGAGGAAGGCCACGACTTACCTACCATGATGAAATTAGTCGTGTTCTATCAGAAGGTGATGTCAGGAGCCCTAGAAACCAGCGAGCGTGCATGAAAAGAGCAATGAATGTTAAAAAAGCGAGTGAGGTATGTAAGGATCGAGTCACGTGGCGCTCAGTTCTCTCTGCCTACCCCGTAAGGGATTTGGTTTGGTTGGATAGATAGATAGAAATTTAATATCAAACAGTTATAACATACATCAAGGAACTTCTTTACTTTTTATGTAAAAAGAAATTCTAAAGGACTTTTAAATTCTTTGGAGGCAAGGTGTACAATTTTTCTGGATATTTTTATTTTCAGTTCTGCCTGTTCTGCAGTCTTGTCGCAGTTACCGTCGTCTTATTTCTGGTGTCGAGATTTTCACCCAATGAATGGCGAGTCGTCTCTTTTACTGACACTCAATCTTCCGATCACTCGGAAGTTGCAACTACGAAGGTAAAATCGTTTACGTTTCTCTGATATATCACTAAAGTACTTGAATTGAAATAACTTACGCGATAATTATATGACTTTGTTTTAATATTTTATCATACTTATTTAACGACAGTAATATGTACTATAGCACTCGTGCAACTAGCCAAATTTATCAAACTGTCATCTAGAAAACATATACTTACTAATTCTACATGGTATCTTACTCATAGGTACGCACCATAGGTGCGGCTCGATTCATAAAACTAAACAACATTGCCAAAAAATCATGGACAGAATGTCCGATAAGTTTCAGTTATTTTTATCAATTTACGACTGATAACGTTTATTTCGCATAGTTAATCAATTTTAAGGCTCGATTTAAATTGTGCGAGGTCCATCCTAGGACAACTACTACTTACCAGTTTTCTGATAACGTGTACTTATTTGAATGAACACATCAACCCTCCAGAAAATTGTATTTTGTCAGCGGACTTTTCGATGATGCGGTTACTTTCCTAGTTAGGATTCTTCTTATTTACTATATAGAGGCTTCTTATGTATTTTTCTATAAAGTTTCGTGTAGCAAGCACCACATGCAATTGGGGTTGACTCAAAAGACTAATTGATTTCCCTTCACATACCCAAGGAACACTAAGTGATGCGCTTATACGTACCTGAAGAAAACAAATCGTGGTCATTGAAGTGAAATAAATGTTTTGTGAAAACTTAAACCTTATTTATCTTATTTATATATAAACAACATTTTCTATTAATCTAAATGAAGCTTCATAGGCACATGCATACATAAGTGAATAAACTAGATTGCGCTTAAATATTTGGGTACGAAAAAACATATGAATATATCGTGTGAATACGTCCTAATTCTGATAGATGCTGTCAGTATACATTTAAATTATGTTTTTATACAAAACCCATACAATGTTTCAGACTACTGTCGTCAATGAATTTAGCTTTTGGAACTCATTGTGGTTCGTCGTGGGTTCTTTGATGCAACAAGGCTGTGAGATTATGCCAAGGTTAGTATTTTAGGTTAGAATTGATTGCCTAAAATATTGTGTTAATGTAACATTATTTACGAAAATATACTGTAGCACTCCTTATGAGAAACTTTTTATTATTTCAAACAATTTCAATTTAAATCAGTTGAGAATGCGCAAGCTTGCATTGCCAGAGGAACACCTGGCTCGTCAATTATATAACAATCCAATTTTTTTTGTTGGCCATTTTGACCATGTTCCTTGAGATAGGAACGGTGTTCCTGAACATTCCTATTCTACTTTTTATGCTGAATCCGAATCATATAACACAGACAAACGCACACACAGACAAACATATAGATTTCATATAGAAACGGTGTTCCTGAAAATATTTCTGTGAGTTATTTCAAATATATTATACTTTTTACTAAAGAACATATGTACTTATTGCAGGTCATTGTCTGGAAGAATAGTCGGAGCAGTTTGGTGGTTTTTTACATTTGTAGTGATTTCTTTTTACACTGCAAATTTAGCATCCTATTTAACATTGTCTCGTTTATCAGAACCCACTCAATCTTATGAGAAAATTGCTACGTGCCCTGAGGTAAGTGACCACTGACAACATAAATTAATTTACGGCAAAAAACGAACTGTTTTGATGAAAGTACAAATATGTAATATGAATTGAATACAATACAGGACACCAAAGTAATATCATTTCAAAAAATCGTACATGCCTTCGGATTTATCCAAACGGCTCAGTAGTGAGCAATGAGCGTTAATCGTGGAACGTTCGGGAAAAATACTCAATCGATGGTCGTATTTTATCCAGCATCCAACACCTCGCAATGTTTTTTTCCAGGTTACTATGTCATTACATTGATATAACGAGTATTTGTGGTTGGCCTGTTGGCTCGCAATGGATTGTACAGAATTGTGTTTAACGGGATTTCTTTTCAGGATACGTCAAATGCACAAAGAGATATAGCAATACGTCAAGATATGCCCGCTGATGAGCATGGTTGGCTAGGATATCTAATGGACAAATCATCGGCATCTCCTGAAGTTGATTTTAATAAACCGTGTCAAATGCTTGTGACGGTTTCAAGTACTGGAGTCAAGGATTTTGCTATCGCCTTACCCAAAGGCTCCAAGCTGCGGTATGCATCAAAATTCGGTTCCTTTGTTATGCATTAGCGAACATTTGTAAACAAGCGCTTAAGCAGCACAGCGAATTTTAGATTGCGAATATACTTTTTATGTACTTTGTTTGTGAATAAGTAGTGGAAATAATGTATAAATACATCGAGGAGTTTCTTTCTAGGGATGGTGTCAACCTTGCATTGCAGTATTTAAAGAATAAAGGAGAGATACAAAAACTGATACGCAAATGGTTTACAAAGACGGAATGTCATATAAATGAACAGGTAAAATATATTGCCGACACTACTTTAATAATTCCTGTTGTCTACTCAGATTACATAATATTGCGTTAATTTACAGCCCATCAAAGGGACTGAGTTGTCATTGAGCCAAGTAGCTGGCTTATTCTACGTACTGGTAGCTGGCTTGGCATTTGGTCTAGGTGTAGCATTATTGGAGTTTTGCCAACATGGCCGACGGGAGGCACAGCGTGCTAATGTACCGCTAGGAGCAGCACTTAAAGCTAAGGCCCGCATGGCATCTAGGCCTGAACGCAAGACCCCTCCACAGCGCACTCCACAACGTGATAACGACCGCCTTGGATGGAATGGAGGGGCAGCTTACAGTGTAAGTAGTTACGTACATTTTTTACAATAACTTAGTAATAATAGTATAAACAAGACTTTGGTATTATCCTTCGGCTTGCTAGTAACAGATGTTTGCTGTAAACTACTTTAGAGTTATTGGTAGCGGGATCTAAAATGGGTAATCGAAATCTAAAAGTAGTAGCTACAGAGTAGGATATATAAAGGGAGATCCGAAATGACCTGGCTTTTATATTACTTTACATGTAATTATTTTTGACGTATGTGCTGCAGAAAGACAAAATTTAATACATTTTTAATTCACATTAATTACAGTCAAGGATAAGTTACAATGCTCAGGCATTGTGACAATTTATCAGATGTCTGATAAAGAAATCTGTTACTCCTTATTTAGAACTGTATAGTTCTAACATAACTATTATTTCACAGTATTACTCTCCGGCAAACCAAATTGGACAAGAGGAGACGGCACTGCACGCAAGTTTTACACAAGTCTGATCCTCGGCCCGGGACACTGGCACCATTCGCCGGACGTCCCATTCTAGGCAAATGTCGAGCTCAGTTGATCTTTATCAACTGTGAGACGTTTTTTCATCTTCATAGATACTATCTGAACGACTAAACAGTACATACCAGTATTCTATACACATGTAAGACTTAGCAGTGGTCATTTACTGACCAGTGAGATGAAGTAAGACGAGACGAGAATAGAACAATGCATCGATACAACAAAATTTTCTCGAACGCTTCTTTGGACAGCATTTCAAAAAAAAACAGTACTAGTATAGTAAAAAAGTCCATCACATACAGATGTTGAGGGTGCTGTTATATAAAACTGGCACATAATTGGTGTCATTGCAAGCTATACACAATCTTGTAATTTTCAGGTTCTATGCAGTAAAATTTTAGATATTTGAAACAAAATACACGTAAATTTGGCAATTAACAGCGTATTATAGACAATAGCTAGAGTTTTAATCTCATCTTGTCTTCCGGAACTGTTGGATATTCATCATTATAGCTAGGGTATGGATAGTATCAAATTAAATCTATTGAACAGATTCGACTTCCTCCCCATTAACTATATAGACGATGGTATACCTGTTTTTAAAGTCATTGGATCTGATTGTAGAAGAATACTATCAATATGTAATGTATACCTGTTTTTAGATTACTGTCTTAATGATCTATCATTTAAATGTGTGGAAAAGTAAGAACGGCCTGTTTTTAAAACTGCCTTTATTAATGACTTGGTGCCAAAAACTTTCAAAAAGAAGATTGTTTCTTTACATGAAAGGTAGGAACAATTAGTTACTTGTTTTTGATATGTGTGATAGCAGGGACTGTTACGTATAGTTTATGTTAATAAAAAATATTAGAATTGTAGGTAAAATAATAACAATTCATTTGTGGCAAAAAATATGTTTTGTTAAATACTTAAATTATGATTACGAAAATTAATTACAAATTTCAGGTTATGAGTAAGATATTTGAAGGGTTTAGTGTCAACTAAGATATTGATTAATTGAATCTATTCTCAAACTTTAATCAAATAGTTCAGTGATTCGAATGCGCTTACAGTTTCCAAGTGTAGTAATACAGTCTATTCTCTAATTTCCCTATCTTCACTTACATATTACTACGAATAATATAATTATGACAATTTTGACCCTCTAGTAGTACTATACGTTTGAATAATGTGAACGAATCTCGATTTTGTATTACTTTACCATACATTTTTTAAATTAATTATCTACATCTCATAAAGTAGTTTCTGAGCTGCTTAATCTTAATGAACAATTTGAATGGAATGAACAAAATTTAGATGGAGTACGAATAGATTCAAACATTTAATCGGTTATTATGTTTTATGGATGTGACTTGATAAATGTGACCCCCTCCCCCTTATTCATCTGCCTTCTTGAATCGAGATTATGTATGAGTAGATAATGTCAATCATAACAAAAATTTGTCCAGTGTCAGTATTTTTAAATCGTTCTAATATACTATTGTATAAGTTTATTTGAATACATCTGAGAAATATGACAAGTTTGGGGCGTTTCGTTGCTAATAGCTAGCAGTGGATAACTTAATGGATAAAGAAACAGCCTATTAACCGAATAGTTTCTAACGAATTCTGGTGCGGGCATGTACTATCGGAAATATGTACGTATTTGTAATTACTACTGCTTGGCGGTGAAGGAAAACATCTTAAGATAAACTCGCATGTCCACGAAATTAAATTTCGAAAGACGTGTGATCTAAGCTAATTAAAGTCTGATTTTCCTTGTGGGTTATGGAGGTCTGACGGCAGTCATCCTGTATTGTAATTAGTATCTTCGACAAATAATATACGACTAGGAAGAACTTTTAAAAATACTGAGACGACATCCATAGGTATGATTGTAATTTAATATCAAATTAATTTATTAGCTTTATGATTAACCATTTAGAAAAAATCAGGGTAAAAACCTTTTCTAGCGAGTAAAACTTTTTCAATTAGAAAGCATAATGAGTAATTCTAAAATAATGTACTTACCTGTAGGTTTAAAGATAAACATTAATTACGGTAAGTTATCGCCAGGAGAATGTTCAGCTTCCGTTCACGATCTAATTAACTGATTCGCAGTAAACAATTCCCAATTTGTATTATTATTACTTTATGTTATGATCTCTCAGAAAGGAACAATGGCATATGATTAGAATATATAATATAATTTCGTGCCAATTAAAAAGATTTGGATACTTATTTATTCCCTCGCAATGAGGGTTTTACATGACACTTAAAATATACTATATTTAGTAAATGTAATTATGCCATTGTACATTATTTCGTTTCACCGGCTTCCTTTAGTACTAATGAAGTACATACTACTTTACTATCACGTTCATAGAAAGGTTGCCGCAGGGTAGCTAATCGCGTATTTGTGTATTGCTATATGAATCTGAACTCAAATTAGAATTTTTAAATTATACTCATGTAGCTAATAAAATATGATAAATGTGTATCGTTTACTAAATGTTTACTTCACCAATAATATTCTGGTCTTAACAATATTGATGATTAATGGTCTAGATTTTCTGAATAATATACTCGTATACAGGTAAGCTTTTAGCAATAGGGAAAATATCACCATAACAATATGTAACTGTAGTTTCCCCTTTAAATTTAGAATAATACAATAATCTCTCCAAGAATGACCCCGTTACTGATAATATTAATGTACTTACCTATATAAATCCATAGTCGTCGTAAGAAAAAAGATCTTCATATCAAGTTTTTTTCATGTTCATCCATGAATTTTTCATCCACTTTTTCATGTAATGCAGTCTACATATGTCTAAACATGGGGTTACCAGAATTAAGTTTTTTTTTTTACACAATAACGTCAATCATTGCTGTAACCCGACAATGCTTGCAATGCATGATGAATGGCTCACGCCTTCGCGGCTTCACGGCTATCCCGCTTCAAGTTTAGGAGTTTACTGGGAACTTCATTAACTCACAAATATACAACAACGGTCCAGAAAGTTGTTACCTGACAGTGGTTTTCTGTGAGGTAATTCCTCTGTCCGGAGATTATTCCCTGAAAGCTTATAACTCTCAATGCGAAATACAATAGCAAGGGACATATGCGACGTGGGTCTGTTCCTAGCTTCACCTACCTCATTTTGCCAGAGCCTTATTTGCTACTTTTAAATGAGGTTATTTTTAACTCTAAATATGTTCTTAAATCAAACCCCATTATATTTAGATAATGAATTGGGCTAAGAAATATTCTAGAAATAACGCTGATCCTCTGTTGAAAGAAAACTTTGTTTTTGTGATACGAACCCGATGTACACCTCCGGGTACGTAGTTTTTCATCTTATGCATCATATATTCATTTGCGCTCGGTCATTATCTAAATATAATAATTAACTTGGCTGAAATTACTTGGTATAATATTAAAAAAAAAATACTGTTAGATTTGCGTACGCTATGATACTCGTAAGTGACTTCAATCCATGTTGTGTTACTCATTTATAACAATGATCGTAGATACTTAGTGTGACTCTTTCAGATGTACATCTCATTATGAAATAATTAATTATATTATTGTAATACTATATTTGGGTGTGATAATGATAAACATAGTTATTATCATTAGATACTAAATACACGTATTATAACATCTTCGAAAGATATTGTTTTTATCTTGTAAGTATTTCGTCTATCAATTCTATTATTAAATTCATGGATCTGAATGTTATTTTATAACCATAGTTTTTAGTTTTATTATGTTACTCTAATGTTAAGATTGTTTTGTAATAAGGCAGTCCATTTAATTACGGCGATAAGCGAGGAAAATAGAAGGAAGTGAGCCTATATTCTCTAATTGGCTTGTTGTGATTAATATTTTTTTCTATTTATATTTTCAAAGCACATTTATTCTTAATTTCACTCCGGTCTTATTTAGCTCCTCGTTTATCGTTGCCATCCGGTCTGCAATCTTTTTAAACGTAAGATAATGCCAAAGGCATAAAAAGTGAATCATATCAAGAGAGGATGTCAGTACCTATAGAAAGGTGAGCGTTCGTATTATTTCTTATCTTCGCAAATTATATTTTAGTCCACGGGTCATTATCACAAGTTTTATTTTTATTTAGCTTTTTAATTTTGTTATATGTCTATTTTATTTATTCTTCGTAATATTTGAGGGTAGGCCACTTTCTGATATCTATGTCGGTGCAGTATCGCCGCGAATTCTTTAATTGTCCGACAAAGTACTCGTACATTCAAAATGTGAAATCTAAGTTAGCTATCAAGGTATTGGTAGATTATTTGAGTTTTATGTGAATAGTAATGTCTTATTTGAGATTATCTAGTGACTGCATCAAGATAAGTGTGATAAAAATCATAATCACATTATCGTAAAGATATGGATTATGGCATGCTAATCAGTAAGCGAGTGTGGACTGATCTGGTTTTGACGAGCAAGTACATTCTTCAATTCACTATGCGATCTAAATGTCGACCAAATACCGGCGAACGAATATACGACTACTAACATCTACATTAACGTAATATTATTGTTTATGTCAATTCAGTAATTAACCGAAAGCAGCAAAAGCATGCGAAGTTGAAGCACTAAACGCCGTCCTATAGTACAGCGACTTCACATGCTGCAACCGTTCACAACTATAATATATATACATAATTTATATATATTCACCAACCATTTATTCCATTGCCATTCGCTACATATTTTTCACATTGGACACAAGAAACAACACGTACTATAAGTTGATCTGTTTGTAAACAGGTTCAAATTAATGAGCGATTAAAATAGGGGTAAAATCAATAAAATACCATAAAGTTAATTTACTGACTAAATTTTAGTAATGGAAGGTGTTTGTCTTTCTTTGTGTTGAAATGACGTCATTCTGCAGATAGAATAATTTTATAATGTTTGAAATTTGAATTGGCTTAAAGGAAATGAAGAGAAACTGGAAATGGCATTCGTCCACAAGCGGAGTGCTCTCTCACAGTCCACTTAAACTCGAAACACTAAAATTCATAAATGCTGCTTAATCAAAAAGAGAAGAGGCTAAGGGAGAACCATAACGGACTACAAGTTTGTCATAGACTCGCTGTTTACTTAACTATCGAAAACGACGTTTCCACGTTTTCTGTAATCTCCATATATCTTTTTCTTTAAATCATTTTTTGTTCGAGCGCTATGGTCAGCTTGTTTACTTTTCAGTTTGGTTCTTTCCATTTATTTATTTCCGCTAGTCGTCGAGCACTGGCTTCAATCAACTTCGAATCAGCAAGTGGTCTTATTTTCATCGACAAACTTACTTTATTTTGTTTAACATACAACTTTTATTGTAAAACTGATGTTGATTTTGTACTTAAATTTAGCCAATTAACGTTGGATGTAATAAGAATATTAAATGTACGCAGTTACATCCGTCCGTCAGTGAAGTCTGAACTTTTGCTCCCGGCGGGATGTTTAATGTTTTTAAATAAAAAATCTGGTGTACGAAAATGTAAAACCCCGGCTACGACTTGCGACAGTGTTTTGCAAACGAAACGAGCCTTTATAATGTAAGGCATAATAATAGTTTATAATGAGTAAAACTAGTAAAGAAAAAACAAACTTAATAAAATATAACTGTAATAATTTCTACAGTAATAGCAAAGAAGCTATATAAATAGCAAAAAGATAATTCCAGTTATCTTTTATCCTAATATCTAGTGAATACAATGGAATCATAAGGTTCTTAACTATATCTTGAAGAATTACTCTTCATATTTTTGTATGTCAAAAATTCAATCAAAAGTCTAATAAAGTCGGATCAAATGATTGATAATTTTTAAGTAGTCGGGTAAAACATTATTGAGGATAAACAATTTTCAAAATTGTTTATTCATTTGAAAGCTACTTTCGAAATTATAGGTATATTAAATTTGCAAATTTGTTTCATTGAGTATGTAAACACTATCTCTATTTGTACTTTAAACTACAGCGACAAATTCTCAAGTGTGCATATTATTGAAACTGAAATTATAAGTATAGTGACTAATGCTAGTAAGAGGTATTATTGCCATGGGTAAATAGCAGCACCATTGCTAGCTCGCTTATTTTTGCTAGAAATTCATTCCGTTTTCTTCAATCACAGGATGAAAGTTTTGTTGATTAATAATTTTATTGGATCATGTAATAATAATTGTATACCTTCATCTACTACAGTTTTACCCCCGGGACTGCAATGTACTTCGCTGTTTATTGCCATTGAGGCGGTTGCCTCTATTAATCCTAGCTACACTGGAGACTCAATAGTGGACTTATTTCGAAATATAATACGTTACATCTATGTATGCCTTTTCGGAAAACAATGGCTTCTATTGGAGTCTTAGAAAATCTAACGATTTAGTTTTATTTTTGGACGTAAATTCGACCATGAGGCGCCTTTAAGTAGTTTTCGCTATTGCTCATAGATTTACGGATTCATTGCCACTTGAGGAATTGCCACTGTATACGCAAGTACTATTAGTCTCTTATTATTGTTCGAATGACTGATTTACATAATTGTTTCATTGATTATCGTGCTTAGGTTTAAGGTATTATATTATAGTCATGTAAGTACCCTATGGCTAAACATGAAATATTAAAATAATTACCGTACTAATTCAATGTCTGATTATTATGTTATATAACAATACTCACATAGAAATATTTAACTCAGTACTATGGATGTTTATTATGATGAACAACAATAAATCAATAAAATACGTATCACTGTGTTGTTTCCATTTATCTCCTGTTAATTTATATTTAATAAACAGTACAGGAGCAATTCAACTATTTCACGTCATAGCTTTCACAGCTTCCACTAATGTGTGTAAAACAGGTGTGTACTCGAGCTCGGTGGCGCAGTGGTTAGGTTAGTGGTTAGTAACGTTATTTTAACATCAACGCTCGTGGGTTCGGTTCCCATACAGAACAAACATTTGTGTGCATGAACATGTTTGTTTTTTTTTTATTTTATTGGGGACACGGCATGTGACAGCCAGGTCCTACTTGGAGGGCCGCAGGACACTAGTGTCCAGTAATAGAAGCCACGAAATACCATGCACAAAGTACCATGACCAAATTGATCGTTTTTTATCAGAAGGTGATGTTAGGAGCCTCAGAACCGGCGAGCGTGCATAACAATGGCAATGAATACTAAAGAAGCGCGTGAGGTTTGTAAGGATTGAGTCATGTGGCGATCGGTTCTCTCTGTCTACCCCGCAAGAGATTTGGCGTGAATTTATAGATCGACAAATTTATAGATAGATTGAAATAATGATCAAATCAAACAAAATACTTTTTCTTGCGTAAGTTGTTGTATAGAAATAATAACAACAGAAAAGCCAACCCTAAAAATACTTTTGTTTTGTGAATTATTTTTGTGAAATTCGCAATCGCAATCGAGTGTCAACTGCTGCAGCCATCGTTCACATTATATGTAACAACTTGCATGTTACAATACATAGTGTCATAAATACACTTTATGTATTGTAACATGCAGGTCCTTCTTCTCCATCGATGCAAAAAGAATAATCGTTTGTTATGAAAGACAAAGAATGAAATATCTATTGTTCCGTACATGCCGAACTAAATGGGAAAGCTATTACTGTCACTGAGTGAACGAGAGTGCTGGTCCCTGTAACGTACGTGCCGTACATGATTCGCACTAGCCTTAACGTACCGTGGGATAGAGGCTACATACTCGTAAATCGGTGCGTTGCTGCTACTACACTCGTAAAATACCGATATCTGTCACCGAGAGACAGAAAGAGCAAGAGCTTCTCTTGAAACTACATATTTTGTCTTCGTGTAGGTGACTACATTCAGTGTAGGGTAATCTCGTGCCTGACGTGCTGACGCGAATTATTTCAGTATTTTACTACCTCACTTGAAGCCAGCTATGTATTAGGTGTTAAAGTATAAAATTGCCGATTTGTACTGAAATATTAAAACTTGTTTTTTTTCGAAGATGTAACATATTTAGTTAATCAAATATTTACCCTCATTATCTATACATTGCTGCCATCTAATCGGAAGTTTAAGGGACTGGGAAGAAATTTTTTTATCACGTGGAAAATTGTCCAAATCACGAAAAAAAAATGGTAGTCAGTTACGAAGGATGACGTATGACTTCTAACTGCAGCACATGTAGAGTTACAATGGTTTCTCGTGCAGTGTGAGGTCTTGCGTTATCATGGAGCAATAATGGTGAAGATCGATTCACGAGTCGGAGCTGTTTCACTGACGATTTCGCCATCATTTTTCGAAATTCGGCACAGTAAACATCTACTGTTATTGCTTGATCAGACCTGAGAAAGCTATAGTGACTAATGCTATGAAGACACCACCAAACTTTTTATTGGTAAGCTTTGCTTTAGGTCACTGTTGACGCTTACGATTATAGTAAAGAATCTACTTTTCGTTACATGTCACAATTCGATCAATATTCCTTCATTTCTGTACCGATTCAGCAAGGCAATACAAGTTTCATCACGTATTTCTTTCTGCAGACTAGTCAAATCACGAGGCACCCATTTTTCATATTTTTTTATCTTATTGATTTGATGCAAAAGAGTCAATATTGTAGGTAAGATAACGTTAAACCATGCGGCTAATACCTGGGTAGTTGGACTCCGATCCACTACCACAATCTCCTTGAATTCAGCGTTATTCACCTGCGCGGGCGGTTTTAAACGTAGTTCGTTCTTCAAATCAAAGTTTCCATTACGAAAGCGTTTAAACCAAAATCGCACGGTGCGTTCAATACGCGGTATTGACGCGGCAGAAAGGGCTCGTCATATCAATGCTGCGTTTGGAGAGGAGTCTCCAAACGCAGCATTGATATGACGAGCCCTTTCTGCCGCGTCAATACCGCGTCGGAACTCGTTTTCAAAAATTACTCGTAGTTTTGAAGTATCCATCTTTCGCGTATAAGCTGATAAAAAAAAAATTGAAGTTCGAAAATCAAATGTTGCACATTTATTAACGATGACGAGCTCGGTGGCGCAGTGGTAAAACGCGCTGTTACGCTACTTTGACAACGACGCTCGTGGGTTCGATTCCCACACAGTACAAACAGTTGTGTGCATGAACATGTCTGTTTGTCTTGGTCTGGATATTTTCTATGTATAATAAGTATGTATTTACAAAAAAAAAATATTTACGTATGTTTATCAGTTTTCTAGTACCCATAACACAAGCTTCGCTTACTTTGGGGCTAGATGACGCTGTGTAATTTGTCCGACAATATTTATTATTATTATTTATTTATTAAAAGAATAACCTCATAAGTATAATGTGAAAAAAGTTTCACTCGAAAATCTCGCACCATGAAGGTTTAATGTTAGTTCAAAGTATCTATTACTATAAAACGACAATTTCATGCTTTAACCCCTATTATTTTGTACTGTTCGGGAGTCTGTTTTAGGCCATGACTGCTTTACGCCAGTAACTGTCTCTTACAACCAGTACTAACTTCGCCTATTATTATAATATATATTCTGGAAAATATACACAATTGCACTTAACCATAATGTTACTCGCAATGCATTTACGAAGATGACGTTAAATTTTATTACAAGTTTTTATGTAACTCGGTTTCCTGTCTGTATGTCTGTCCGGGACAAATCTTTCGATCGACTTTTCGGCCATTTGCTAACATCCGATCAGGCTGAAATTTTGCACACACTTGGTTCTAAAGATAATACAATATAGTACATTCAATATTATGATAGATCCAATATGGCTGCTCCCACAAAATGGCGGATTGTCTTACTCGTTACAACCCGTAGATGGAGAAAATAATAGGTAAAGGTACTCTGTAACCATGATTGAGACAGAGATAGTTTACCTATGTGTGCGTTTAATGTTGCCATTGTTGCATCGTTCCCTATTAAATGAGGTCTTTTAGCAGTTGTTGTACTAGAGTGGTTAAGGATGGCTAGTGTCATGTAACCGGTTTATGAGTACGGTTCTAGTAGAAGATATGTATTTCCGGAATGACCATGTGTCTTTGTCTATCTGTTTTCAATTCCTTGTATATAAATATTAGTTCAGCTGTTAATTGCGTAAGTTTAAAAGCTTATAACAGGCACTTTATTAATGCGTAAGAGGCTCACCTAAGGCAATTTCTTCATTAGCTAGTCTATACCTTTGTTTTTTAACCAATAAGGTAAGACTTTCTGTTATGGTTATTAAACTCTCCGATAGACGTCTCCGAAATACTATAATGGATACAAGAGCCTTTAGAGGTCCCACTTTTGAAACGGACCACTGCCTGGTGGTAAGCCGGTTTGTGGGACTTTTCAAGAAGTGGAGGCATTGGCGAGTGCGTATCCCTTTCGGAGATCATGAAAGGATAAGGAGTGAAAAATTGCAAGATGCAAGTGTAAGGAGAATGTATGTACATCTGATAAGCGAAAGACTTGCAAATGGAAGTCTTTCCGATACAGATGTGGATGATTGCTGGAAAGTTCTGAAAGAAAGTATGTAGGTGGATAGTGCAAAAGAAGCATATGGATGCGCAAAGAGGCCTAAAACATTGAAAGGAGATGCCTGGTGGGATGCCGAGGTTAAATCCTCCGTAGCAAGAAAGAAGAAAGCATGGCTGGATTATGTATCATCTTTGCCCTTAAATGAAAGTATGAGAGAGAAGAAGAAAGAAATGTACCGTCTATGCAAGAATGAAACCAAGGCCCGACATGCTTCTTTTGCACTCCCTCGACATTCATAAGTCGAATGGGCCACATGGCATTCCAGCAGTGGTGCTAAAACTGTGTGCTCCTGAGTTGTGTTCTGTACCAACGCGCCTTTTCGTACTTTCCTACTCCACTGGGCAAGTCGCGTCTATGTGGAAGACTGCCAATGTGCACCCTGTGCACAAAAAAGGCGATAGATCAGAGTCATCGAATTCGACTCGTGGCATACGTAGAGGATCACGATCAGCGACCGTCAATACGGCTTTCGCCACGGTCGTTTGACCAGTGATCTTTTAGTGTATCTTACACACCGTTGGGCTACGGCGATCGAGAGTCAAGGTAAGACATTGGCTGACAGTCTAGATATGGCAAAGGCGTTCGATCGGGTCTGGCATCGGGGTCTCCTATCGAAGTTACCATCGTAGGGGTTGCCCGAGGGATTGTGCAAATGGATGGTCAGCTTCTTATCCAGCAGATGCATCAAAACCGTGGTTGACAGTAGTTGCTCCGATAGCATGAATATCAATGCTGGCGTCCCACAGGCCTGGACAGATATTATACATGGCTCCCACGCGGTATAAAAATATCACATCGAAATAAACTACTACTAAAATCCAAAGTAATACACAGTAAGCACAAAATATTGTAAATAGTACTTATACAAAATTACTAAAAAATATTGTAAAATAATCCAAATTATCCATTATATATGTATGCCAAATGAAAAATTCTGAAAATAAAACTTTGCATTTGGAAAATAATAAACGAGCGAACAAGCAAATATTTTCAAAAAAAAACTAAACATAACGTAAACGTAAAAATAGATAATAACATAATTACGGACCCCCTCCAGGTTGCAAATGTTTTCAATAGACACTTTGCATCTGTTGGGCTCAGTGGCGGGGACGAACGCCGCTCCCAGCGCACTGATAATACAACTTTTCTAAGCCCAGTAGCAACTCATGAAATCCGTTACATAATTAAAAACTAGACAAGTAGGTATAGCTATGGAGTAGATGAGATGCCGCCTATATTAATTAAAAACTGTACAGATGAACTAACTTTACCTTACTATTTGCTAATGCAGCTGCCGATCGCATGTTCTAAACTCGATCCAGATAACTATAGGCCAATAGAGCTTCTGCCTGCTGCTTCAAAAATATTTTTGAAGGCAATGCTGAGGCGCCAAAAAACATTCTGTGAAAATTTTCAAATTTTTGTTAACTCGTACGGTGTTTCGGAAAATCGTTCCACAGTCTTGGCGGTCTACACAAACGTTCAAAGCATCCTAAATATAATCGATAATAAGAATCACGCAGTTGGTATTTTGCTAGACATGAGTAAAGCATATGAGAAAGTTCTTTATAACATATTACTCGACAATTTATATGACATGGGAATTCGAGATGTACGCTTCGTTCAGATCATACTTTAGCACAGTATGTAGAAATCGATAACTTTGACTATGATACCAACACAATCGACGTACAATTCCAATTGACATTAATCAGGCTATTCCCCAATGTAGTGTTGTTGGGTGTATTTTATTTTTATTTTATATTGCGGATGATATTTCAATTCTGACATTTTGCAAAAATAATGAAAGCCTAATAATAAATTATCTGACATTTTAAATGAAAATTAAAAAAAAAACAAATTGGATGAAAATTCGTAACCTTGACTTGAACTTCGTAGGAGAACTTTTTATTGTTCAGAAAAATGCATTGGAATCCTAGTTAACATAAAAGCTTCTTATAGCAATATACAATATATAGACAAGCTCGGTGGCGCAGTGGTGGAATATGCTGTTACGCTACTTTCACACTAACGCTCGTGGGTTCGATTCTCACATAGTGCAAACATTTGTGTGCATGAACATGTCTGTTTGTCTTGGTCTGGGTATTTTCTATGTATAATAAGTATGTATTTACAAAAAAAAAAATGTATTTACGTATGTTATCAGTTCTCTAGTACCCATAACACAAGCTTCTTCATCAAGCTATCGATCCTATAAAATTTAATTGTCAAAATTGTGATAAAAATTGAATAAGTATAGAAAAATTAAATATTTAAAAATATTGTAGACGACTGACCAGAAGAAATAAAGGCAGTCTACGCTTAGATCTGATCAGCAACGCACGGTGTACTGACTACCGCGCCTGTGACTTCCAGCCCCTGCTGTGTAGGCTACGCGGTGTACTTCGGCGGCGACATCCTTTGACCCCTGCGGTGTTGGATCGTAAGGCGGTCCCCACCGATTCCTACTCTCTATTGTGCCTTGTGATCTCTGACGTTCGTGAGCCCCTCACTGAACTTTGGTTAGACTGAACCAACACGAGACATCAAAGACAAAACTAGTCGAAATTTTATTTCTTTTTTATAATCTTTTATTGTAAATATTAGTCCTAAATATTTTGTTTATTCCCCTCCTATTAACCCCTTTCTTAGTTACAACATCCTGGAAATATGCCAATTTGTCACAAAATACCGCGACTTAAATAAAACACGTAAAATTAGAACACAATTTAGACATTAACTCATTAAGCCTAAATCAAACCTTACAGTGCATAGCTCTAGCCCTAACTCAATGCCTTCGAAATTGCTCAATCAGTTAATAAATATTTACAGACTAAGGTGCTTTATTGAAAATCCAAAGACTTTATTGAAAGCCAAATGTTTTTATACACTAGACGAATTATTTATCGATAAATTACACGACATTGAATACAAATAGATAGTTCCGCACCGACCGTTGCTATACCCTTATAGGGGCATAATAATATGTATCACTTAAGTTAAACATATACGTATATTTAGACTAACATATATGTACCTACATATCAAGGGTAGAAAAGCTAATGGCTTCAAGCGTCATTTTTGGAACTTTAAAATTTAAAATAGAGCATTTAAAATGCTCTATTTTAAATTTTAAAGTTCTCAAAATCAGAATAGAAATCATAGAAAATCAGTTTATTAATTAATTTAGATTTCAAATATACAGTTTTTTTTATTCAATTCTCTATCAGATGGTTTTATTTGAAGTTCAATAAAACAAAACGTTGCAGAAATAAATGTCGCTTGAAACAAAAATGCTTCATGCCATTTTTTTTTTGGTCAAGGAAAAACGACAAACGATAATCTCCCTTGTTTTTCAAGTAAGAATAAACGCTTTAAATATAGTGCATATTATTATTAGCAAAAGCCAAATAGATTCAAGAGAGTACTAGTTGCATTTTTTTGTGTAAATCTAAGAGATTCCTGACTACCTGGTTGGGAGTATAATAGATTAAGGTTAATGTGCTGAAAATCCAATACAGTCCTCATGTAGAATAAAAAATAATAATAAATAAATAAATAAATATTTGCGGACAAATTACACAGCGCCATTTAGCCCCAAAGTAAGCGAAGCTTGTGTTATGGGTACTAGACAACTGATAAACATACGTAAATATTTTTTCTTTGTAAATACATACTTATTATACATAGAAAATACCCAGACCAAGACAAACAGACATGTTCATGCACACAAATGTTTGTACTGTGTGGGAATCGAACCCACAAGCGTTGGTGTCAAAGTAGCGTAACACAACGCATTTCACCACTGCGCCACCGAGCTCGTCAAAAAACAACCAATGTTCCAACCTCGTTAATTTATATCCAGTTATTTTACACAATTATTTGAGGTTGGTGGTGGTTATCCACTGTTAAAAATTTACCAACACAAAATTTGTAAAATAAACAATTTACATAGAATGATTGTCAATTTTATGGGTAAAATAAAAACAACTAAAAATGGAACTAAAATTTTTAAATAATTGTATATTTTATTGAGTTTTATTTTAAAATCAAATGTTCTAATGCGTATTACAAGTCACTTCTTTTCAGTATTGTATGTAATAGTGTATGTAGTAGTATGTGTTTGATGCGGTAGATAGTGATTACGATGTATTGGGTACGTGTGCATAATGCACACGTACCCAATAATACCCGTAGGTATGTGTAATATTTATGCAGTCAGTATAATAAATGAATGTGTATGTATGTAACGACTGTAATATAGCTAACAAATCTTAGAAAACTGCTCTGTTAGTAGTAATAAACAAAAAAGATGGACTGTAATTGTTTTTGCACAAAACCTTATGTTAAATTCTTATAATTTTAGATAAATTAACTTAGGTTTTTAGTTTTCATTATAAATGTATCATTTCCAAATATTTTAACAAATTCAAACTTAACTTATAGAAGTATTTCTTTCAGGATCTATTAGTTGTCACCAGTTACTTTTTGATATAGGTTATATAAAGCTGATTATATCGTTGATATGTAGGTACTCACTAAGAATCATTCAAATCATCAATTAATTACGTAGTCAGTCTCAAGGGTTACTAATACTACCTAATTTTAGAAACAACATTTTTAACAAGGTACGAAATACAATAAAATCTTTCACTTATTAAAACAATAAGAATATAATAGCGAACAACTTACATAGATTTAATTGTTTTTTGCAATTCAGGAAATAAGTTCTTACAAGAACAAACACAAAAAAATAAAAAAATGGTTTATCGTTAATCGGTAACTAAAAATAGTACCTACTTTTCTTAGAAAATTGAGGACAGAAAACGTTATTCAGTATCTAATAATATTATGTGCAATAAATATATTGAGTATTGAGTATTAAAATAGTTACCTTATGTTATGATAATAGTCTATGAGTATTCGTAACAAAGCACAAAAAAGTGATTTCGTATTCTCTACTTTGGTCCCGTAAGCCAGACCAGTTGCAGTGACTCTAGTTCTTTACACATCCATGTGTTTGAGGGCATTCAGGACCGTTTCAGAAATATTCACAAGAATTTACTATACAAAGAACTTTGAATAAGTTTGTCTTTTGCAGCCATTTACTTTTCCTTTTACAATATGAATTTATGTTGTTCTTGTTACTGATGAATATTAGCGGAAGGCCATGGAACCACGATAGATACTGAAATCAAATTAGTAAAATACTTCGAATCGAGTGAAAAATGAAACATAAGCTCTATTAGAATTACTACGAAAATATTAAAAAAAAATCGGCCAAGTGCGAGTCGGACTCGCGCACGAAGGGTTCCGTACCATTATCTATAAAAACAGCAAAAAGATCACGTTTGTTGTATGGGAGCCCCCTTAAATATTTACTTTATTCTATTTTTTAGTATTTGTTGTTATAGCGGCAACAGAAATACATCTGTGTAAATTTCAACTGTCTAACTATCACGGTTTATGAGATACAGCCTGGTGACAGACGGACGGACGGACAGCGGAGCCTCAGTAATAGGGTTCCGTTTTGCCCTTTGGGTACGGAACCCTAAAAAGTTGTGTGACAGAATCTGTGATTCTTTAAATTATAAATATTCTTCACATGTCTTCTTTGCCAAATGTATGTGAGATCAAATGAACATTTTCAACACAAGGAAACAAATAGTTAAAATTATTAAATTTTAGTAGTCCTTAAAATTTATTTCCATAAAGTCATAACTTCACCAATTCTGTACCAAACGAACGTTATTTTTTTAAATTGGTTCACAATTGTCGAAAATATTGCACAGTATTCGCATTAGAAAAATATTGGTCGAATTGAGACCATCCACCTTTGTGAAATCCATTAAAAATGACAATCAATTTCATGTAAACGATGTTTTTGTTATAATTTAGCAAAGAACCATTGGTATTTGTGATGTGAAGCGGGTAAACGAGTAGGTGACCAATATGCTTGTTTGTATTCTTCTAATACATAAGCAGATATTGTGGGTAAAAGTGATTACCGATATACCTTCTTTCCATTAGCATTTAGGTCTCACAGGAATCTTTTACACAAAATAGAAGACTTTATTATTGTACAAAATACACATGTAGATATGTAAGACAAAGGTAATGTTACAAATGAATATTATAAACCTATGCGAATCTTACTATACAAAACACACCAAGTTCATTATCCTTGCCGCGCGTCGTTACAATCCACTCAGTAATATGGCATTATTTGCAACATGAAAAGGCAATACTTTTATTAGAACACAATATATATATTGACTTCGTATAGCAATCGTTATTGGGGGCTTTTAAGAGGGCCTTAATAGTATATTTGACTGCGTATCCCAATACAGTTACCATTAACTTAATTGAATTCCTTTCGGCATGATATAACCAGCATTTCAGTACCAGTAATATTAACTCCTAAATGTTTTTTGCTGCGCATTAGGTGCAAATGACTTTTTATTTCTGCAATGTTGTTAAACTTTTTAAATCAATTACACTCTCAGATCGAAAACCAACCTCTGGGGTAAGTACAGTACTATTACAGATAGGTAGACATCTCATAAGCCCCTGGTAGGAAGAATATCTGGTAGAACATAATGGGATGTAAGTTCTGGAATCTCCCGACAAGTGAGTAGTTGACATTAGTTCATTGCTCCTATAAAGGAACAAGCCAGGAAGTATCTTAAAAATAATAGTGGAATTTTGTTGTAGATCGTTCTTAGCAGGAATATAATGTTTCGGAAGGGGCGTAAAATTTTTAATAGCGGTGTAAAGTTTCTTCATTTGAGCCTTTAAAAAGCGTTATAATATTAATATATATACTCGTATATATATATATACAATCTTTTTTTCTCTTTGTACATATGATCCTTCATGTTAATGTCCTGTCAAAAATTGTCACAAATAATTAATAAAATAAATTTTATATATCTATAACTTCGCCAAATCCCTTGCGGGGTAGGCAGAGAGGACCGAGCGCCACGTGACTCGATCCTTACATATCTCACTCGCTTCTTTAACATTCATTGCTCTTCTCATGTACGCTCGCCGGTTTCTAGGGCTCCTGATATCACCTCCTGATAGAACACGACCAATTTGGTCATGGTAGATAAGCCTTCCTCGGCTCCTACATCCTTCTAACATCATCATTGCGAATACGGTCTACAAGCCTTACGCCACAAATTTTGCGCAGCGCTCGCATTTCGATATTCAGCATCACAATATAACTATTAGAGACCGGGAAAAATGAAAGAAAGTAGACAAAGCGGTCCCTACGAGACACCGGACAAACGTGCTGTCGATGTCGCGGGCTGCAGTTTTAATATAAATGAAAGCTGAGAGTTAATCGAAAATTTTATTTGCAAATTACGTTTTATTCTGACTAATATAATCATATCATATCTTTTATTTTTGATACTCGGATTATATTATGATGAATTCGAGGGTTTTCCGTGAATGAGAATATAGCAAAGTAATGTGATAATTATGAGACTAATGATTTGTCACCTTACATGTTTAAATTAACAATTATTAAACATTAATAAATGTATTTCGTATATCTTGGAAATAACTACAATGATTTAGATCTTATTTTGTATTTAGGCAATGTTTTGTTTTTTAAATTTACCCATGTAGATATTTTCACTGAAAAAAAATTGGTTGTCTGTAAAGTCGGTTTACGGAATAATTTTACGTGATAACGTCATAAGAAAACATTCAACAGTTGACAAAGCAGTTCACGTGTATGTTGTGTGTCTCTCTTCTACTCGGACGCATCGGCCGATGGAGTGGAAGAGAGATAGATGCGTCAAAAGCCGAATGGTTAGGCCGATCATGCCTCTCTATCGCTTGTTCCGCGCTTTCGCTTGCACATGCGGAACGTGACACATTATCGTGCGTGCTGCTGGCGTTCATCGATTTATAAGACGTTATCACGTCAAAAACGTTGCGATATTACACAAAACACAAACATAAAAAGCACCGAGCGAAGCTCGTCACCTAAATACTAGCCTTCATAAATATAGTAGCTTATTGTCAGTCCGCATATCGTATAATAAATGTATTAAACATAATATTGTTATTTAAAATCTAAACAAATTAAACTTTCTCTCTATAGAAAACCGCAGACAAATTTGAGTTCTCTAGGAACGTATGTTTAAGAAATTGATGTTAGTTTCCTTCGTTGTAGCGTAGATGATAGGATTACAAGCGTGCACAAGCTACAGCTACAATGATGTAGCATGAAAACAAAAATATACACAACCGTAGAAACAAACAATTTTAAGTATGAAAATACGGTAAACAAATTTACGACACATTTCCTAGTGGTTTTGCTACGATTAAATATGCAAATAGGTTTACGCTCACTGTTTCACAATAAAAACAATTGTCCTTTGTCACTTACATAAATAACAATGAATGTAGTGTAACGTTGAATAGATACGAGAACTTCGAAGTTTTCAATGTAAAAGACGGGAAATGAAGACGCTTTTCTTGTTTATCAATAATCATATAATAAAAAGAAGAAAAACTGAAGGGGGTCAACCAATCTACTTATTCAAAACCGGTTACAATATGGATTTCTAATGTATAAAAGCTACCAGATACTGTACATAAACCACAAATCCTCGCAAGGAGAATCGCTGCATGCCTAGAATGCTACGCTAAGAGCAAGCTAGAATGCTAATTGAAATAAGAAAACACCCCAATTTCAATAGAGAAGATGGTTGGCAAGTACCACCTGCTTGGCATTCAGTTCTAAAAATAATCAAGTCACAATCCCAGAGATCTACTCAAAAACGTTCAGTATATCCATGTCGGTAGATGTAATAATTGAATAACCAATGTAAGACAAATGTCACCTTAGTCTTCCTGCGACCACGGATGCTGCAAAGCATTCGAAATGTCAGGTTCAACAAAATAAATAAAACACGCGACACTTCCGGTAAAAATTGTTTAATTCATTGTGTAACAATCGCGAAAACCTAAGACAATACCTACTATTTATCAATTCACTTTCCCACTACACAAAAACTGTTATAAAATCACAGTAAATGATGGTATTTAAAAAAACGTCGAATATCTTCCGTAGTCAAATCTGTTGGTAATTATTACCTCTATTACAAACTGTTAACGGATCTAGGTCGACTTTCCCTGTAATCCTGCATAAACCTTTCACATACGAATATCGCAGTCAAATCTTTCGCAAAGTGGATAGCTGATCTAATAAAGCACGTGGGCAGTCGTAGAATACTTAGGCTTGGAAAAAGTATACGTTTGTAAAAAAATCATTAAAATAAACGAGGCAATCTATTATTATAGACATTTATTAGCAATATCAAAATCAGTACAAAAAGAGACACATACAAATATGGGGTACAATTCTCAAAAAATATTCTAAAATGATAAAACGTTTTACAAACAAACCAACATAAAATATTTAGGTAAATTACTAATTAAACAACACAATTTGATCAATACTAACAATTTATTACTTTAATGGCTTTCTTACATTTGCATTTCCTTACCTCCCTTACAAGGTACAATGATCCTAGGTACAATCCTACGTCTCAAAAATTCTCAAAAGAAGGAAACAATCCTGATAGTAAAACAAAGTAATAAAATATACAAGTTGGTAAGAAATTATTTATTATTTTACAACAGAAACCATCATGTCACGTTAATTCATGTTCAAGATGGCCGCGCCTGTTTCGCACACATATCCGCATGCTCTTTCTTAATCCAGTTTTGAAGACCTCCAGTTCTCAAGCACCTTATTATTTCATTTGGCGCATCGATATTTTTTTGTTTCAAGACATCCACAGATGAGATGGGGTTCGGTACGTCATACACGAGACTCTTCATATGCCCTCATACGTAAAAATCCATGGGCGTGATGTTCGGACTTCTGCCTGGGCACGGTATGGGTCCACCTCTTCCGATATACTTTTCAGCATAATTAGTGTCTCACCATCTTTGACACTTCTTCTGTAATGTGTAGGACGATTGTCATGTTGGAACCACATGTCTCTTTTCAAGTTAAACGGTATGTTATCTAACAGACTTGTTAGATGACATACCAGAAAAAGCTTGCCCGACTGGGCAACCGCATCTACTACGGACGAATTACATAAGCAGACTAAACAATAAACAACGGTCGACGCAGGTATATATTCCTTACTCGCTAACACCCATGCCTTCCCTCGAGAGTGCTACTCGTCTCGATCCTGTGCCACCTACATCCATCGACTCCCGGAATCGGTTAAAACTTTACTAGGATGGAATTGTTAATAGATTCAGGCGTTATTTTGCGAAAGTCAAATTTACATGCAATTTGATCTAACCTGCTTTGTGTGCTTCCGCCACCAATTAGTTCATGCGGCCTAGCGCCGGCCGGCACCCACCCACTACTGTTAGTACGTGCTAGTATATGCCAACGCTGCCATGGCTGCTCCGGTAGTCTCAGCCTCTCCACGAGGCATCATCAGGCGTTGTTGTCTACAACGCCTGATGATGCCTCGTGTCGCAGCGACGACCAGGCCAGTCGTGGCAGCGACGGTGGTGGTGGGGGTATATATATATATATATATCATAGTATGACAAACAGCGAATACTTTACAAATTAAACGTACCATCGCAATAGGCATTGATTTTATCAGAATAGGTGCAGGTACTGTTATCAGATATAGACGGCAAATATCTGTTTCAATATAGTCTCATTAATTTGTCATCACATAATAATTTTAGGACAGTTCCCGGCTCATTTCTCTTAATAATAATAATTAATGTCGTCAGAGTGCCCTCATTTAAATTAAAATGATTACTTTTGCTTTGTAAGACCTCCGGCTACAACAAATAATTTTACGTCCACAAACTTTCACGAAACATAGCTTCTTTTGTTAATTTAGAATGAAAGAGACTGCGGGGTTCTTTTTTTGTAATTATTCTGTGATGTCAATACTTAATTAGCTTTCATTTTTAGATTTGTAATGTTTTTCATTGTTTATACAAATTTCAGGAATTATTCTAGCAGTGTATTGTGAGACGTTATAAAACACTGTAATTGCGGTAGGATTTCAGAAACAATAATGATGACAATAATAAAGATTCTATGGTTCATTTTTATTACATGTTCAAAAATGTTCTTTTCTTGTATTCAATTATCCTATCTATGAATTTACGCTACATTACACAAAGTTCGTACTATTAGTATACTGTAGATCTATCTATCTATCTATAACTTTACGCCCAATCCCTTATGGAGTAGGCAGAGAGAACCGAGCGCTACTCGGTCCTTATACACCTGACTCGTTTCTTTAACATTTATAGCTCTTCTCATTCTCGCCAGTTTCTAGGGCTCCTGACATAATTTATTCTATAAATATCTTCTAGGCAGTATTCTATTAATGATTGCATAAAAGAGTATAAATTTAATACATTTACAAAATTTATTCGGATATAAGCAAAATTGTCACCAAAATATTCCCAAAAAGTCATATATACGAATTTCAATAGTTCGTAGCATAATTTTAGTTTAACTGTCGTTTATTAAAATGCTCCTTCAGTCTTTATACAATTCTGTTATTGTCTAATTTGGTGACATAGTATGAATACTATCATCGGCTTTTAGACACTTATTTAAAGGCATTTTCGTCTCTTGTTTTCGTGAGATCAGGTGACGAACGTAATGGACTTCCGTGGTCTGTACTCTAAAACCTTAGAAGTAGTGGAGACGTAGAATTATTAAATACTGTATAATACTTTTACGACAGTGCAAATACTGATAGATTAAGTAAAATACTATTCTACGTAACAAATTCAATTCATCATTAAAAAAATTTTATTAATTATATTTTTGTTGGTCTCCGAATACGATAATCGCGCATTCCATTTTCATTGTTAGTTAATCTATCTACTTATTAGATAGAATATTAACTTCCGGTAGTCTCGATAAACTTACGTTTACTCGTTCTTCTAAAATTACCAACTGTTTTATCATATTACGTACAATGTATATTTTCATACATTTCCGAAAAAGCATTAAGTCAATGTTCTTGTCGACGTTATTAAGAAATTTATTCCTTCAGAGTTCATCAAAATCGCAAAGAAAAATAGCGTTTTTGTTTGTTCTAACTTAAAATCTAAAAGCATATTAAGGAATTTACATACTTTGCTAAGTTCAACAACGTACCGCCTTAGACGAAATCGCTTTTATCCATTAACAGTTTGGTATTCAACTCGCGAGGCTTCCTCGATAATCTGTTATTTTATTTGACATTGGCGACGTGACAAGACGATGGTGCAACATTTTAGCTCAAACGTTTTGCTTTTGTAAGATATGAAGCATGGGGAAATATTTCATGCACCACAAATTTTGGCAAATAACGGAAATAGTGGTAGAATAAATCATCGTTTTAGTTTAAAAGAATCCATATTAAAGACTAGCATCCTCAACCGCAAGCCCGCAACTTCGTTTTCGTAGAATTCGAATCATATATCATTACCCGTTTTCCCGTAGGAATGAAGCATTTTCCCGCGGTACAAAGTAGCCTATGTTCATTAGGGATAATGTCGGCTTCTAACGGTAAAACAATTTTTCAAATCGGTCCAGTAGGATACCTATTAAATACAAACAAACAATCAAATCTTTCCTCTTTATAATATTAGTATAGAAAACACTAGAAGTTTTCTTGTACTAGATTGTGAGAGTTTGCATGTGCTTTATCATCGGTTTATCTACCACAGGTCTTATCAATTATCTATCTTACCATTACTAAAGTCTGTACCTGTAACAAACTTTATAATATTTTCGTCAAGGTCAGGATATTTCATATTTTATATCAAGATATTCGGCTGTGGTTGCAATAACAAAATTGTTGTGATTCTCCGCCTGAAACGACACAACGAATACTCATTATCGAACGTTACTTACTCTTTGGTGCGACCGATATCTATTGACCACGGGCACTGAATAGTGCGCCTCCTCCTGTAAAGGCCGTGCCGAGGCTTGAAATTTCAATATACCAACATAACATGTATAAATTTGAACAGAACATATATAAATTTGTCTGAGTTATTGAGACTTAACACGTTTTGAAAGTAATACCTTAACCGTTTATTTGAGTCAAAAATAAAAACAATCTTGGTTAATTCTGAAATCAATTTCTGTTTACTATTTTAGTTTAGTATTCTAGCATTTGGCAGATGTTTATGTAACAAGGATAAAAACTCAATCAAGATTAAAAAAAAAAAATTGAAAAATTAAAAAACATGACTGCTACTATTTCCAAAAAGGAACTAAAAAACCTTAAAAAGATAAGATCTTGATTACTTTCAAGATGAAATATTGAGAGTCACAATTACACTACACGTTGCGATTCATACGTACCTCTCATGTATTTTGTGATCTGTGTTTTATTGCAGTCGAGGTACTACTTTTTCTTATTTCAACAGTTGTATCCCCAGTTGTTCATTTTTGGACACAGCGATAGTCATTTTTTTTTTATTATAATACTATTTTAGTGCCGACATTTTTCAATATTTCAGCGACCTGAGGTATGTATACATGATGATAAGGTATATTATAATCATCATCATATACCCATATGATTATAATGATATATATATAGATATATATGTTTGAAATTTCAAACGAAAGACGTCCATTGCTAATTGTAGGTCTCCCCTAACAGATGGCGATATTTTTGTAGTCGTAGTTGCATTCTCATATGTAATGTATTTTCATTATTGACTATCATTCGTTATGGTTCCAGAGTCCATTTAACAAATTGTATGTCCAAAAAAACTAAGCCGGAATAATTGTGATATGGAAGTAAATCATGAATGCGAATAGAAAATCGAACGCGATAAGACGGTTATATACAGCGATCAGTAACAGCGTGTGGGATGTATGCATGTATGCCTTTCGACAATGGTGGAAAAAAAAATGGTGCACACTACGTCTACCTTTATCGTTACAGGAGTCAATTATCTTTATGTAATAAAATAAAAAATGAATATTCTTTTTACCCCTCAAAAACCGTTCTACTTAAAATAGTCATTAGACGACGAATAGTTAATTGACGAGCTCGGTGGCGCCTTAGTTGGTAATGCTACTTTGCAACCAACGCACGTGGGTTTGATTCCCACAGAAGACAAACGTTTGTGTGCATGAACATGTCAGTCTGTGTTGTCTCAACTCTTTGAAGGTTATTGTGCTACTACGAGTGATGAAGTCACTAGTAAGCTTGGTGGAAAAAAGAACCAAAAAACTATTATTTTGTTAGATAACCCATTGTAATATTATATAGATGTTTTAAATTCGCTGTATTTCTGTAATACTTTGTCAATCTTTGATCTGGACAAAAATCAAATATCTTTAAATGTAATAAAATAAGAATATAAATATTTCTTACATCGCTTAAAAACTATTCTCCATAAAATAGTTAATAGATTCAAGCGTTATTTTATGAAAATCAAATTTACATGCAATTTGATCTAAACTACTTTGTGTGCTTCCGCTACCGTTTAGTTCATGCAAACTTGCGCCGATCGGCACCTACCCCCACTACAGTTAGTAGGTAGCATGCTGTCGCTAGCATGACTATTCCGTCGTTTCTGCGAATCCCCGTCATCTGAAACATAATCGCGTACACCGGTCACAGTCACTGCGCTGGCTTCACCTCTCCACGAGGCATCATCAGACGCTGTATAATAATATGATGTTTTTATAGTTATAGATACATCGTACATGTTCTAGAATGGCAATATGAAAGTAAGGCAATTGCCCAACTCGCATTCAGTTGACCACGCTCTCGCGTCGCGACTATACATATTTCGCTACAAAGCATACCTAAATGTCTTAAGATATATATTCATCTCTTTCTAACGACAGGTATGCCCTATAATTTGTCTCTTGTTAGAGCAAAGTGTCATAATAAATAACTGTACGTAGATATAGTACTACTTGCGCCATTTTACAATACAATAATATAGGTGTATAACGTATCTACCTTTTGATACGTCACTGACTACGAACGATTCGTTCATAGCATGTTATATGTATTGAACTTAACAAAAATATATTTAACACATGTATAATTGAAATAATGAGAGTCCTATCTATTAAGAATCGTATATGTATGTCGTGAAGTGTATATAAATGGCGTTTATTCCACTTTGGACCAGAAAGCGCTACGGACGCCAGTGCCTTAAACTTAATCATCTCAGTTGGAATCTCATTGCCATATCTATTCCTACTGACATCCCATTTTACAGTGTTGTTAATAAATTCTCAATAAAATTGTAATCGTATTATTAATAATTCTAACTATTATTCTCGTAACTAATGAACACGAACAGTTTAGTTATTAATTCTCAGAATTATTAAAGAATTACGTAAATGAAACCACAACACTTCTAACTTCTTCTAACTAACAGGTTAAAATAAATATTGCTTACCGTTCCGTACCTAAAATATAACACAGGAATTCTTGTATTGTGGCTCTGTCTGTCTGTTATTAAAGTGTTTAGAACTTTTATTATTAAAATGAATAAATTTAAACAATTCGCTTATTTAAAAATGCTTTTGTTCAGTAAAGGAACACCTTCTAACTGAAATTTGTATTATAATTATGAGAGACTTGATTACAGATCAAGTCTCTCATAATTATAATACAAATTTATTGATGTTAATTTTATTATTCCGTTAGAGACTTTTCTTGGGATTATTTCATTGTTGAGTATCATTGCAAATTAAAAAGAGGCAATTTGAAAGTGGAGTAACCAGAACCAATGTAAGGATTACAGTTAAAGATGAAGTGTTGTAACAAGGAGATTATATGTATTAGATGGACTCTGAACAGGAATGGAAGCTATATCTTCCATCCCTGTTGAGGGTCCATCTATTCACTGATGTGGGAAGATAAGTCAGGGTGGGAATAGTGTGAATAAAACAATATGGCAGAACATGAAAGTGGGATAAACGCAGTGAAAATGCAGCGTAAGAGTATGAACTCTATATCTACTACGGCATTTATGCATCTATTGAAAGCATACGATGGTAACTTCGATAGAAAACCCCGATGTCAGACCCGATCGATCCCGATCGCCTTCGCCATATCTAACACCGATGAGGGCGGATCGGACGCCCTAATCCGCGCGTCTGTCCTGTGTAGGTCCTGAATTGCAATCCACAGGTTTATTGGACTGGCAAGGGCGCAGCGTGCATGTTTCTGGTACCGACTTAAATAATTGATTTTTTTTTTTTCGCATACTATTGCGATTCAGCGCGGAAATGCTGCCAGCATCGTTGGTACAATGCCGCGGGGGCCACACTTTTTAGATTTATTTTAGGTTATTATTATTATTTTAGATTTATTAAATTTTAGATGTAATTTAGTTTTAGTTTTATTGTGTATTATATTATAAGAAAATTAATTATTAATATACTATATCATGATAAAATAAAAATATTATTGTTTTTAAGTTATATTGAGAATCTGAAAAACTCATTGCAGAAATATATTAGTAATTCGCTGTTTTCAAAGTTGATTGATAATTTATGTCACGTAAATGGCCCTTGTTACTGTTTATACTTTATTCAGCAGGATGCACCATGTGAAGGTGAGGTAGATTTTTGTGCTAAAGATGACAATGAGTAATCACAAAAATAAACTTAAAGATCATTTATATTTACTTATGAGATAAAATCAGATACAAATATCCCCAGCGTCAATGTTGCACCGACGTTCCAAGCAGTTTATCATCATATCTCGAGACTAAATTGATTAAAATATTGTTTACGTGTCTGGCTATCCTCTTCCAATATAAATCACATCGATAAGAAAAGCAGAAATCTCTTTAGCTCCAGATTACGGGACATTAACGCACCAGCATTTGTTCAATCATAGTAATGGATAATATATGGGAGTCAATTGGCATCGGTACGGACGCTGGAACATCAAGCAGAGATAAGTTCGTAGATAAGGGAAGGTCATTTGTGGAGCGTGATTTATACCTATCGCGTTGAGGTGCCCGGATCTCGACCTCCGTTTTCAGGTACTTAGACTTGGAGCTCCAGTTTATCAACTTTATCTAATGTTCCGATATATTTTTATTCAATTGGGCTATCAAAATTTTTATTACAATAACATTTTAACCACCAAAGTTCCAAATGTTTCAAAGACAAGTATATAATTTATAAAAACTGGCGTTAGCAAATGTATTAGAGTATAAAATACTCTGAGCTTCAGTTTAACAACTTAGAATATATTTCAGTGTATGTTTCTAATGTTTTTATTCCAATTTCACTTGCATTATAACTATTGATTTTTTTAGTTGCAATATATATATACAAGCATACTATATTTTAAGCACATATTTTAAAAATATATGAACTGTAATTTCTAAACAAGAAATAACGCGATTACATATATATATATATATATATGTAATCGCGTTATATATATATATATATATATACACATATATTTTTGAAATATGTGCTTAAAATATAGTATGCTTGTACAGAACAATAAGTAACACCGTGAAGAAATTTTATAAAATGCCGACACAAAAAGTGCTAAGCGGGCTCGCGGTCTAAGGATTCCGTACCAATGTAAGTCCTACTCGACTTGTATTCTTGTTCAATGGAGGAAGTAATTAAACTTTACACTTGAAAAAAATGTTCTTCCATACACCAGTCGATGTCAATGGGTTAATTTACTCGCGATGTTTTAATATACAGCATAAATGGTCGTAATTTTTGATTGCGTTGAGTTTGAAAGTTCTTTTTTACAATTCTGAGGGATCGCAAACATGTTAGTATTTTTTTTTACTTTCAACTTGACACCTGCACACCTTCCTAAGAATAGGTCTTGACATACAGGCAGACAGATAATATAGTGATCTTCTGAGAGCTCCATTTTGTCACCGTTGTGCTACGGAACTCTAAAACTAATAAATGTTGTAAATTGATGAATTTTCATTCGCGGAACTAAGGTACCGGTGCGTGAAATATGAACACAGTAATTAAATAACGCATTTCGTACATTTTGTAGCAAATAGTTAAATATTTATTAATATATCATGCTATTCAATATATATCAATCTAATAGGCAATAACAAATTTTCACGTGTAGTAGATATGAAAATTAAATTACATCTGAAGTATGTTGTAGTGCACACATCTGTTTTGATTCGTATCGAGAGTAAGCCATCATTTGAGAAATGAAAATTGGACAAAGGACTTACAACTTGTGCATACGAGCTAAGTACCTAAGTATTTTTTTCCGGTACAGAAGTTTTTTTTTATACAATGTCGGAAGGCATGAATGCATACGGCCCAACTGATGTAAACATTAAGTATCACATGCGCGATGCCTTCTCTGCTAACACAACAACTTCAAGGGAGCTTACTGGTGACCTCACTCCCACGCAAGAACATAACAACAGTCTAGAGAGTTGTTATTTGGCTGCGGTTTTCTGTGATGTGGAGATACTTCTCCAGATGGGCTGCTTTGATGTGCCCTACCTCTCTAAAACATCCAGAACAAGACAAGCAGACATGCACACACTCTTTATACGAATTTGTGAATTTATGCACTGATTCCATAGGAAATTTAGTAACTGCTTGCTTCAGAGATTTCTTAAGAGACACAATATCGGCGTGCCATATTGAGCAGGCCATGTTCTCTAAAACTGATGGGATAAACGCAGTGAAAATGCAGCGTATGAGTATGAACTCTATATCTACTACGGCATTTATGCATCTGTTGAAAGCTGGCAAGCCATCTGCACAAATCCTCAAACAGCTCATACGATGGTAACTTCGATTACAACTTGTGCATACGAGCTAAGTACCTAAGTATTTTTTTCCGGTACAGAAGTTTTTTTTTATACAATGTCGGAAGGCATGAATGCATACGGCCCAACTGATGTAAACATTAAGTATCACATGCGCGATGCCTTCTCTGCTAACACAACAACTTCAAGGGAGCTTACTGGTGACCTCACTCCCACGCAAGAACATAACAACAGTCTAGAGAGTTGTTATTTGGCTGCGGTTTTCTGTGATGTGGAGATACTTCTCCAGATGGGCTGCTTTGATGTGCCCTACCTCTCTAAAACATCCAGAACAAGACAAGCAGACATGCACACACTCTTTATGTTTGTCTTGTGTGGGAATTGAACCCAAGAGCGTTGGTGTCAAAATCGTGTCATTCACGACTGCGCCACCGAGCTCGTTGAAAGTCTCTTACAAATGAATATTTTTATGAATTAATGTAATATTAATAAAACTTATATGTACATATTTATGGAGGTCTCAGCAAAAAATAAAAATAAATCGAAATGGCCACCTTTGGCTTTGATACAGGCCTTTAATCGGTCTGGCCACGAATTTGTGAATTTATGCACTGATTCCATAGGAAATTTAGTAACTGCTTGCTTCAGAGATTTCTTAAGAGACACAATATCGGCGTGCCATATTGAGCAGGCCATGTTCTCTAAAACTGACCACAACTTGCAGTCTAAGGGGTTCAGATTGGGGTAGACGAGGGCCAGTCTTCAGCACTTATACAGTCCAGAACATTGGTTCCGAGCCAGGCATGGGTAGTAGTTTATGCCTTCTAATCAGGTGCAGAGTCCTGCTAGAAAGTCCACGGAACACTTTTAAAAAATGTATTGCTGAGAGGTTTCACAACACGATCCAAGGCAGTCTCTTGATACACTTTGGCTGAAGTAATTTCTTTTTGGCTCTTTAATAAGACACCCCTCACCAAATCATTACAGACGCAGGATGGTGACCACCTTGTACCTTTCCGACCACTTGGGCAGCTTCTTTAAAACTGTATCAGTACACTTTGTCATTTTACTTGTTGTGTGTGGTCTGCTATAGTGATTTTTTTAAATTTACCTGTGTATCGAGACAGAAGGCGTTTTGATCGATCCACTCTCCTCAACTGTAGGCATTGATTTAGGGCATATCCTGTATATCGACGACAAGCGCCGGGTTCAGGTCTTGTTTTAATATACGCGACAGAGTCCTAGCGGGAACCTTCATTCCTCGCGATAAGATTTTTTATTTCCTAATGGGCTTTTACCGATTTCTATCTTTAACAGTCTGTAGTTCTAACAACACGCGGTCGCCCTGGTCTTTTATGATCTTCAACAGAGAAAGTATTGGTATATCTGTCCATAGTACGACAAACATACCTACGACTTTTAAAGTGTCTTGAATATGACCAACGGCTCCATACCCACTTTGTGCAAGGCAATCACTGCAATTCTATTTTCTTTAACACCCCATTCCATACTGTAATTTGATAACAAACACGAAAAATTACGTAAAATGGCGAGAACTTGAAAGAAGTTTTTAACATAATAAACGCGTTCCAAATTCAAAGTGATTAAACAGTTGAAAAAAAGAGAAATTTCATGTAAATATATTTTTAAGGTCAGACTCGAAATATTATACTTCAAGTTAATTACTGTAAGTATGTCAACAAGTGAGAATTGAAATAGGACTACATACTCGTATATTTTCGCAGTATTTATTTATTGTTACGAGATGTTTGTGCTGATCTTCAAAAGTCACATGTTACTTAGACATTTTTGGTGTGACGCATTCGGAGTCTTTTTGTAATTGGACCCCGATTATACATATTTATGTTCCATTTTCATAACCATTGCTTTTTTTTGTATCTATATATATTTTTATAATTTAATGTTATCAAAACAAAAAATCATTTTATTAATTAGGTAGGGCATTATTTTTATCGAAATCGAACGCAATGATTTAAATAACAATATGTACTTACTGCCAAATAAACGATATATAGCATAAAACGATATTTTTTTTAAATTATATCTTATTTTGTAAAATAAACTTTTCTTCATGGACAACTTAATCTATCTTAATCTATCTATAGCCGAATCCTACGATTGGTTTTGTATTGTATTGTATCTTGCTTACAGCAACCATAACATATAATTATAACAATTTGCCTGTAGTGTCCGTGTACAAAACTTATGCGTCTTATATCCGAACTGGAGGCACGTAAAATGTAGAGGATAAAGAGAAAGTCCATCTGAACAAATGTACGGCATAGTATCACATTATTGGCCGCGACCAAACGGTCTGCGACTCTGATTAACATCTAATTTATTGCCGCGTCCTGAGTACAGTTGAACATAATCAAGATTGTCTCTTCTTTATATAGAACTAGCAAATCCAAACCTATTGCCTTTGCAATTTTTGAATGGGTGAATGTGAGAAAAAATTCATACATTTCAAGTGTTCGTTTTATAACAAACAAGCCTGAGTGGTAATCTGCCGTCCATAGATTTTTAGGGTCGGCAACGCATGAGTTTACCATCAGGCAGGCCGTATGCTTGTTTACCTTAGTGGTATAAAAAAGGACTGGGATACTTGGAGTATTGATGGTACTGTGAAAAAAGAATGCCAATACAGATAACAATACACAACGTGAAAGTAGAAGGGTGTAGGAGCCGAGGAAGTCCAATGATGACTTACCACGGCCAAATTGATTGTTTCATGAAAAGCTGTCAAGAGACCTAGGAACTGGCGAGCGTGTATAAAAATAATGTTCAAGGAGCGTACGAGGTATATAAGGGCTGCGTTTTGAAGTAGTTGGATCTCAACTTACCCACTAAAGGACCTGTGGGGTTACTCAGGAAACCAATTCCGATAAATCGGTATTGGAATTAAGTTCTTGAATCACGGCAGGAGCGGCAAAGTCTTTTAATCTTCATCCTCGATTGTCTTTTTAGGTACTAATAACAAGATTCAATCGCATGTTGAGCAAGTTATGGTCGAGATTATAAAATACTAGCTACTGCCCGCGGCTCCGCCCGCGTGAAGTCAAATAACGTAGCCTATGTGTTAATCCAGATCATAAACTATCTACGTGCCAAATTTCATTCAAATCCGTTCATCCGTTTAAGCGTGAAAGAGCAACAAACATCCATCCATACATACAAACTTTCGCATTTTTAATATTAGTACGAGTAGGATTGTCGAAAACTTTGATATTGGAATTGGATTGTCATTGGAATTAGCGTCAAGAGTAACTATCCTGATCGAAAGATAGAGATCGTCTGATTCTTTTTTTTCAGAAGCTAACTTCAAATAAAATAACAGCCGTTTTGCTTCACTCCTAGTAATTTATTATTTAAAAATATTTACACTCACTATTTCTGATTGGTAGGACCTAAATGTCCTCAGTCTAATACTTGCATCCACCTTTATATGGAAAGCCATCCCAATGTTGAAGCAACAAATGGAGCACATAGCGGCCAGTTTGTATCGTCAAGAAACACACAATGATAGAAAGATACTCCTTCTACATGGCATCACCGAGGAGAACAACGAGATTCTCTCTCAGAGAAATAATAACATTTTTAGCCATCAATTAAAACTTTCTGTTAGCGGTGGTCTGTCATTTGATACTGGCAGCAGTTCATTTCTGGAAGCCTGTCATCGTCTTCGGGCGAAGAGGGATGGTCAGGGTCCAGTACTAATTCGTTTTGCTAATGCTAGATTTCGTTCAGGTGTATGGAATGTTAAGACAAAGTTAAAGGGCTCAAAAACTACCGATCTGAGAGGTTAGAAGTTTTCGTTGCGGCCAGTAAGCATTTTGGTGTCCGGAATCGTCAGAGAAAATTGCAACGCCGGCGGAGCTCCACAAAGCACAGTCCCGGCATCCAGCCTGCGCATCACAGCCGGCAGACAGACCTCGGCGAGCCGACGTTGCCCATAAGCACGTTACAGGCACTAACTAGAAGTTTAACGGTGAACTTTCATTTAGTATACTTCGTAATCCTCATACTTAGATACGAGTTTTTATTGTTGAATTATTAATCGTTCACATTTTGTTGTAGTTAGGCATTAAATATCTTATTATCAAGTGACCCACTTGAATACCCTTAAATTGTCAATTTATATGTAGGGTATCTTATTTATTAATCTTTAAGACCAGTAAACAAAATGTTTTTTTTTTATTGTTTTGGTTCTCTTTATCCCCGAGGGTAAGGCAAAGGGATGGTCTAGCCCATATAGCCATTAATTCAGGAATTAAGATATTGATTAAGAGATTCTGAACTGAAAACTTGGCCTTCCCGTCTTAAACTTATACATTACCTAAATAGATAAAAATCTAAATAATATTAGGGATTAAAGTATGAAATTGCCGATTTGTACTGAAAAATAAAAACTATTTTTTATCTACAGTGTTCAATAAATTTATTATATCAACATGTTACTCCTTTACAAGCGTACAAAATTTATTAATACTAATTAAGGATCAGGATAAAAATAATGATAAAATTTATTAATTCATAATTGTCATAGAAATAAAGGCACAAAAATGTCAGGTAAATATGCTAATGTTATTATAATTATATTGGGTTATTACAGTTTCTCAGTTAAAAATTCATCTACGTGGTAGTAACATTTGTCGATCATTTTACATTTTTTTTAAATCTTTTTAGGTTTTATTTCTTATTGCTAATGGTAGCATATTATAAATTATTGGAGCCATGTAAAAAACACTTTTTTGCATAAGAGTAGTAGTGCAAATAGGCAGAACTAACCTGCTGTTATCTCCTCTACTGCGAGGAGCACAATCTGCAAATCGAGTGAATAAATGGGGATAAGTTTTTGTAAATATTGCCACTTCAAGGATATATAAAGATGGGAGTGTAAGTATTTTATGCTTTTTAAACAACGGTCTGAATGATTCTCTGTGTTTTACTTTGAACATGGATCGGATGCATCGTTTTTGTGCTTTAAATATTGTTTCCTTATCCGTGCAATTTCCCCAGAATATTATACCATACCGAAGAACCGATTCTACCAACCCGTAATATGCAGTAAGGAGAGCATCTGTATTAAGTTTAGATTCGAGTTCAAATAAAGCATAGGCTGAGGAACTTACTCGACCACTTAGATACTCAATATGTGCTTTCCATTTCAAGCGACCGTCAATATAAATCCCAAGAAATTTTGTGTTATCGATTTTATTCACTGTTACGAAATTGTATTCTACTTTTAAGTCCTTACTGTTTTGTGGCCTTTGACTGAAATGCATTATGTTTGTTTTACTAAGATTTATTTTTAAGTTGTTTCTTTCTAACCATATAATATTACAGATTGTAGAGATTCATTAATATCTAGTTCGTACTTATTAATATCCTCACACACTACTGATATCGTGCTGTCATCGGCATATAATGTCATAGATTTAGAAGTTGTCTTTGGCAAGTCATTTATATATAATATAAATAAGAGAGGCCCAAGTACGCTGCCTTGAGGCATACCATATTTTGATATTCGTTTTTTTTGACGAGAATTTCTCCACTTGTTTTGTTACTACATTAAGCTTGTCAATTTGGGTGTATTGTGTTCGATTAACCAAATATGACTTTATAAGATTAAGAACATTACCTCTAAATCCATAGCATGCAGTTTATTTAATAAGATATTATGGTCAGCATAATCAAAGGCTTGCGTCATGTCACAGTAAACGGTACATATTGGTTTTTTCTGTCTACATTTAACATTACATTGTGTAAAAATTCGTAAATTGCTAAATTAGTTGCCATATTTTCTGGAAATCCTTTTTGTTCCTTGCTTAATATACCTTTCTCCTCAATGTATTTGTAGATTCTTTTATGTATATAATTTTCAAAGATCTTTGCTATTACCGGAATTAGAGCTATTGGTCTATAATTTTTCACGTGTCGCTTATCGTTTTTCTTGTGTGACGGTTTTATTATTGTAATTTTAAGAGCTTCTAAAAAGTGACCTACAGCTATGCATAGATTTAAAATGTGACTTAAATGGCCACATATATATTTTGCTACGTATTTTAAAATTTTAGTGCAGATCTCGTCATATCCTACGCTATTTGTTTTTTTTAATGAATTAATAATTTGAAGTATGTCATTTGTTATACTAGGCATCATAAAAAATGAGTTAATTCTGTTATGTAATTTAATTTTATGTCTATTTTATCAACTATATATATCCCATAGAATTGCAATATTTATCTTAGCTACCATATGTTGTGTTATTATTAATTTTATTCATTTCTGCTGTGCATTTCTGACATGTTGTTTACGTCTATAATTGAGATGGCACTTTATAATGTATCTATTATAAAAATGTATAATTTTTAATTGTAAGTGTTAGTGTTCGCTTTGTTGATGTAACTAATAAATAAATAAATAAATAAATATCTATCAGTGAATTAGTGTCTTGTCCATAGTTCGGGATAGGTTTGATTTTGTCAATAAAATAGTCGTTAAATGTATTACTTATTTCTTGAAGATGATGAATTATGTCATTATTTTTAAAAATACTATTAATAGGCTCATTCGGTACATTAAATTGAGAGTTACCCCGTTGGGTAAGATTTATGATTTTTTTAAATAGTTTAGAATAATTTTGAAAACAGATCTTGTTCTCTACTGTTGGTTCCAATCTATAACTCCACAATAGCTGACGTTTTATCTTCTTTTCTTTCTTTTATCTTATATTATATATATGATATCCATTTAGATTTTCTTTGTATTTTGATCTTTTTGGAGACGTATGGAAAACATAATGAGTAAAATAGTTTGAAATCGTTTATAAAACTGTCATATGTTTTATTTGGATCATCTGTATTATAAGTTTCTGAAAATGTCAATTTTTCTATGCAGGATTGAAATTTATTTTGAGAATTTAATTTAATAGCAATTTGAGATTATAATTTAATAGCAAGGACTCAAATTCCAATGTAATACTCGTCTTTTTTAGTAAATCTTTATTAAAGTCACCTGCGATTATGATATTTTTATAATTTTTCTTACAATTTTTTTGCAAAATCATTTCAAGTCTCTCAAAACAAGTATTTGAAACTTTTGGCACTCTATATACACATATAACAACAATTCTATAAGAAGTTAACTCTATAGCTCAGCATTCAAATATACCCGTTATTGAGAGAGTCCTAACACTTGTTAGTTCTTTCCATTGTAATCCGTCATGTACAAGTATGCAGGCTCCACCTCTTTTACTGTGATTTCTACAATAACTAGAAGCTAAAGTATAATTTGGTGAATTCAAAAAACATTCGTGGCCTGCCTCTATGAAATGCTCCGTAATACAAAGTACATCAATGCGCATATCAATACTCGACAATTCCTCCAAACATAGCGTCAATTGATCGATTTTATTGAATAGGCCCGCAATGTTCTGATGCATAATATACATACATTTATTCGAGAAAAAACTGTGATACGTGATTATAACAGTTACTATTATTGAATTTACTTCCCTGATCACTAGATTCGACAATTTTTATTAGTGATAGAATATCATCAAATACAACTCTTAGTCCGAAGTTATTTAACTGTCCCGATCGTCTAAAAAACATGTCATGATCATATGTTAAATTTAGATTTGTATCTAGAAGGTAAGCATATTTATAAGCTGTTACATCCCAATATAACAAGTCATTAAAATTCTTAATCCTCCAATTGTACATAGCAGAATAGGCGTTGCATTTGTATGTCGGCGCACATATTACGTTAGTATGAGAGATTTTATGTAAACTTTCTCTTATTTCTAATATCAACTTTTTATGATCTTTAGTTGTCTTAAAATCTTCTTCTACTATAAATATGATACAATAGTCGTCCATCGTAAAATCAGCAAGTTTCGTGTCTATTCCTTGTAGTAATTGCTTAATATCTCCATGGGGTATCAAATAATGACATAATTTGTAATTGTTACCCAAATTATCTTCTGCAATGGATAATAACTTGTTATGTTTATTACTACTTAGTAAGCATATTTTCTTCTGAGGTCCCTGCTGTTTTCTGTACATAGTCCCATTTGATGTTGGTACGATATTATTTAATTGGTTTGCGATATTCTGAGCACAATCAGTGAACTTCAGATTTTGTTCGATTGTGGTTATATATTTATTTAAATTAATTATTTCATTTTCACCAGATTTCAGTTTTTCTTCCAGTTCCGCAATTACTTGTTGGTAGAATACGATAGAGTCTTCGATTTTTTTGGGATTGTTCTTTTCTAGGATGAGTAAATATAGAACGTGATGTCGATACTATCTGGTGATGTTTTTTATTTTTTCTCACGCTCAAGGCACCGTCACTAAGTGGCGATTTACAAAGAGTTTTTAAAGTATAGTTATCTTTTGTAAGTTTATTGATTTGTCTATGTAGATCATTGTTTTTTATTACGGTATTATCCAATTCATTCTGTGAAATGGCAAGTTCCGACCGGAATTGACAGATAGTATCTTTCATCTCTTGTATCGTGGTTAAATCTGCTATTGAGCTGTCCATGCTTCGTGAAAGTAATTTTTTTTGAAGCTAAAATGTATCAACATTTCCGTCATTATCTATATATTGCCGCCATCTAATCGGAAGTTTATGTATGCCTTTGCGTTAGAGCTCTGGAAATCTAGATTCGATAAACTGGGTGAAAGCATTTTGTACTGCCTTTTAGCAAGAAAATTTTTTACCCCTTTGAAAATTGACCAAATCACGAAAACGGAGGATAACAAATGATTTCTAACTACAGTTCCTGCAGAGTTACAACGGTTTCTCGTGCAGTTTGCAGATCTTATGTTATCATGGAGCAATAATGGTGAAGATCGATTCACGAGTCGGGGCTGTTTCACCGCCAGTTTCGCCATCCTTGTTCGAAGTTCGGCACAGTAAACTTTGCTTGACTCTGGTGAAAGCTATAGTGAATAACGCCATGAAGAGACCACCAAACAGTTACCATTAACTTTTTATTGGTAAGCTTTGCTTTAGAGCACTGTTGCGGCGTTTGACCTGTGGTCACCCATTGCATTTTTCATTTACTGTTATCGTAAAGAATCCACTTTTCGTCACATGTCACAATTCGATCCAATATTCCTTCATTTCTGTACCAACACGTGTTTCTTTCTGTGGATCAGTCAAATCATGAGGCACCCATTTTTAATATTTTTTTTATCATATTAATTTGATGCAAATGAGTCAATATTGTAGGAAACGTTAAACCATGCCGCTAATTCCTGGGTAGTTTGACTTGGATCGGCTTCCACCATCTCCTTCAATTCAGCGTTATTCACCTGTGTCTTCTACGTGGTTCATTCTTCAAGTTGAAGTTTCCATTACAAAAGCGTTTAAACCAAAAACGCACGGTGCATTAATTAGTAGTCTCGTCTCTAAAAGCAGCATTGATGTTGCGAGCTGTGTCTGCCGCGTTAGTCCGCGTTGAAAACTCGTATTTAAAAATGACTCGGATTCTCGAAGTATCCATCTTTCTCGTCTAAGCTCAATAAAAAAAAGCAATTGAAATTCGAAAATCAAATGTTGCACTTTTATTAAAAGAAAACCTCATAGGTATCATGCGAAAAAAGTTTCACTCGAAAATCTCACACCATGAAGGTTTAATGTCAATACAAAGTATCTATTGCTATAAATCGGCAAGTTCATACTTTAATTCCTCTTATAAACTTACACACATACACCAACTAACCAACACACACACATAAGCACATAAACACATAGAATACAAACTAACCTTAATTTAAGTAGTAAATTGAACTTGCCCTTTGCCCACCTAATCCAGTGAAAGAGAGGCGATTCATACAGATCCTCCTAGTACAGATACCAATCTCATAGCTTTAACTAATTGTAATGTACATTTTGCAATATATAACATTTACTCTATTATTTTTATATTGTCCTACGTGAGAGAATAAAATAAAGAAAAATACATATTTTAAGCACCATGGAGTATAGTTTTAATACTATATAATACTATAGTTTCAGAACATCATACTTTCCAATGAAATTTGATAAATGCAAACACAAATTTGAAAACCAATCTTAAGGGCAGGCCAGAAATAGAACAATTATTTTATTTACATTGGGGTGGTTTATCATGAGCGATTGAGAGGATGAGAAGAGACATTGCGATGAGTTGGTTTAATTTTAATTTATTGAGATTTCTTCCATTGTGTTAAAATTTTTATTAATACGTTTTCAGGATTCCTCAATAAATTGGTAAAGAACCCTTACGGTGCGGCTTTATCCATTTGTCTATCCATCTGTCATGGCATATTTTAGCAACTATTAATGTTACCGATAGACAAATTAAAAAGTGATTTTTTTTTTCAAAACGGGTTGAAATGGTTGTAGAAATTTCAAAGTGCGTTTATTATCATGCGTGAAAAGAGTTATGAATGTTAAAGAAGCAAATGAGTAAGTACCGAGTCATCTGTCTTTTTTATACCACTAAATTGCGTAACAAGCGTTACAAATAAAACAAGCGTATAATCTGCCTGAAGGTAAACAGTTAGCTCAGCCTATGGGCAACACCAGGTGTACTGTAAGAATATCTTCAAGGCTTTCTTGAAGAACTCCATACAGTAGAAAACTTCTCTGGAACTGCACGGTACGGGAAAATTGCGGTTCTTGTGTATGAGGATAAACTCCTAGTCGTCGGCGGCTCTCGGTTCTGAGTTCTGAGAGAGAACCGAGCTTACTTGGCATAAAAATATAGATAGTTTGACAAACTTCAAAAAAGGAGGAATTTCTATGATCATTGCATATTTTTTTAATGTTGTCCTCTGATTACTGGGCGACATAAGCAATTCAATTAGTTTAAATTAAACTGTGTTTTCATAAGCTACATCCGAGTTTGGTTCCTAGGAATTGGCGAGGATTTGATGATTGGTTATTTAGAATTAACTGTAAAAATTACCAAGGTTTTGTTTTATTTAACAGGGCTCGTGGGTTCGATTCTCTTCCAGGGTAAACATTTGTGTGCGTGAACATGACAGTTTGTCTTGATCTGGGTGATTTTAAGATAGGTAGGGCGCATCTATGCAGCCCCACTGGGAAGTACTTCAAAATTCCAGCCAAGTAACAACTTCTTGGAGAGTTATCATATTCCTGCGTAAGAATGAGTTCAGAGGTTATATCGTGCGACCAATACTTAATATATAGCAAATTTTCATAGGTTAGGGTATCTACTTCACATCAGGTGGGCCCTATGCTTTCAGACCTCCCGATATTGTATCAAAAAGTAATGAAAAACTACCTTTACTATATTTCACAATTAAAGAATACGCATATATTACTTACCGTAGCCATTATCACAGTCATAAGGAAAGTACATTTACTATGTCATTGGGAGGCAAGGTATCCGCTGAAGTACATTTCCGAAGTCATTTGGAGAACGTTTAACTGATGCTCAAAAACTCAGTGTGCTCAAGATACCATGTGGCTGGCAATCGAGGTACTTTGACTTAGTTTCTATCGTAATTTAAAAAAACAAATAAAATTAATGAAATATTAACATTTTATTTTAAATCGTCGAGATTCATTCTACATACTATCTAAATTGATATTAAGTTTTTTATATAAGTTATAATTTGGCTTATTTAAATTAGTAGGTACAATATATATCTTGAAATAGTGAAAAATATTCATTATTTCAAGATAAGCTTATTGCAATTAAACGTGTATTAAAATAATGGAAAATATGTAATATATTAAATTGTCTTATAGTATAAAATAATAGTTCAATTTTAACACGTGCTGGGGAACAAAGCTGTACTTACCTAAACTATTTACATCTATTTCATATGACATTTGAGTACAACATCAAAGTACGAGTACCTTAAAATTCTAAAGAATTATTATTTGAGATTGGCGACCCAGAAGCGAGAGCCATAATAATTCTTTGCCTAGAAACATGGCAATAATGGTAGAGGTCAACAACATCTGGTGCCTTCTGATTTATGACATCTGGGGAAAAAACGCTCTCGAGCAGTCGGCGGTTCGTTTCTTGCCTTTCTACAAATGATGAAAAAAGATTTTAGCACATTTCTGCTGAACTTAGTGACCGATCGTTGCTGTTCTCAATACCTAACTGCGTAAAAATATTTTTCGTTATGCTAATAATAACGTTATTTTACATATTAACGAACGCACGAATAAGGTTACGTAAAGATATTGTATGAGGAGAAATCTAGCTTAGATTGAGATATGTGATGCGGGCTCAGACAAGAACATGATTTTAAAGGCAACTTTTACAGGGTCAGGAATGCACGAACGAATTCGTTGGCATTGTAAGTATAGGTGTTAATTGCATACTATCAGGCAGGCCATAAGCTTATTTATCACGTCCTATTTTCTAGATTAAGTTCATCATCAAATATGTTTGAATATGAAATTATTTTTGGTGATATTGTATAATATTTAGTTTCACCCTGCCAGCCATTTTATATGCTCATTTACCCCTTTAATTTGTAGGATGTACTACGTGCATGTTACTATTGTCAAACTAGAAGATTTTGCTTTACCACTATGACTATATGTATGAATTAAATATAGTAAAGTAGAAAAAGGCAATTATTTTTGACGAGCTCTATGGCGCAGTGGTGAACGCGTTGTTACGCTACTTTGACAACAACGCTCGTGGGTTCGATTCCCACACAATATAAACATTTGTGTGCATGAGTATGTCTGTTTGCCTTGATCTGGATATTTTCCATGTATAAAAAGTATATATTTACAAAAAAAAATGTATTTACGTATGTTTATCAGTTGTCTAGTACCCATAACACAAGCTTCGCTTACTTTGGGGCTGGATAGCGCTCTGTAATTTGTCCGACAATATTTTTGAGAGAATAATAATTGTGACTTTATTTATTGTTCCAATATGTATATATTTATATATTAAGTTCCCGCCAGACCATACATTAAAAAAGATATCATACTATTTATTCGACATTTAATGCCTGCCGTCCAATAGGCCTCAAGCAGATATCTGTAGAGCTTCACAAATTACTGAAGTATGATTAACGCATAAAATGAGAATATTGGTTTCTGCATTAAATGCTCCTCAGATCACAGCAAACAAACTTATTTCTGTGATCTGTGAAATGCTCCAACATTATGTAGTAAACCAAGATTGCAAAACTCAATCTGGCTACATTAAATATATGAACTAACTTTCTAACTGATCCGTTATCGGTTAGAGCAGTCATCTTCTCGCTAAAGATCAAAGTTATGTTGCTTTTTCTGTGGTTAAGTCTTATTTTAGTGAGGAGATGATACCTGGCGAAAATTACACTAACAAAGTTCAGCGTTGTCTCGCTTGTAACGCTTTTTACTTTACCAGTAACATATCAAGCTGATACAAGTTCTTGAAATTTCGCCGAATTTTCGCTGCTCAATTTTGAATTAGTTTATCGCTCCGTCAGATGTGTTAGTTTCTGTTTGCACTCGTATTGCGGAATCAAGCGCGACGAACGATTTTTATTTGCAAACAACGCGGATAATACTCGTTACAACTTATACCACAAAACGCATGTCGCGTAATATAGTTGCATAGTTATCGACATGGCGCCTCATATAAACCGAATACCCTAAGCGTGAATTCCTATCTATCTATCTATAACTTCACGCCAAACCCCTTACGGGGTAGGCAGAGAGAACCGAGCGCCACGCGACTCGATCCTTACATACCTCACTCGCTTCTTTCACATTCATTGCTCTTTTCATGCACGCTCGCCGGTTTCTATGGCTCCTGACATCACCTTCTGATAGAACACGACCAATTTGATCGTGATAGGTAAGTCTTGGCCTTCCTCGGCTCCTACATCCTTCCACTTTTGCATTGTATATCTGCTTCGTCATTCTTTCATCCTGCATTCTTTCTTCATGTCCGAACCAACGGAATTCCATAGTCGAATTATTAACAACTGCAGTTGTGTGATTACACTAGGTCTAGCCATCGACAATCTAACAATGCAATTTGATCTAACCTGCTTTGTGTGCTTCCGCCAACAGTTAGTTCATGCGGCCTAGCGCCGGCCGGCACCCACCCACTACAGTTAGTAGATGCATGCATGCATGCCGACGCTGCCATGACTGCTCCGGTAGTCTTTGCCTCGGCTGCTGTGGTCGTCCGCGATCTGGAACAGAAGCCTCCCCCATCACCGTCGCTGCCACGACTGGCCTGGCCGTCGCAGCGACACGTGTTTCGCCTCTCCACGAGGCATCACCAGGCGCTGTAGACGTTAATCGTAAGAATAACATGCTTGCATCTACTAACGGTAGTGGGTGGGTGCCGACCGGCGCTAGACCGCATGAATTAATTGGTGGCGGTAGCACACAAAGCAGGTTAGATCAAATTGCATGTAAATTTGGCTTTCGCAAAATAATGCCTGAATCTATTAACAATCTAACAATGATTTCAATTGTTATATTTATACTTCCTTACCGAACTCACCTCACTAACTCTTTTTTCAGTCGTAGGACTTTTCATGCAAACATCGACTGCAACAGCCACGAACACGTGATTGGAATTCTCAGGATCACTTTTCAATGCTATCCGACAATAGCGGCGGTAGACGGCGTGCTGTGGTATCGCGTATTTGACACTACTAGTATAAAATTTGAATTCTGTAGACTGAACAGACTCGCCTTGCCTTACTGCCTTGTCGTATATCATAGATTCTAATGTCAGAAGTAAAAGTTTATACACACAGCGACATTATGTAAACTCAGGCGGTTTACATTTGAACTCGGATCAGTGTTTCGAAATTAACTTCACGGGAATATTACGCATTGTTAACTTACGTGATGAACTGTCTGTCGCATATTTCGCGATGCATAGTTTTCGACATGACGCGTCATATAAATGAAATATGTTAAGCGTGAATTTCACAACCTAATTTGGTCTACGTAATTACTATCATTATATAATTACACTTAGCACCAACCTTTGGTGTAATTTAATAAAGATTTTGATTACATTTTTTTTATTAACGTCGGGAGGCTCACCAGCTTACTACCCACGTGATATAAAGCAGTTACCGTAGCCTATTAACGCGTATAATGTATTAAGTATCACTCGCGCGATGCCTCCTCTGCTCCTTACACAGTAACTCCTTAGGAGCTTACTGGTGACCTCACTCACACGCAGGAACACAGCAACCCTCTAGGGGATTATTATATGGCTACGGTTTTCTGTGTAGTTGACGTAGTCCTCCAGGGGGGAGGCTTTGATGCGCCCTACCTCTTCTAGAAACTAAATTTATACTCTCTTACCATAGTGTCCAAACTAGTAAACTCTATCATATCTCGGTGATCATAGAGTTCACTAATTTAGACCGACTCATTAAATTCAGTGATCTATCTTTCTATTTATCTATAACTACACGCCAAATCCCTTGCGGGGTAGGCAGAGAGAACCGAGTGCCACGTGACTCGATCCTTACACACTTCACTCGTTTTTTAAACATTGATTGCTCTTCTTATTAAATTCAGTGATAATTAAATATTTATGACTATTACTGTCTAATTGTACGGACCAACCCATACATACCTTCATGTTAGGTCCCTTGGTAGATAGAGCCGAGAACCACCAGATGCAGTCCCTAACATAGGTACATCATTCGCTTCTTTAATATTCATTGACGTGTTCGTTCGATTTTAAAGCTCCTAACCTTCTTATAAAACATGACCAATAAATAACAAATAATTGTAAGAAATGACGCCATGAATTTTATTAGACAGTTATATAATATGTGTCTCGAGGTAACTGCCTCAAAAGTAATAGCTTCACTAATGTATACTTGAAAATAAAACCTTCAGTACCTGTACAGTACCACACAGGCAAGAGTTTCGCTTTCTTCCCAGAAATATACCAATATTTTTGGGAAAATAGCAAAACTCGATATAACAGATTTTTTTTTAATGTTTTTATTTAGTTTTTATTATTAGTTTTTTGCCTTCTTACAATAATTCCAATACTATTTAAACATAAAATATAACATTACAGTGTAGATATTTAAATTGCTCAAAAATTTTCGTGAGAAGCTGGTGCCTGAGGTAGGTTTATCTAAAAACCTGTATTACAGGTCACCAAGATCTCACCCGTCAGTTCACTAGTAGATACATAGCATTACTTACACTGAACAGGAAACAGGAGCACAATAAAGTATTAAATTATCAAATAGTGGTTGACTTTGCAATTCATGTTTATTAGGAGTAATTGTATAAAATCTTGTTATAAAAACACTTTAGAGGTTTTAAAGTCTTTTTTTTTCTTCTTTTACGCGTTATCCCGTTTCCTAATCTATTAGGGTTAGAGAGGTCTGCTACTTAGGTCTAAGGATTTGGCGAAGATTTAGAAAATTTAAGTCGTTAATACGGCCAAGACATTTTGTCTGTCAATATTATAAATAAATCGTGTTTCTATTGCATATTATTATTGATATTGTGATTTAATGCTCACATCTATCACTCGTAGAGACATAAATACATACATAACAATTTACCTCAAATATTTCAATAAACTGGGTTGTTTATAAATAGAATATATTAAATAAATGCTCACCTTATAATCAATCATGACCAATAAATTAATTTATAACGTCAAAACTTTTTGTACATCTTTCAATCTTTCAAGTTAGTTGTTATTGGCGAAATCGATTGACACAAATAATTTTATTGCGTAATAACTCTCTCAGAAATTAAGCTCTTTAGTCCTTAAAATGTTTTGGCAGTCGTGATAATATAAAAATATATTGTTTGAGATTTTCAATTTTAAATATTAAATCCTATGGAATACGGGATTACGACAAAAATTGGCAATTTACACTAAGATCTAGTAGGTGAAAAACGGTGTACATCTCCTTCCAGTCTTCTTTCTATGTCCGGGAGCACCTCCGTCTCCTGTTGTGAATCTCCTGGGTCGCAGGACGGTCTCCACAATCTACGGACTTCACCGTCCGCACCTCCTGGTGGGTTGCTGATAGATCTACCCTTTTACGACCTGCAACTCCATCCGGACTCCATCCATGCCGTGCCCGGGAACTACTTCCGTATCCGTTGGGCCACCAACTACACCAGGCGCCATCTTAGTGAACATTTAGCTTTACTATCCACACGAGACTTTAAAGTCCACCCGAGCCCCAACTATTTATCTGTTCCATCCCGTCCCTTTAATTTCCAACATTATTTAAATATTAGTTTCAGTTAATATTATTTTTATTTAAAAGAACTTTTTATTTTGTAACCTTACAAAAATGATTACTATCCATATCGGCCTTACATACGTCGTTACCTAAGACTTTCGTACACTAAATTGTTCTAGTTTTGCCATAATAATAGTGGTGCTCGAAGTAGTTGTTCGATCCTTCCTTCTAAATCGCAACCCTCGCTATCGACGGGACATTCATCGTCACACATAGAAACCAAAATAGATGCGACTGTGCGGTTCGAGACAGGCTTTTCTTCCGCTACAAGTTTTATTGGGAAATGATGGCCCTGTAAAAGTTTCCCTCAGATACTACAGCGTTGCGTTATTAAACACAAAGCGTTAAGTAGTTTTACAGGAGGCCAACACGGGAGTGATGCGCCTAAGGTTAAGTAAGGTTAGCGCTAGTGTTCATAAACTACGATAGCTGCATCAAGCACGCTGTTCTATCGTGTTAGTGACGTGACTAGAAATAATCTAACTGCGTTTTGTATTTGATACTTTTTATATAATTACTTTCGTGGATGGAATACAGTGCATTGAATTGTATTAATGATCCCGTTAAAATGAACATGGCTTATTATACAATGATATAAGTACGTTCCTAAAGTTCTAAAAATATGACAAAGCCATTTGATAACAACACATATATTTCAATACCGTTCCGAACATCTTTAGTGTCTGGGTCGCGATTTAAAACTACGTCTTTTAAATATCGTTATAACGAAGTACATGTATCAATAATTCAAGAACTAGAATAAAAATAATTACTATTATATAGGAACTACATGTAGAGAGTTTAGTTAGCAATAAAAATGGGAATATAGCGATTCTGCCGTGATAGTAAACCGTTAGTTTCATTTATTGTTCCAATTCGCACTACCGTACCGTTGCAAAGCTTGTTCGATGCATTCTTATTTTGTTCTAGTTCGGAGCAACGTTCTGATACAACAATAAAAGCAAATAAACAAATACACGAGCAGTTGTCATGCAGGTAGAGTTACATTACAAAGTGGCTGTTGATTCGACGGATGAATTCAAGAAGTTTGAAAACTGTTGCATTTGCCGTGAAAGCTAAAACAGTAATTGTTGATGTTTTTTTTGTTTGATCATACTTTATGTGATACGAATGGCAGCTAGCTCGAACACTTTTCAGCGCGTATCAAATATTCCGGATTAAACTCTTGCTGAAATGCAAAATGCAGTTTGTAAAATAGAGCTGGTGTAATGCGCGAGAAAGTTGACATCACCAAGTTTTTCTATGGAAATATCATTGTCAAAGGAATACAAAAAGCGACATGATGAAGTATTGTGTAAATAACGATTTCCAGATGCATTCATTTGTGATGCGTGCATTGGAGGCATCCCTGTTGGGACGAATTTGGAGAAGCTCCAAAAGTATCCTGATAATAACCACTCGTAAGCTCTACTGCTCCTATGTGAACAATTATAGTGATCTACATGTACCAAACAATAGGTAAATTAGTTACTAAGCATGCCGGCCTCAGCATGGCACCATTTTTTGGTATGGGTAATGGGTATTCACCAGTCCGATATAATAGCGCTCTATGTGTATGTATATTTGTATGTATGTATATCTTCACTGCTTGCCTACCCCGCAAGGGACTTGGCGTGAAGATATATATATATGTAAACTTGTGTCATCTATCTTTCATTCAAAGTCAAAGTCAAAATCTTTTTATTCCGTAAAAATGGCTACATTTGTTTGGAATCGTCACAATTTTTTTCCCTACCGTGCAGTTCATGACTAGGTGAGCACTGATAATAATACTGCCAAAAAACTCAGGCATCCCTCTTTATTTTGACACCAAGGCCCTTGCTGGGTAGGCAGAGAGAACCGAACTCACATGACTCGGTCCTCACACACGTCACTTGCTCCTTTAACCTTCATAGCTTTCATTTTCATAAATGTTATCATGATCTAATAAGAAAGGTGGTTTCCAAAATTATTCATTTCTCTTTTGTTTGGAATGTAATGTCAAGCTAGGATAATTATTGACGAGCTCGGTGGCTCAGTCGTGTATGACGCGACTTTGACACCAACTCTCGTGGGTTCGATTCCCACACATGGCAAACATTTGTGTGCATGAACATGTCTGTTTGTCATGGTCTGGGTATTTTCTATGTATAACTAGCTGACCCGGCGAACTTTGTACCGCCTCAGGATCAATACATGGTGTGTTAACTTATTAGATGGTATAAATTCTTTTAATACTTATTATCCTATTCCGGACGAAGACAAATCCAAAAACACAAAAATCATAATAATCGGTCCAGCCGTTCTCGAGTTATAAATAGTGTAACTAACACGACTTTGTTTTGTATATATAGATAAGTATGTATTTACAAAAAAAAAATGTATTTCCGTATGTTTATCAGTTGTCTAGTACCCATAACACAAGCTTCGCTTACTTTGGGGCTGGATGGCGCTGTGTAATTTGACCGACAATATTTATTTTATTATTTAATATTTAATTATAAATATAACAATATGCTATGTTTCGCTTATTAATTACCCGTTGTAACTAACTAAGGTACAGTACATTTGATGTCATATTTCGATGATGTAAGCGAAACAAATAAACTTCTATATTTGACATACAACAAGCGAATAATGGACGTTGCATCTTTTGCGACATAATTTCTGTCGCCTAATAAATTAATTACGCTTAATCATGTTATGCAGTAAAGTTCACAAACTCGAAAATTTATGTTATATGAAGACATTGGTTTTTGTATGAAGACTTTTTCAAATCTCATCTTCAGCTTTATCATATTTATATTTTACTACAAAAGATTTTTTTTTTACATATTTCTGTTCACTACTTTTTAATATAGGAGTTTAGTACCTATATTTCTATTAATATATTAATTTTTATTGGATAATTTCCAAGTTTGACTTACGAGTATTTGTCAAATCACATCATAGGGCTCTGATAGCCTGCGCAGACGAGAATAATTCCTCGGCATATTTTTCTCTCCCAAAAATAGGTTCCATTAAAATGTATCTCACAATTTTCACGAGGGACTATCGTAAACAAAGTCCACGTAAAATCCAGTGGACGTTGACGGACTGTGCCGACTAAAGTGGCGAGACACATCAACGCACACTGTGGGTTTTGTTCGCGGTGAGAGCTCGACCGATAGTGACATGGCGTCACTACACAAAATGAGTTTTGAGATCGATATTAAAATTTAAAAAAACGAGTGTGCTTTAGACCACACGACTAAAGTAAAACTTCTTTAGCTCCAGAGTGTGATACAGACAATAGGCCTGCTTAACTCGCTATGAGAGAAAGAGAGAAAGAAGATGTGTGCTCGCACCTCTCTCTCTTGCCCCTACAGTTATATACGAAACGTAACTTTCTCTCTCTCTTTCTATCTTCACTAACTTATATCTCCCTCTCAACTTCCGTTCGCCTCGCCCGATCACACTTTTCCTAACGCTCTCGTCACGCATTCACCACCTTACTCCCCAAGTCAAGCGTGCGTAAAGAATTTTTACTTCAATAAAAAAAAACCGTTTAGTGCGAGTCCAACTCGCGCTCGGAGGGTATTTGTTGTTATATGTATATAATTTGTGAAAAAAATATTTAATATAATACTAATAATAAACAACAAATTTACGGTTCTCGGATGTTTTCTTTCCTTTTTGCTACATGACACTGCTTCTTATTGCTTCTAATCAACGGGAAGTACCCTATAGATTTTGATTCCCTTGTGAGTGTCAAAATATGCGCATAAACGAGGAATACACAGCCGTATCTTTTCATTGCGTTGACTTAAAAGTTAGAATTTTCACTGCTCGAAGATTACAGACCTGATAGCTCTTACCCATTCTTGAGAAAAAGGGTCTTAATACTCGTAGACAAACAGACGGACAACAAAGTGAGTCTATAAGGGTTCCGTTTTTTTTTGTACACGGAACCCTAAAAATGGATCATGTTTGATCTCTTATTCAAGGCAAGGATGAAAAGCGTCTCGCTGCTTTTAAGCTTTTGTGGAGCACAGCTCGCACATAGGCATGAGGGATATTATAAATATTATCTTGTGTTGTAGGTATGTTTGTATGCCTCCCGACGTTCTATACAAATTACAAGAGAAAATTAAGAGAAGTAGGGCGCATAAAAGCAGTCCGTCTGGGGAAGTAAAACCGAAGCCTAATAACAATCCCTGGAGTGTTGTTCTGTTCCTGCATGTGAGTGAGGTCACCAGTAATCTCCTAGTTGCTGTATTAGCAGTCAAAGATGGCATCACGCGAGCGATACTTAATGTATTGCAAGCGTTTATAGGCTACGAAAACCAATTTGTATCAAGTAAACTGTATGTTTGTGTGCCTCCCGACGTTCTATAAAAGAAAACAAAGGTTTCATAAACCCACATTAAAATTCCATAATCCCTCGCATGAAATTAATTATAATATTTAGCTTTGTCCTAGCGATTTGCTTCATAATCGTTACTGTTTATATTTTTCTTTTCATTAAACGTTATTATGAATTTTATTTGTTATAAAATTTCAATCAAATCATCATTTTCCATAATTTTAGAGTTCCAAATATTTGTTTAAAACTGTATTTACCACATATATAGGGTACTAAGGCGGACTTAATGCTATGCATTCTCTACCAGACAACATATACAGGAAATCGGTACACAAAGTAAAAAAGCAAATTATTTAGATATTCTCAATTATAATTAATACACACATTAATATATACATACACAATCATTACATATAAAACTTAATATCAATCCGACGATGATTATGGATCATGATTTTGGAGGGATGGGAGTGAGGATTATATAGAATAGTGTGAAGTGAACAAAGCAGTCGCTTATGCTCGCGCTGATGAATTGGAAGCCATTTGAGCTGGGACCCATAGGAAGAAACAAAATACAGATAATACAAGTTAATCATAGGTTAGTCATATTACACCCATACACCATAAACCTAACGGTACCGAGAACTCAATCCTTACAAACCTCATCAGCTTCTTTAAGATTCATTGACTTTTTATAAACGCTCGCCGGTTTCTAATAATATAGCTAATATGCTATATATTTTTAATTTTGTAATGTTATATATATACATATATCATTATAAAATTAAGCATATGATTAGAAAATTAATAACAAAAATAAGTTATCAGTGTATCCATTTAATGATTGCAAATTATTTAGTGCACTTAATAAATAAATAACATAAGTTTTTCTTTATCTCAAAACAGTTACGAGCCAACTTATACAACATACAAAAACCTAAATCTAATTCCCACCTAACTTTGACCAGACGCCTATGATAAGAAAATGTTATTCCTTTTCCAAACTCCCACCACTAGAATCTTGGTGTGAAGACATTTAGATAGATGTTTTTCATAACATCACAATGTGTGAAAGGTGCGTGTCATATGGCGCATGATTCTCTCCACCTCGCAAGGGACTTGGAGTGAAGATGTAGCAGTAGTAGATGTAGTTTGTTCAACGATAAGAGAGTTGCGGCTTCCTGTCACTTCCTCCAAGTGGAGTTCAGTTTTATATTCTGAGTTTTAACCCTTACTAAAAGGCAAAGAAATTGTTATTCAATCATTATTTTTGTCGAGTCTTTCGAATAGTTAGCACTTAGTGGACCGTTTTTAAACCGACTTTAAAAAAAAAGTAAGCGCTAGCGAATTTTGGTTGAGCAAAAACGGACGCATTGAAGATAAAATTCATCTATATTATTACAGATGGCTGCCTGAGCGGCGACGATAATTACGCTTGAGCTCGCTTTGGCTAAAATCCAATGCACTGTTTAATCGACGATTTCATGAAATTGATATTAGTATAGTTGTATTGTCACATGGAGAATTTCAATCTCGCATATAGACATGCAGATTATATTAATAAAGCTATTTCCATTCTCATAAAATTTATTACTTTAGTTTTATTCTCGTTAAAAGACAAGCAGTTAACATGACTTATCTTTCTCTTAGCGTTATCCCACTTCCTATCTATATATTACTACATTTCTATTCCAATCCAATAGCGTATCCGCTGCCTATGCTTAAGGATTTTGGTTTTCCCGCTGAGTTGAGGAGGTCTGGCTGTCTTTCTATGCCAAAATGAGCATCTTCGCCAAACCTTCAGACTTGGGTAACGGATCCCGCCAATCCCAATAGATTAGGAAACGTGATAACGCTAGGCAGAAGATGTAAAATATAAAAATTACCTACTTAAAATTAATTGACGAAGTATTGGAATAAGCGAATGAGATTGTATATCTTGGATGCGCTTTCAGCAGGGATGGAAAATACACCGCAGACGTGGAAAGACGAGTGAGTGCTGAGAATAGTGTGAATGGAGCGTTGTGAAAACTTTTTCGTAGTAAAAGCTTGAGCCAGAAGGCACAGCTCGCTATACACAATGCAGTGCTGGTCCTAACGCTTACTTATGAAAGCGACAGCTGGGTATGGCAGAGAGAGCATGAAAGTAGAATAAACGCGGTTGAAATGCGAGCGTTGCGCAATGTTTGTGGCGTTACGCTTGTAAACCGTATTCGCAATGAATAAATGAAGAGGCATGCTCCTTTGGATCCGCCATGTATAAAGTATACAGGAAGAAAGAATTACGAAATTAAGATATAAGAGGGCCACTGACTTAGCTTAACGACTGTCATCTATAGAGAACAGCTGGAAAAATAGATAAACCCTTTCATAGACAGGGTGCGGTCAATGTTGCTTAACCTGCGTGTTCGGTTAGAATTACACGCGAAACGACACCTCGAACAAGCAAGACTACCTACCATGACCAACTTGATCGTGTTTTATCTCAGAAGGTGATGTCAGGAGCCTTCGAAATCGGCGAGCGTGCATAAGAAGAGCATTTGATGCTACAGAAGCGAGTAAGGTTTGTAAGGATCGCTCAAGTGGCGCTCGATTATCGCTGCCTAACCCGCAAGGGATTTGTCATGAAGTTATAGATAGATAGATAAAAAAATAATAGCTGAAGATAAAAACACCTCATATAAATTATCTCTTAGCCACTTGTAACTATATCTTTATTGTATTTCATAACTTTACGCGGGAATTCTAAATATTTCTAAGATCAAAACCACCTCAACACCGTGTAAAATTTGATCAAAATCAGATGAGCGGTTTTTTACAATCTGTGCACAACGTGTTTGTTATTTGTTATCTATTTATAGAAATATTGTTTTGGCTCCGGATTTGTTAATCCAGATGCATCACTGCGTTGAAAATATTTCACGTATAAAATCGAGCCTACTTCGATTATATGTAAATGATTTATAATAAACTCTAATATTTCATGTACCGTTCTAGTTGTATATTCGCTAAAGTTGTTAATATTTTCTCTGTACTGAAGCAGTGAATTTATTCCATAAGTATTATAATTATCATAAATTTTGTTCATTCGTTTGGTACCAATGAGTTTTTCAAAAAGAAAAAGTAATTTTGGGTAGCGGTCGCTCTTCAAATGTACCAGCTGTGTCATCCTTGAAATTTGATTTCAATTAAGGAAACAAAAGCCAAAAGTTTTATTAAAACGGAACATCGCTGTCGGTTCTTTCGTACGTCGTTTAATATTTAATACATTCCTAAGACCAGGGATAAATTTGATTTTCCATTTTCGTTGCGGATGTTGTTAATGGTTTCATAAATTTCTCAACATCTATTATTCGCAGCAATAATAAAATTATGATGGTCGATAGAGCTTTGGTTACGTGGGCTGCTCTTTTACTTTTGATTAAATTATAACTTATATATTAAATTTGTTGCAGATAGATCTCCTTTATTATGCAAACGCGTACATACGTTGTAAGTATACACGATGTTATAGTAATTCCTGTTTATTCCCTATTTCATTTTTTACATTTAATTATTTTTACTACTTCGATAAAATTTTACACTTTATCAATCAGTGATAACCCAACTGAAAATTTAAGAAAATTTTTACCTTGAACATCTGCCTGTGATCTACATTATATTTTAATGTACGTAGATTTTTTCTTTAAATATCGGATATGTAGATAGCTTAAATTGAATGTTGGTTACGTGCAAAATTTTTACTTATCTCTATTATTAATAAGTAACTCAAGCAATATTTTACAATAACAATTTATAATATGTATTATAATAATTTGTAACATAATAATAATACATGCTTTCTATCGCTACTGTTACTGCCGCGGCTGCCAGTCGTACTGATGATTGTAACAGTACCCGGAGCAGAGGCGGTCAGAGTAGTCATGCCAGCGGCGGCGCAGTCCTCTACTAATGGCAGCGGCCGGTGCTAGTGAGCACAAAGGAGTTTAAATCAAATTACACGTTTCTATTTTCTTGAGTGCTCCGAGTATTGCGAGTACTTACTATATTCAGTGGGCCAGAATGAGTATTTTATTTTAAACTGTAAATACAAAATCAAATGCAATTTAAAACATTGCGGTGTATTTTATTTACGCCAAATTGCAGTTACACTGCATTTTAAAAATATGTAGACATTATTAACAAAGTCTCAGTCCTCTTTAATGAACAACGCTTAACATCTGCAGTTTTGCCTACCCTAAAGTGATTTCATCTAATCCCTTGCTCTGCTGAACTGCACACAGATTTTCTTCTTAGCATTATCCCGTTTTCTAATCTATTAGGACTGGCGAAGTCCGCTACCTAAACCCAAGGATATGGTGCAGATACTGATTTTTACATGAAATGACTGCCGTCAGACCTCCATAACCCTGAGCGAAAACCATATCATTCTTAGATAAGGTCACTCGTATTTTGAAAAATTGTTTCTTGGACGTGCGGGTTTCCTCACGATGTTTTCCTTCACCGCCGAGCTAGTGATAATTACAAATTACAAACAAGTAATAATTCTAAAAATACATGCCGGTATTCAAACCAGGGAACTGTTGGTCCCAAGGCCGGTTCTTTATCCACTAGGTTATCACTGCTCTTCTGAACAGCGCACAGATATAAACTAAAAAGTTATTTCGGTAATACCCGCAATTTCATTCAAACAAATGTAAAGTAGATCAATTGATTAAATGATTTATTTTTCACATTCTTTAAGTCTTATTATTATGATTATTGGCACCCCGTGTCATTGAAATTATGATTTGAAATGTTTAGGGAACATGACATAAACTTGAGAACCTAAACCTAAATTTGGAATAACATGCTACCGTAACCGTAGGCGGTACAAATCCTATAGCGAAACTACCAGGCCATTCAGAAAGTATTGCAAAAATAGTTTTTATGTATGGGAAACTGCCAGTTATAATCTATTTTGAAAATATGATTATTTATAAGTAAAAATAAGTAAAAGTAAGTACGTTCCAATTTCAAAATTTCGCTCCACATTTAATGCAAGCTAATTTAAATACTCGTGTCTCATTGAAAAATGAATCTGCGCCGGGCACATTTTCACGCTCTGATTTTTTATAGTGTCGCCTGAAACCGGACGAATCGTACGACAGACTTCAAATGGCATTCATAAATTAAGGCAACCGTGTACAACTTACAGCTCTGACCAAGCACCGTGGGACTTCTTTTTATTTCCGAAAATAAAATATCAGCTCAAAGGAATACAATTTTCGTCGCCGGAAGATGCGCTGTTAGCGTTTGAGCAGGCTGTAAATGAGATGTCTGCAGCGGACTAGAAAAAGTGTTTCGAAATCTGGTTCAGACGCATGAAACTTTGTATAGAGCCTGATGGAGAGTACCTTCAAAAGATTTAATATAAAAATAAAAAAAATATTTACCTATAGAACACTTTTTTTATTTTCGCAAAACTTTTTGAGTGTCCCACGTGCCTCCAATTGAATGTTTGTATATCTTCACGTCCAAATCCAATTAAATGTTTTAGGATTAATTAATATTAATTGTGAATATTCTACAAAATTTTACAAGTACAGTTCGCAGGAAAGTACAGAATTTGAAAAGTGTATTATATACGAGTATGTTTCTTTATTTATACTACGATTCCTTTAAACTTCAATATATATATTACTACTACGTGCATTAACTCATCAAAGATATTTGAAATCTCATCTTACTTCGATCTTCGTTTTTCTAGCATTATTCCGTTCCTAAACTTTAGTAGGTTTGGCAGGGTCCTCTAGCTAAGTCTAAGGATTATTCGAAGATACAATTTTTTTGACATGGAGCCACTGTCATCAGATGCTCCACAATCTTGAGGGCAAATTAGATCTTTCTTAGGTTAAGATACACGTCTTCCGAAATATAATTTCTTGGATGTGCGGGTTTCCTCACAAAGTTTTTTTTTACCGTTGAGCAAGTGATAATTATAAATATGAACATAAACGCGAAAACTGAATTTAATGGTACATGTCTAAAACTTACACCGATGTTTAGTTTTTAAATTGTCAACCACTAGTAAAACAATGCAGTGAACAGATGAGTTGATTTTAGTTTATTTCTGCCTTTCTTTCGCTTGTACGAATTACTTTTGCTAAAAGTATATAGGGTATTGTAAGTCTTTATTTGTTATTTTTTCATATTCTCATAACACAATAAAGTAGAAGACTACTTTTTATATTCTTGTAAATATCATTAGTGGGCGGTATATAATTGTTATCTAGAAAAAGAACTATGAGCTGTAATGAGGCTTTTGGCGTGTGCGACGAGTGAGTCATATTGGTTAGGATCTCTCTGCTGACCTTGCAAGAGATTTGGCATGAAGACATTAATAGATAGAAATATGTTATTTAGTAATTTCAGCGTACTTATATGATTCAGAAAAAAAATTACATGCAATATCTACCCTACGTTGTGTGCTTCTATCACCAATTCAATTAATAATAAATCCTGAAAAATAACAAAACATTGAAGCGGCGACGTCGCTCATATCAATTGTGCCGTCACATCCTCCTTTTTTATTTGAGGTGGGACATTTAATAGCCATGTTTTATTTTACGAAAAATATATTTTTTGTTTGAAATTTGAAGTTAACTCAGACACACTAAGCCAGTTTCAGTAAAAAATAATTCATTGTGCTTCCATTGTTATCAACAACGTACAGGAATTGTCAGATGCTTACTTAGATTTTTAAGGCTGTGACACTGGTTACTGTGATTTGCGGTGATGACACAAACTAACAAACAACTTGACAATGTATAAAGGCACCCCTTACCCATAAAAACTAATATCGTAGTTATTCCAGCCTACTGACCAATGGTACGACATTTTAAGTAAAAGGCCGATAACGAGATGTTGATCAGTAAACCAGCTAGTCAGAGCTGTGCGTTCTACTTAATTCCCTGACCCATAACGGAGAATTGACTTTCTATTGCAAAATAGGCTCATTGGTTCTCCAGCTTATTTTCTTCTTTGGTGATGATGATAATGTAGATCCAGAATACAAGATTATGTTATATGCTGATGCACTTGTTTCACAACTGTTGTGTTACTAATATTGAGAAGCTGATGTCCTACAGGGCTATGTACTGTCCCCGATGCTGTTTTTGCTGCATACCAATGATATGTTGTCAATTGGTGACATTCATTGTTATGCGTATGACAGCTCCGATCACTTATATTATATAGATCGTGCTAACATCCCTCGGTCCCTTGTGGAGGAAAGCCGCGATAAACTTGTGTCTGAATTGGAGGGTACTTTACCTAAAGTATCTGACTGGGGGCAGCTTAACTTGGTCGAATTCAACCCCATGAAGACACAAGTTTGCGCTATTTCCAAACGCTAAGAAAATCCCATTTGCTGTGGTTCCCAAATTCCAGAACACACCTCTTACCATTACCAATAGCATTAGCATGCTTGGTGTCGAGATCTCCAGTGATGTTGAATATCGGAGGCACCTGGAGAAAAAGGCACCTTTGTTAGCTTGGTTAATTTTTTACCAGAGATTTGTACAAAAATTGTCTGCGCGGGTACCTCTATCTCACCTATTTCTACCGCGAAGCTGCTATATTTATATAGCTGTGTTTCGGTTGAAAGGGTGAGACATGGCAGAGAAATTACTGGGTACTGTGACGAAATATTCTTAGGTCTCAAGATTGGCAGCACGCGAGTAACATCCCCGTGGTGTTGCGAGCGTCAATAGGCTGCGGTGACCGCTTACCATCTAATCCGGGCCGCATGCTTGTATGCCAATCCAGATGTATAAAAATAAATTATTAGTTGAACGTCTTACAACTATGCTACTAATATATCTTACTAATACCATTGTTTCATACCCAGCCTTTGTGAGATATAATCATGTGCTACATACTCTCAACAGGTTTTATATAATACCACCATCTGTTCAAACATGACCTGATTGATCTGCTTGGTCATAATAGCTGAGTATTGGTAAAGACCCATACTCAGCTAAAAAGATTGTCTAGCGCGTTGCTACCCCCGCTGACAACACAGCAACTTCTCATCTTCTTATGACCTCACTCACTCGCAGGAACACAACAGCCCTCCAGGGAATTGTTACTTGGCTGTCGTCTTCTGTGAGGTGGAGGTACTTCTCTAACATCATGCCAGCAGAAAAAATGGGGTGCAGAACGTGCAGGTGAGGTTGGCTTTGGTTCTACAGGTGACATTGAGCCACTTACACCCCATATATAATTTTTTTTTTAATTTTTGCAATACTCGTAACTATGAAGTGTAAAATAAAAAAAATGTTTATTAAAGAAAAAACAAAAATAAACGTTTGCATAAAAGTAAACATAAAGCACAAAAAGATGGAAATACCAAACACAAGTACTCCCGTAACTATCAAACTTTATTCCATTAAACTTAAGAATTTGCCTCCGACTGTATGATATCATTTCCAGTATGATGTTAGATGATTAGGAGTATACATGTGGTATCTGACAGGGAAGTTAAGGCGTTTGGTTTCCATCTTTTACGTTTAGTAAATATAGGACCTATTCGTAAAATGGCTTATGGTGAAAAATATGACCTGTTCTGGGAATGGCTTATTCTTGAAAGGATTTGTTCACCATAATACCTTATTTATTATATAATGCCTTATTCGTGTAATAACCTATTCTTGGAAGGATTCTTTTTTTAAAATACCTGCTTGCTTTAACATCAAACAATTGATAGTTATCAAAACCCGGTTATCACATAAAAAAATTTATCACATATTGATGAGTAAAACTTATATATAGACATTTTATTTATTTGCAACATTTAATGTATAGAACCAGTAATGATCTCATTACCATTCAAAATCATCCATCAGTCAAATAAGAACCTTGTATTAGTACAAATAAGCTTTTAAGTCTGATTTCTGGTTCTGGGAACGCGCGTTCCCGGGACGTTTGAGTGGTGCAGATTTCAATTTACGCATTCTATAATACTTAGTAATTGATATTATTATGTATAATACATATTTTCTTTAAAACACGTTGTTTTTTACGTAAGCTACGATTTATAAGTAAGCTTTTTTCTTATCTATATTTATAGCTACATTTAAATACTAATTATTTTATTTTGGTAAATTACTCTGAATTTCTGGTTATATGAAGAAAATACATTCATATTTCATTAGCGAACACTTAGAAAAATAAGACATATCGAGAATAGGTCTTTTTATGAATAAGTCTTTGCGAATGAGTCCAAAGTAGAGTAGGGCATTTATGGCTTATATATCAGAATTAGGCATATCGCGAACAAGTCCATAAACGACTACAGGTCATTTCACGAATAAGTCCCATGTATATTAAAGACGTTTTTTTTTCGTTTAACAATAAAATGACAGAACAGAAGAGTTCGTTGTCTAATCTCTGTATATATAATAATAGACTATTTGATAACTAAAGATAAAATAATCATTTTGATATATTTCGACTTCATATTCATTTATTCACATATTACAGTATATACTACATATAATGATGTAGTTAATATTATGATAAATCAAGCCGGTTTGTATTTCTTTAAAACTTATTTTTGACATAAATTTATCTTTATAAATTACAGAGTACGACCCAGGAAATAATTATGAAAATCTATTATCTAAACATATTATAGGTTACATGAAACGAGCAATGAACAAATATAGAACAAAAGCTTTTAAAAGATCTTAATAATTAAAATATAATTGTTTTACATAAATTGACAATTTTATACATTGTTAAAATAACCATTTCTAAGTTCCAACGGTTTAAACTGTAAAGATTACAAATGATGAAAACATATGGAAAATATACGCATCAATAAAAAACTCGTCTATTTTGGGGTAGGTTAAAAATAGGGCGTAGGAGTGGGTACAAATATCGTGTACCTGTCCAATCCTGTTAATTTCTAACGAGCTCATTTCGTTGTCCCAACTTGTTTCACCCAGTGACGTACGGTACGGCTACGAGCCCTTCTAAAGATAATGTTTACTCCATTCGTTTGTTTGGGAAACGCTGCTCAACTTAACTATGTGCTAATATTCTGTGGTAAACCGGACCCTCGCTTTTGAATTTTGTTTTTACACAGCTTGATTTGCCTTTGATTTATCAAAGTAGTTAAAAAGTAGTCTAACATAAAATAAAGTATAAGATAAGTAAACAAGAATTTAGCCCAGTTTAAAATTTTATAAAAATCAAAGGGAAACTACGTGGTTCTAGATAAGACATTGCAGTGCTATGATCTATACACTATTTCGAAATTAAGCGGTAATATGGCCGTAATAGCTTTAAAAATAAATGTTTGAAAAAAAAAATTCTACGCAATTCAGATTTTGACAATTTTATTTTTATACTCTTTTATAGAAGATTAAATAGCGGCACCATAGTAAAATTGTAGTTAAAAAACGAGTGTATAAACAATATTACTTATCATGTTATTAAATGCGTTATTTACGTAATCTATGTAGTACTATTATTATTTTTAAAATGAATTTACATACCTCTAATTTAACACCTTCAACTATTGTAAGATTGAAAATACCTCTATTGGGTCTTTTAAACTTGTTTTTAGTTGTTCTCTTGTCATCCCTATCAAAGCCTACTTAGGCTTTTATTTAATTAATTTAATTACTCCTAATTTACACAATACAATACTTTTGTAACTAATAATTTCAAGAATGGTAGGGCGCATCAATTCACCCCATCTGGGAAAGTACTTCCACCTCTCCATGGCAGTTGCTGTGTTAGTAGCAGAGGTGGTATCGCGAGAGTGATACTTAATGTATTACAAGTGTTTATAGGTTATGGTAACCGCTTTCCAACAGGTGCGCTGTATGCTTGTATGCCTCCCGACATTGTTTTAAAAAATGATTTTCTAATTACTATACGAACTGAGTAATTTCTTAGATATCTGCTAACTAAAAAATAACTCCGTTCATATAGTAATTCCAATTAGCATAGTTAAAAGAAAATCTGAAGCGCACCGTGTGAATGTATTGGAAATAGTTCTCGATCTCGATTTTATTTATGAGAAAATAGTTAATAGAGTTTACGTGTTGTTCTCTCCTTGGACCAATTCGATTCCCATTAATTTTACTTAATAAAACTTGGTATTTTACTTAATAAAACCAGAAGCGTGCATCCGCGACTCTGCCAGTCTAGTACTGTGCATTTCTGGACGGAAAACGCACAGGCGCGCGGATTAGGGCGTACACCGGAGGCGATGATGCGCACCGATACGCCCTCGTCGGTGTGAGATATGCGGTATGGGGCTATGGCTATGCGGGGTGGGGGCCGCCATCCATCATGCAGCACTCAACTCGGCGGGATGAGGAGAGTTGAGTATCGTGATAGGCACATGGGATGTGAGAGATGGATTACAAGACAAGATGAATGAGTTGATAGATATAATGAACGAAAGATGTCTGGATGCTTTGTGTGTGTCAGAGACCAAGCGAAAGGGAATCGACACCGAAGATCTTCCCGGTGGCATGATGTAAGCCCTGTGGTCTGGTGTAAGCCAGGACGATCATGCCAGTGCTGGTGTAGGTGTCGTGCTTTCGTCTCGCTTGGCCGCTGGTGTGAAACATTACGTATTTAGTAGGCCCAAGACTTCTCTGGGTTCAAATAAAACTGGGGATTACGTGAGTCTTTTTAGTTGCAGCATATGCTGTAAGCTCTACTAATCCCCAGGAGTTCGAGAAGTTTTGGGAAACCGTAAGGGGTGTTCTGGATTTGGCTAATGCGAATGCGAATACGAATGGATAATTATGTGTGGAGATTTAAATGGACGGGTTGGGACCAAGCGAAGCAATTATACGTCTGTGCTTGGTCCATACGGAGATAAGAGAGTGAACGATTACTTTTAGACGTATGTACAAAACGAAACCTCCTTGTGTCGAACACGTTCTACCATCTCAAGGATATTCACACGTACACATGAAGACGGAATGAACAGAAAAGTGTGATTGATTTCATTATAATAGATGGACATCTCCGAAAGTCGTTAATGTATACAAGAGCCTTTATAGGTCCCACTCTTGAAACGGACAACTATATGGTTATAAGCCTGTTTGTGGTCATTAGGGTTCCGTACCCAAAGGGTAAAACGGAACCCTATTACTGAGACTTCGCTGTCCGTCCGTCCGTCCGTCCGTCTGTCACCAGGCTGTATCTCACGAACCGTGATAGTTAGACAGTTGAAATTTTCACAGATGATGTATTTCTGTTGCCGCTATAACAACAAATACTAAAAAATAGAATAACATAAATATTTAAGGGGCTCCCATACAACAAACGTGATTTTTTTGCTCGTTTTTGCTCGATATTGATAACGACAACAAGTAGACACTTGAAATATTCACAGAATATTTAGGTATATATTCACTTTAAGAATAAATAATTAAATTAAAACAAAATAAATGTTTAAGGGGGGCTCCAATACAACAAACGTGATTTTTTTGCCATTTTTATAGATAGTGGTACGGAACCCTTCGTGCGCGAGTCCGACTCGCACTTGGCCGATTTTTTTAAGAAGCGGAGGCACTGGCAAGTGTTTGTTCCTTTTGTAAATTATGAAAGAATAAGAAGTGAAAAATTTGTAGATGAAAGTGTGAGGAGTACGTATGTACGTCTAGTCTGTGAATGACTTGTGAACGCTAGTCGTTCCAACTCCGATGTGGATAAATGTTGCAAAATTCTGAATGAAAGTATAGTGGATTGTGCGAAAGAAGCATGTGAATGTGCAAAGAGACGTAGAACACTGAGAGGAGATGCTTGGTGGGATGCGCAGGTTGAATCCTTTGTGGAAAAAAGAGGAAAGCGTGGCTGGATTAAGTATCATCTTTGCATCAGAGTGATTATATGAACAAAGAAGAAGAAAGAAATATACCGTCGATGCAAGAATGAAACCAAAGCTTTATTGAAAGAGGATCGGCATCGGTAGAATTCGCTTTGTCTTTAATAGTGTATTTTAAAATAAGCACCTCCTATCTTTATAAAAGGATAAAGTTACACTTGCGATCAAGTTTTGCCCGTGGGAAATAACACATACCAGCTTACGAGGATTGCTATCGAACTCCATGTACGCTCTCTAGTCTAATGACGTCACAGGTGCGCTCGTCGCTGTAGTTTAGCCATTTTGCTCATAATGTTTACGGTGAATGTGTATGAAGTAAATTAAAAAATAAGATTGGATAAAATCTCAGCAAAAACTTTCAACAATATTCTATTTTATTCATATATTGTTGAAGTAAAAGAGGAAAAGAATTTTCTATAAAATTATATCACATATTATTGTAATTTTTTCATAGACTTACAATACAATCCTTTTTTCAAAAATACTTACATATCATCAGGTCTGTTTCCGATTGGGGTAGGCAGATACTATAGAACGCATCGATCCAAACATACCTCTTTCGCTTCTTCCACACTCATTAACTACTTCATACATATATACTCTTTGGTTTTGTGTGCTTTTGAAATTGGCGACCTGGCGACAATTAGCTCTTAGATAATTTTCGGTTCAACAGGAAGGCTCATGTTCTTGTACTTTAGTTCCGGACTTTACTTGACTTAGTATCCAAAATTTATGTTATACAATTCTCAAGGTAGAATACAGTAGAGTACTGTGTAGTCACTTTCGAGTGGAACTTAGATACAGAATTGATTCTATGATTTAGTTCAGAAATTAACTGCAAGTTTCTGAACCAAATCATAGGATCAATTGAATGGTTGATCGTAGGTCTAAACTTACACGCGGTATTGAGCCCAAAGTATATTTGTCTAAGGAGTGACTGTGGATTCTACCAATTGTAAAATGTTTTATGTTCTATGATGACGTGTGCAGTCGACTGCAATGTGTACTATCAGTACGAGATCCATTCTCACACATTGAAATGACAATGGTTGCCTGCTATGCAATTTCAGATGGATTTTTTCCGATAGGTAATGGTAGTTCTTCCGAGAACTTTCCACTGAGGTTTTCTCAATAGTCAACAGCATGTGTATAATAAAAATAGTATAAAGAAATATTTAAGGGTCAGCAATGCACGAGTGACGCGCTGGTGTTAAAGAGCTTAGGCTACGATGATTGCTTTATAATCAAACAGGCTCAGGAAAAAAACGATGGTGGGTGTCATGGATAATGAGTTAATTCACAATAAAATCTGATATGTGATATATGCCAGCCAATGAGAATAGTAGACCCGCTGGGAAGAAAAATCTCCCATGACACTATTGGTAGTGACACGCAGTAGTGTACAGGGTAAAATAGATAAATTAACATTAAAATTTTGAAGTGAACGAATGAATTTGCATGATTTCATTTTCAGGGTTCCGTACCCAAAGGGTAAAATGGACCCTATTACTGAGACTCCGCTGTCCGTCCGCCGTCACCAGGCTGTATCTCATGAACCGTGATACGATAGCTAGACAGTTGAAATTTTCACAGATGATGTATTTCTGTTGCCTCTATAAAAACAAATGCTAAAAAATAGAATAAAATAAATAACAAAAATTTTAAAACTAGCAAAAAAGTCAGTATGTTGTATGGGGCTCCCACATTTTTGGTCGTTTTTGCTCGATATTGATAACGGCAACAGGTAGACGCTTGAAATATTCACAGAATATTTAGTTATATATTCACTTTAAAATTAAATGATTAAATTAAAAGAAAACAAATATTTAAGGTGGCTCTTGCTCCGTGGTACAATACAATACAAAAATACAAATACAAAAATGTTTATTTCGTTGTAAACAGTTGTTACAAAACATAGAGGCTGACTCCTTCTTTTAAGTGTGTAAACACCTGTACCAGAAGGAGTCGCTCTTCCATAGCAACACAATATTTATTTATTTACCTAATTATATAATATAATATTATAAAGGTGCATTTTGCAGTAACAGGATTAAGGTTGTGTGTGAGTGAGGTGTTCTTGGGTGTAAGTTTGGTGTAAGTGTGGTGTGTTTGGGTGTGAGTGTAAGTAGTGTGTAAGGTGTTAGTGCTGTGTATTCGTATGTGTAATTAATAATGTATGTGTGTGGTGTGTATGATATATTGTAAGTTGAGTGGGTATAATAGAGTGGATAGGGTTTTTGTGTGGACCGGTTATTAGGATACGTAAAGTAGTAACGATTCCGTTTCGTCATAGGTTAAATTCTTTATCCATACAGTTACCGTACTTCTGCATTCGTAAAATGTTTTTTGGTAAATGTTTAGTACCTTATTTATCTGATTGTACACATGCGAAGACTGATTGTTGAATTGTCGCCTGGCGAAAGTAGTTTTAAATTTGTGGATTGGCGCAACTGATGTATTTCTCCTTTTGTTAAGAGTTTTCCTATCTAGTTTTAGGATTTTATGTACTTTTAGTGTAGCGTGTAACATATAAAGCTTTCTAACAGATAACAGTTTAGACATTGTATATAGCAAATCTGTAGGGAATTTTCGTTGTTTGAAATACATCACTTTTATAAGGTAACGCTGAGCTCTCTCAACTTCCAAAAATTTAACTTTAGATGCTCCTCCCCAGACCGGAATACAATAGGCTATGACTGACTGAGCCAATGTCTGGTATATTTTATTTAAAAGATCGTTATTCATTAGGTGTCTTAGCGTTTTGAAGATCCATGATAATTTTCTGACCCTGTTTGCCACCAGTTCAATATGATTGTGCCAAGACAGACGCTGGTCTATCATGACGCCCAAATACTTGATGGAGGATATTCTATTGATCGAAATACAGGTGCATGTGTCATTTAAAGGTTTCCCACAATTATGAATTTTAATGCAATATTCACTACTAGGCTGAAATTTATTACAAATAGAGAAAGTGATGTAATTTGTTTTTTCTATATTTAGTGTAAGTAAATTGCGTTCAAGCCAACCAGCTACGTTAGTTAATCCCCTTTCAGCATCCCTTCGAACATCCTCCCAATCGGTACCATGAAGAACCAACGCCGTATCATCAGCATATGAAAAGACCTGCCCATTATTAAGTTTTAGATTGCATAGGCTATTGATATATATTAGGAACAAAGTTGGTCCCAATACGCTTCCCTGCGGCACCCCATACAAAACCTCTTTTTCTGTACTAGTATGCTGACCTATTTTAAGACTTTGTTTCCGGCCAGTGAGATAGTCTCTAAAAAGATTTAATGGAATACCTCGAATGCCAATTCGTTCTAATTTTTGCAAAAGTATGTTGACAGAGACGGTGTCGAATGCTTTTTTGAGATCCAGGAAAATAGCCAAGCATTTTTTCCTAGAATCTAGATGATCAGTAATAAGAGATGTTAAAGACAAAACGGCATCTTCTGTAGACCTACCTCGTCTGAAACCATATTGTGAGTCAGATAATAAGTCGAATTTGTCAAGATAGTTAGTTAGTCTATTATTCATTATTTTTTCCATGATCTTAGATATTGTTGGTAAGACTGAGATAGGTCTATAATTACCGACCTCGCCTCTATCTCCACCCTTATACACCGGAGTAACGATGGCATGTTTCAATGGAGACGGAAACAATCCTTTATTAAAACATAGATTGATTAGATGACAGATGATGGGTATGACTTCGTTCTTGGCCATCTTAATAAAACTGGCAGCAATATTGTCCCAGCCCGGTGCACTACTACATTTTAAGGACATTAGGATACTATGTACCTCATCTGGAAAGGTATCAAGCAGTACAAAGGAAGAGCTCATTGGAAGCGTCATTGTAGAATCACCGGTCTGTAGGTTAGCATCATTCGAGTTACTAGCTGAGATGATGTCTTCTGCAAGATTTTTACCAATATTTACAAAATATTCATTAATATAGTTAATTGATTCATTAGGATGTGATTTAATTTGTAATAAGTCCAGGTTTTCAGTTTTATTTCGCGACAAATTCGTTATATTTTTAATATTTTTCCAAAGAGTTTTCGGGTCTTTTGTAGATTTAGCAATAGTATCTCTATCATATTTACGTTTAAGTTTTTTGATTAAGCTATTACAGTGGTTACGGTATCTTTTATAAGTAATTTTAAGGATTTCATTATCAGGGTCAGCTTTTAACTTTTTTTGCATGGTATTTCTATTTTTAATACATCGTAGTATACCAGGTGTTATCCACGGTTTGATGACTCTCCTGCTTTTGGAAATGCTTACCACTTTAGTATTATCTTGAAGAGACTCCGTTATATTGTATACCAATTGTGCAATTACATAGTTGGGGTCGTCACTAACTAGAAGCTTAGATATATCTTTTTCAATAAGAGAGCTCAGTGCCATTTTAAAATCTGTGATATTTTTAGTTTTACGATTATTGTTTACATCCTTTAAGTTTGTCATATTTAAAAATGTCATTTGATGATCTGTTATAGTAGTATTTAAGATAGCTATATGTGCCGAATTATTTTTGTTAAGCTTTAGCATAATATGATCTAAGCAGCTGCTTACTCTAGTAGGTAACGAGTGTCCTGGGAGTATTCCGTGCATAGAAAGCATGTTGAGATAATTGGACCTGTTATTTCTTTCATATGATTTCTCTTGTTCTCTTGTTATGAGATTTATATTTAAGTCCCCGGTTATAACAATATTTTTATTAGTTTTTAATGATTGTAGGTGGTTACTTAAGGAGGTAAGAAAAGGTTCCACATTATTATTAGATGGAGACCGGTATATACCGAGAACTATATTATTATTTATTTCAACTTGTATGCATGATGCATGAGTTAATTTTACCTCTTTAACATTGTAGATATTTGGGGTTTTAATGTATATAACTACCCCATCGTTTTGATTGAGATGTAAAGTAGTAGCAAATGAATTATATTTATCTAGGGCCGGGATGGGCTTATTCGCATTTATTCGACATTCAGTTAACACTATCATATCTATATTGCATTTGAAGTTCGATAGTGTCAATTGGAGATCATCATGATTGCTATATACGCTACGTATATTTTGGGACACAATAGTAAAATCATTGTTAGTAGTTACTATATGTACGGGTAGGTTCTCTATATCACATTGAATGGCAGAGGCTGCAGCAGTGCTATCAATTTCATTTAGATTATTTAGAATGTTATCCATATTAAGTCAGTTAAGGAGTTGCGATAGGTGACAAAATTTAAGCTGTGATATAAATTATAAAGAGAGTGATAATTAATCAATTTGGGACTAAGGGATAAAACTGACATTTTGTAGGTTATATTAGTAGTGTATTGGAAAAACTGGTGAGTGCGTGTTGAGAATGTTGTGTTAAAAGTATAGTGTATGCAGTGTTGTTTGTTTGTGTGTGAAAGATGAAGTGAGTGTGTGAATGTAAGTGTTAAGGATTGTACTTCGGTATAAAGAGAATGTATTGTGTGGTTATTTGTGATTAATATTATGAACTCGAACACTTTTAACCCTATGACAACATAGCAATGACCTGTTAATTTTTTAAATAATAAAATAAAATATGTAATGTCTAGTCATGATTGTTGAAGCTTGTGCACTTGAACCTCACTGTTGATCATGATGATAGGCGAGTTTTCATCCTTCCGTACATAAACTTTTCCATATGCAGTCCAGCAAAATTTATAAGCTTTTGATTTTACGAGATCTCGTGCAAGGAAGTGAAGTCGAATTCCCTTGGCAGTTAACTAGGTACACTTAGTTATGCGAATAAACATTTGACTTTGACTCCCATATAACAAACGTGTTTTTTTTTTGCCGTATAGATAATAGTACGGAACCCTTCGTGCGGCCCTTGGCCGGTTTTTTTTACCAATTATTTCTATTGTTATAAATAGCATCAGTAGTTGCTTAATAAAAAAGAAACAAAAAAGAAACAAAAAAAGAAAATCTGTTAACAAACAGACGAATAAATAATTCTTAACTGTTTCGTCTTCGCCTATTTATGTATATATAGTATGTAGTGATGTGATTTGATATTGTCGAGTGAGTATCAGTATACAGTAGGACTGCTGGCGGCTGGCGGCGCTGCTGGTTAAACAGCTGCCTGCATTAATAAAATAAGTACTGGAACTACTAACAAGCAAACGCAGAAATAAACAAGTTCCCTAATATTTTTTATGCATATTAAAAGCAACCCATCAAAGAAAGAGAGTTTGTTTTGTTTGGATACAGACTTCAAAGAACATGTATGGACGTATATTATTTTTTTTGTTATTTAAATACAATTATTTCTTATTTAAATACATTATGTCTTCTAGAAACGGCCTCTGCGGTTTAACCAAAGATAAACGGTCAGTACGTGACATGGTCATTCAACTCACTATATGTTTAACATTCATGGATATTTTTATTCACGGTCGCTTGAACTTAGCGCTCCTTACATCACATAATAACGAACATGATAATCCGAATTTCTAACGATGTAATGGTGTAGTTTCAGGGTTTCGTACCCAAAGGGTGCCAATGGGACCCTGTTACCAAGTCTATGCTATCTGTCCGCCAATTTAACGTTTGAAAGGCTACATAACTTCTCATATCATCTTTTGAACAGTTCTAAATAACGCTTTATAATTGCAACTTCAAGAAATATAATAAAAGTATCGAATAAAATATGTGGAATACTTATACAGACAACTTATTTTTGAAGTTCTTGACTCTTAAACGGCAATTATTTTTCATCGAAACGGCAATTAAATAATTCAGTACAAGTCGAGTTACAATAAGAAGTGGACAAGTGCATAAATAATCGTATCTAAGAAGAAATAAGTGCTCTTCAAGAGATAAGGGAAGGAGAAAATAATTGTAATAGCTAATCTGTTTTGATTATAAGTTTTCCGTAACAAGTTATTATAAAGGATTGTGCATGTTATATTATAGGGTAGTAGGACATTCAGTGTGCGAGTCAGACTAGAACTGAATTGTTAAATAGAGTTTTATAGACCCTGTTAAAAATAGTTTGAAACTGGCAACTTTAACGACCTGACATTTATTAGATCGTAAAGATAAAAATCCCGTCATGGTCAAATCGGTCTCAGGCATTGATAATTCCTTACAACTACTTGTGTTTTACATTTTTTTATTGCAATTACCATTTTTTACATACCTACCCTTTGCATTTGATAAAATTAAGAATTGAATCGTAGAGGTAGCACTGATGAACAAATAAAAATATTACATAAACCACCTCGGTTAGAAACGGAGATCAGACGACATTTCTAAAGGTGATTTAAATATCATAATGGATATTGGACAGCATAAAAGATACTTTTTAAATAAAGAAATCTTTAAATGATCCAAAACCATGGACAAATATATTTAAAAATGCCGCATAAATGGCACATTGACCTCGGAACGTGTGACGTCATTTGTAAGTAAACTTACTACCAGCCCTAAAAGCTATTATTAAAATTGGTTGACTACTACCAAATTAAGTTACAAACAACTTAGTTAAGTAATATAAACTTTCAAATAGCTTTAATATCTGGGATTAAATAATAGTTTTCACCGCTGGTTGATTGATTACATACAAATAATGTCACTTATTTTTTACGCTGTATTTTCAAATAACTAATCTTCAGACATAGTTTTGGCTCATATAAAGTTTTATTTATTTAAAATTAAAAAGAAATATGGTGATAAATATCCATTATGATTAATTTCGTTCCTTATTTCCATTTCGACCACCTATAATATCTCAACGCGATGACTACAGGTTATTTGTCAACGAGTGACAGCTTAAACCAGTCATAACCACTTGAGTTGTTGACATAATTACAAAATAATGATCTTAAGAAATTTCCCTGTACCTTGTTCTATGTTTACTGCTAAATATTGGGGTCCTTAGTTAAATAGAAGTACTCCCTAACTAACAGAGGTATTAAAATTTTTACAATTTTGTTTTTTTCTTGTGATGGTGACTTGACGCTAGTAAGTATCTAATAACTTTTTATTTATCATGTCTCAAAAATCAGATAAACCGATAGATATAATCACAAAACGCATTCTACATATTTTTTTCCTGGACATGAAATATTACTACTGGCAATATGCATTATTATATATCGACTATATTATAACTATACCTATCGATAGTATTTAAAGTGAAACCAAGGCTTTAATGAAAGAGAAGCGTGAAAGACAAACTATAAATGAGGAAGAGAGGCTGACGAAATACTTCGAGGCAAATACCAAACTCATTTGGCGAAAGATAAAGAAGTCTCGAAATGGTTCTTCGGCATCCATTCTTGCTAAAACTCAGGAAGTGTTAGAGCGGTAGAATAAATATTTTAAATAAAAATATGACTGTACTTTGGACTCTGGCAGAGTGAGTCTGATGCTTACTGCACGTTGACGGCGTCCGACGAAGGTATGCCTTCGAGATCGAATGGTCGATACGAAGCTTGAAAAATGGAAAGTCAGCGGGAATTGACACGATCACAGCTGAGATAATCAAACTAGGTGGCAATTATGTCCGGGAGGCCTTCTGGTATTTAAGCAATCTATATTGGACAACTGGAAGGGTCCTGGTGGACTGGAGGCGCATAGTCATCGTGCCGGGTGTATAAAGGCAAGAGGTCACGCATTGATTACACCAGCTATAAGCCATCAGTTTGATCAACTTAGCAGCAAAAGTATATGGAAAGATAATTGAAAGGAAAATGAGGATGAAATCTGCTGAAATGCTGTGGGAGGCACAGGGAGGATCCCGAATTAGAAGGGGATGTATGAATCAAGTTTTTCCCTCTGCGATATCGTGGAGAAGTATCTGGCCATAGACCAGTAGATTTTCTAGGGTTTTGTGGATCTTGAGTAAGCATTTGATAAAGAACTGTGGTACATATTGCCGAGATATGGGACTGATGGTTCACTGCTACGTGCTATGCAGTTCACTTACAAGTATTGTTTAGCATGGGTGTGGATAGATAGTAGCATATCACCCTAATTTGGTGTCAAAATTAGTGTCAAACAAGATTGCTTGCTATATGCTAGGCTGTTTATTTTGTATCAAACTCAATAAACTAAACCGTCAACTATATCTTGACATATTCAATACGAGTATATCGGCGGCAGTGGTGAGTAGGCTGATAAGTAGTGATTTTTTCGAAAAATACTTAAATTATAGGTAGTGAATACATTACACCAAATTATCAGTTACTTAGTTATTGTAATATGAGTACCTTTTTATCATAACGTAATTCTTATGTACTCGGTAGATCAAGAAACTATTAAAAAAGACAAATATGTTATTAAGTTATGTGTTATTTATGTTCGTGTTATGTATATTTAGTCTTAATCTTATAAGTGAAGACTTGTTATTGGCTCTCTGTTGTTTATAAGTTTGTTTAAAGTAACATGATCTAAAAAGCTGTTGGTCTTCCATACAATAAATAAATCTTGATAGTTGCATGTAGGATGACCTAGTGGTGAACTATCTGCTGTATGCAGACGACGCCGTAATATTAGCCGAAACACCATCTGAACTGCAAACACTGGTCACAATAATGAAAGACGATTGTATGGAGAAACGTTTACTATTGAATGCGAAGAAAATAAAGGTAATTAATGGTATTTGAAAGAGAATAAACCAGAACCAAAGAAAGGGTTACGGTCGATGATAAAGTATTGGGACAAGTGGATGAGATTGTATATCTATGATGCGCTTTCAGCAGGGATGGTAGGTACACTGCTGATGTGTAAAGACAAGTGAATGCTTGGAATAGTGTGACGCTCTCTATTTATCAAGAAAATTTCGCAACGCTCCATGCGTTGCGAAATTTTCTTGAAAAATAGAGAGAAAGATATTAAAACAACAATGTATCGATTTTCAATTTCCCCTGGATTGATGAACTTGCTTCTTGCTATATTTATTTCATTAACATGGAAGCGCAGCAGTACTTACAAATAGAATGGCAAGTGATATGCAATATAGCTTTTAACTTGTGATTTTTGGTGTACTGAATGGAAATAAAATAATATTTTAACGGTTTTTTTACCTTTTATGGAAACCTAAGGGAATAAAAAAAAAACATATTTTGTGTTCTACTGGATGAGTTTCAAATAATGAGTCCGTATTTGCCAAGGTAAAAAGAAATCGGCCCTTGCAATATACATTTACCCTTTAATATTACCTGAATGTAATTTTATTTTTAATTAAATATTCGGTTTTGGGTCAACGTTCTAAATAAAATGTCCAAATTTCTGGCCTGTAACTTATTTCGTTTACGAGCTACAAACCCTTGACATACGGATGGTGCAGGGAGTCATTAATAGGGTACCCATTTTGCCCTACGGGTACGGAAGGGTTTATTTTGCAAAGAGGTACGAGTACGTCAACAGACATTTGTAATTATTTGACGCATGTTTTATATTTTGGCAGATAATTTTGTATGTAAAAATATTTTGTGTAACACTGCTCTGCTGCTCTTTTTGTTTTGTTTTTACTTGTTTCTTGCGCACGCTTGCAAATCTAAGAGCAGATCATACTTGACACTCGAAGTGCAATTGTAACTCTTGTTACCTACGTCATAAGTACGGCACAAAGGTACAGGTGTACAGCACTTAGTGCATTTTCCTGTACCCGACGCAAAGTTGTCGTTTTCAATATATTTTATTTACACATTTATTTGCATATTTATTTTTTGCTGTTACCTCCGCGCATGTGCGAGCAATAATTTGAAAAAAGTTTTATCGTAACAAATGAACGATGTGACAGCGTATAAACTACGAACAAACTAAAGATTTATGTTGTAACTAATGTTGATTAAACAAACGGATCAGTTTCATATATTTTTGCTTACGTTTTTGATTTAGCATTTATAGTCAGTAACAATCCATATATAGATATTGACAATTTATTAGAATTTACAGATTTAACGTGATTGTTGTGAAAATTACGTTATTTAGAAACTAAAGAATTCTTCTCAGAAATTGTAAACGAAAGTGTCCAACAGAACGAAATATATTTTTTATGAATTAGGACACAAGATTTGTATATTTTTCTATAATTAGAAGATGGAGTACTTATATTCAATTATATAAGTTATAAGTTCTTAAACTGGTAAAAGAACGTACAATGTACAGTACGTACCAAAAACGTATCAAAGAAATTCGTTCGCTGAGGATGGTATGCATCCATATCACCACCGCTGTTCCATAAAAATGGCTCTTGTCGCATTGCGAACCCGTTTACCTTATTTTAACATCAGAAAAATTAGCACTTGCATCTTATCCTATATTTACTCCGGACTAGGCATCTTTTGAAATCTTTTTGAAAATTATTACCTTTAAAAATTTCTGAAATCAGAGGTTTGATTTTAGCGCAATCAGAAGAGGCTGTGACGGCGCTCAATCAATGCGTGGAAAACATGTCGTCCGATTAGTGGAATAGTCGTTTATTAAACTTAAAAAAAGAAACTTAAAAAATATTACCACATTATAGTAGTTAAGATACGCGAATTATAGTTATTTCATAATTCAGTCTTCCCGCCGGTCTAGGTTTTATTGTTTTTTTAAATGAAAAAGTTACATTATTTATACACTAATATTGTCACCTTCGAAACAAACTTAAATATTATCTTCCTAATCTTATAAACATTATAAATACCACATCAATCCTTACTCATCCCACTGCAGGGATACAGGTATCCTTTCAACTGAAGGGGTTTAGAGCATACTCCAGCACGCTGCTCAAATGCGGATTGGCGGAAGCTAGTGTTTTCAAGCCGCCCGAGAGCCACCGACTTAGCTTAACGACTGACATCTATTGACAACAGCCAGGACCAGTGGCTTAACGTGTCCTCCGAGCACGGAGAAACTCGAGATAGATAAACCCAGCCATAGACAGGCTGCGGCAGGCGTGGCTTAACTTGCGTGTTTGGTTAGAATGACACGCGCAACAACGCCATCGAGCTCTCATAAACATTATAGTAACGAACAAACCAACTATTATTTTTGTTTGTAATTTCAAACTAACCAGGAAAAAATTAATAGGATTATTTAAACTAAATTTTGAAATAATATTTCTAAATTTAGGAACAATTATAATCTTATCCCTCCCCTTATTTTAAGCTGTACCTATACGACCATATTCACGTTAATTTTAAAATAATAATCATCTAAATTGCAGTCATTTTGTTGAGAGTACGTCAAATCTTATACATCAGTATACTTATTGTTACTAAGTTGGGACGAAAAATGACATTTCAGTTGTATGTACGTTTATCAGCGAAATCTCTCGATCCAATGCATTACGTTGAATGAAATTTGCTTAATAGGTAGGTATGTAAGAAACGTAAACTTGAAATGGTGTTACCGTACGTTCTATGCGCGTGCCTATGCTGTTTTTTATAGCAGTAATAGTACATCAACAAATGGTAAATAGCTTACAAAGGAAAGTATAGAAACTAGCCCAACGACATTAAATTTCAACTTAAGATTACTTATTGTTGTATTCATTTTCACTTGAAAAATAATATATCCGATGGAGAGACCATCGGATGGTCCATATGCGCGTACGTATGCGTGATACAAATAAGCTTATACCGTGTTGAGGTCGGATTTACGTTTTGTTAAAGGCTTTAACTTATAAAAATTCATACCGACTTTTATTCGCAATTTCGCCCCCATTTATTCAGTCCATCAAAAATCCATTGTTATTGCTTACTCCAGTCATGGTAACGGTAATATATATTTTATCGTTCCGTATCACAAACGGAAAAACAGAACATTTTAGAATTACATTATTGCCGCTTGTCAAAATTATTTTCTCAGGAAGGCGTGGAGGTATCATATTGAAATTTACATCAAATATTCAACTGTGCAATGGCTTGTAGCAGCGAAATCCTCAAACTTCTAGGTCAGCGCCACCAAAAGAAAAGAAAAGAAAAAATATTTTGACACTCACTAGAGTATTAAAACATATAGAATTATAATTTCCGTTGACTTGGAATCATGAAATTTATTAAGAAACACACAAGAAAAGGGAAAATCGTAAATTTGTAGTAAATTCACAAAAATATTTATTTCTTTGTGATTACGAACTCATTTGCAGTTGTCATCCCCAGATGGATGTTCAGAGCAAGAGATCTTGCTATTCTCCAACATTACAAGGACAATCTAAGGATGAGAGACATAACTTGACCTCTCGCTGAATTCTGCCTCTACTAATTACTGACTGAGCTTCCCTCGGTGTATTTGTATTGTATAAAATGACAGTTCTTCACGTATTGCCTATGAAGAAAAATTTAATAAGCTAATAATTGATGCAAATTTAAAATTATAACCTGATCATTAGAGTTATTTCCGACACACACACAAAATATTTATACATGTACAAGAATAACTCGTTTAAAATAATTTGACGCTTTCTGTTGTTTGGACCATATTGTAATTTTACTAATTAGCCGTAAGTTACATATCAGTAGCTCGTGAATAAAATTTATTACAGATTTATATAAAATGTTGACGTAAAACGAAATATTTGATTAGGCATTAAATTGTACGAAAACGTGTTGGAAAATAATGTGGGTACGTACGTACGTACGACGACGTAGTATAAAAAAAATATGATTAGATTAGATTAAATACATACATACATATAATCACGCCTCTATCTCGTAGGGGTAGGCAGAGACCACTTTTTCGCACTTGCTACGATCCTTACATACTTGTTTCGCTTCGTCCACTCTCATTATTCCCTTCATACATGCTCTTCGGTTTAGGGTATTCTTGACCTCACCTTTTTTCAAGACGTCCCTGATTTGGTCTCGAAACGTCCGCCTAGGTCTACCACTTCCAACAATTTGATTCACACTCGCCTTGTACACTTTTTTCGTCAATCGTTCTTCATTCATTCTCTCAACATTGCCAAACCATCTTAGAATAGGTACCTGTCTCAATTTTTGTCACTACATCTTCTTTCAGACCACAACGTTTCCTTATTTCACTATTTCTTATCCTGTCACTCAGTTTAACCCCTATCATATTTCTTAACGCTCTCATCTCAACTGCATTTATTCTGCTTTCATGTTTCTTCTGCCATACCCAACTTTCACTTCCGTACATGAGTGTCGGAACCAACACCCTCATGCACAGTCAAACGAGCCTTGTTAGACACCTTCCGACTGCTCATAAAGGAGTGCAAAGGTCCATTCACTATGTTTTCTGCATTCACACTTCTTTCAATATCACTCTCACACTTTCCATCTCTTGAAAACTTTGAACCCAGATACACAAACTCATTCACCTGTTCAATTTGTTCATCTCCAATCACGATATTGCAGTCTGTCACTGCCTCATCTCTTTCAAACACCATCACTTTCGTCTTCTTTACATTCATCTTCATTCCCTTTCTAACAAAAGCTCCACTCATAGCAGTTACCATCTCCTGCAACTCCTCGGCCGAAGACGCAAGTAATACTTGGTCATCAGCATAGAGAAAACATTTCACGAGTAACTCATTCATTCTTAACCCATTTTCATTCTCTTTTAAATCTGTCAAGCAATTGTCCATGAACAGATTAAACAGCCACGGTGACGCTACACATCCCTGTATAACACCTTTTTCGATATTAAACCATTCAATGTATGCCCCGTTTATCCTTACACAAGCACTAGAATCTTTATAAAGAGATTGCAATGCTCGTATGAGGATACTGCTCACACCGCTCACGGACAATGCTGACCACAATTCATTCCTCACCACTATTCATAGTCCTTTTCTAGATCCATGAACGCGCAATAGGCCTTCTTGTTTTTAGCCAAACACTTTTCGGCTATGCACCGCAAGGAAAAGACCTGATCCGTACATCCCATTCCCTTTCTAAATCCCGGATGTACATCCTATACTTTTTCATCTGTTTCATTCACAACCCTTTCAATCAACACTTTCGCATACAATTTACTGACGACGCTGAGAAGGCTTATACCGCGGTAATGTATGCAGTCCTGCCGTGACCCTTTTCCCTTATATAATGGCACGATTACGGCTTTGCACCAGTCTCCCGGCACAAGCCTACTTCGCCAGCACAAATTGAAAAGGCTGTACAGCTAGCCACTATGCCCTGTCCAGCCCTCAGCATCTCGACGGTAATCCTGTCATACTCTGCAGCCTTACCTAATCTCATACTTTTCAACACTTTCACTATTTTATCCATGCTTATCTCACTTTCATCATCATTTATATTAGTTTCCATGGAAGGTGCCGGATGTTGTACCTGCACTTCCACTCCTTCAAACAAACTTTCAAAATACTCTTTCTATCTCTTTAACACACATTTTTCTCCTTTTATAATGATCCCATCTTGACTCCTAATTGTACTCAGCTTGGAGGTAGAAGTTTTTCCTCTGGCTGTATTGATGGATTTCCAGAAAAACTTGATGTTTGACTGGAAATCTTCAGTAAGCCTCCTATCAAAATCATCCTTTCGTTCTTCTTTCTTTCTAGACAAAACTTCTTTCGCTGCTGATTTCAATCTTTTATACTTTGTTCTTGCTTCCTTTATCTCGTCATCCATTACCTTTTGAACTTTTTGGTTAGCTTTTGTTGCTAACCAATCCAACCATACTTTCTTCTTTTCTTGCAAAGCCCTTTGTATATCTTTATCCATCCACACATTATAGTTCTTTTTTTCTTTTCCTTCTTTTAGGTACCCCGCATACGGGAATAGCAACATTCAAGATCCCTTTCTTAAGTATCTCCCACAAATCTTCAATCACTCCTATCTCTTCTATGCCTTTAAAACTTTCTTTCAGTTTCTCTACATACTCGTCTTTCTTATCTTTTTCTTGTAGATTTTCCACTTTTACTCTGTCCAAAACACTCGTAGGCTCGGCCCCTCGGTATCGCCACCGTTTAAAGAGGCCACGCATTCGGGCTATGACCAGTAAGTGGTCTGTGTCGAGGTATACACCGCGGTATACCCGAGTGTCTAGCACTTTCTTCCTCAGTCTTTTATCCACAATTATAAAATCAATCACACTTCTGGTCTCACCCTCATCTCTTGTATACAAATGGATCTTTTTGTGGTCAAATATTATGTTGACCACGCAAAGATTCCATTTCAAGCATACTTCAAGCAGGCTTCTCCCATTGTCATTCACTTTCTCGTCCCCAAACGTACCCAGATCTCTTTCATACCCATTACGCTTTACTCCAACCCACTCATTAAAAATCCCGTAACATCACTATCCGTTCATTTTCTCCGCATTTATTCAAAACCTCTCTCATACTATCCCAAAATTCCTCTTACCGCCCAGGAGGGCAAGGGATAGGACAGTAATAGCTAGGGAAGCCGGGGTCGCATACCCGTATACTATACCACAACTACCGGACAGGTAAGTTGGAATGAGTATCCCATGACTTATATTTATTATTATATTAGATTAAATAGAGTAATACCTATAGGTATTACACTCTTATATTCTCTATTTATTATATTATTGCCTACACTAACGACAATGGTTTAATATCTGTCAATTGTAGTTTAGCATTTTGTATAGGTGTCAATCAATGATTTTGACATTAAATATTAATTTCTAAGTGCTCAGTCCTGATATTCTAGGGGTACTTATCAATTTGCCTACTTAAAGCGTAATGCTTACGGATCTGTTAATTGTAATTAAGTGCTTAAATATGAATCCATCAGTGACATGAAATATTGGATTCCAACTCCATTCTTATGATATAGAGTTAATTCCTACCAAAACAGTAAGATTTGAGGTATTGTTGATTTAAAATTAGCATAATAAGTATCAAACAGGTAAAATTCGGGATCCTATCCTGAAATACCGATGTCCTATATAAATATTGAATGATTTGATAGCACCCACTAAGTTAAGGACTATCTACGCGCCGACAATGTGAGAAATTAATAAGAATAAAATCACTCTATACAAATGTAATGAGAGAACTAAAAACAATCAAGAGATAGGAGAGTATAAAAATAATCAGAAAATACTTTTCTAAAACGTGATAATATTTTAATTAGATCTTGTACTAAGAATATTAAACAATAAAGTCCCCAATCAGGCAGACTTAAATATTCCGTTTTTTTTTTCTATTTAAAGAAATATCATACATCGCAAAGGGACAGTGAAGTCTACTCGAGACTAATACCGGCTTGTGGCGCTTTTGTTGTACTAAAATAAAAACATTATGTGCGCATTAAAATACGATTAAAAAAGTTAATTGCATCGAAAAAGTATTAATATAAAAATATTTCAGTGTGTTAAAAGCTCCAGATTAAACTGCTGACGTTGCGAAATAAAGTGGACCTTAGCATCCGACTGGAGCAGATTGTGCTGGCCATCTGTCTTGTATGATTTCTTATCAGAAATCTGGATCTCAAAGGGACCCAAATTAATAAAGCAATTATGTTCTAGATCTTGTTACGTCATCTGATTATAATGAAGCCATATGACTACACAGTAAAAATAATATTCAATTATATGGCTTATTGTTATGTAATGTAATGGTAATAGTTGAAATAAGTTTACCGTGCTTCTTCAGGACTTAAGACTCTTCCTCAAAAGCACTGATGATTTGAATAAAAAATAATTGATAGAATTATATACTTGTGCAATATACAGCTCATCTCTATATGTACCCATAAAGAAACAATATTGTGAAACAAGGAAACAGTATGCGTGACCGAAAACATAAAGGAAACGACTAATACGTGTTATGTTAGTTATGTTATGACGTGTTTATTTGTTGCACCCGAGGGAAATAACAACATATTCGCTTACAAGAAATTGTCGATAGTAATAGCCCACCAGTGTTAGCCTTTTTAGGGTTTCGTGACTCAATCTGGAGAAAGGAATTCTTATACTCGTAGGTTCTCGATACTGTCCGTCTCTTCGTCAGTATTTCAAGAAATTACAAATCAAAACCAAGCATACTTACATTTAACTAAGGATCATTAAACTGTCTTATAGTACTAGTACATGAAAAGATCCTATAACATAATAAATCTAATCGACTGTCGGTATGTTTTTCATGAAATCACAAATCAGCAATTTGTAGAGTTACATAGCAGTATTTTGCAGATTTGCCTATCAGAAAGGGAAAAAATATAATGGAATTATTAAAATACTCTTATTTATTTTGTCCTGTAGAGATTCGACGAGCTCGATGGCGCAGTGGTGAAAAGCTCTGTTACGCTACTTTGACACCAAAGCTCGTGCGTTCGATTCCCACACAGTACAAACATTTGTGTGCATGATCATGTCTGTTTGTCTTGGTCTGGGTATTTTCTATGTATAATAAGTATATATTTACAAATAAAAAATGTATTTACGTATGTTTATCAGTTGTCTAGTACCCATAACACAAGCTTCGCTTACTTTGGGGCTAGATGGCGCTGTGTAATTTGTCCAACAATATTTATTATTATTTTATTTATTTATTATTATTAATAAGTAATTGATGTGTATAAATCAAGTTAAAAAGACACAATTTGTATTTATGTATGTAGGTACGTTTCTCACCTATACCTATAAGTTCTTATCTAATGCCTTAATTTTGTTTATTAACATTGTAAGAGTATAATATCCCTAAATTTCAAAATGTGAGACGAAAATCGCGGCGCGAATCTTTCCGCTTTCTACATGACTGGTTTTTTCAAGTGTCAATAACAGGTTTCGTTTTTCAATCGAAAATAACTTACGACTACTTATACTTCTATACATTCTATCTTCTACTTTGTTTAACGAACTTATTTCTATGATAATAGAAGAGTGTCTATGTAGATTAATTTTAATGAATGCTTTATTTTCGATATTGCTTCTGAGAAATAAATACCTATCTATCAAACCTGTATTACCATTTAGCTCCCCCGCGATTGTCTACGAGTGTTAAAGAGTCTTGGGTAGCTTGTAACGACATATAAAAAAGTACAATTACTTTGACTGCAACGTAGCTCTCCCCAACTCACTGAATTAGAGGGGTTCAATCGGCTCAATGAATCGCCGACAATATCCGACCTTCCTCGACGAACAGCCACACGATTTTATACATCGAATATTTGTATGTACTTTATAAAGTTTCGCCTGTTCAGTACATTAGGTAGGTAATCTACGGATATTTGATACATATTTTATTCATTCCTTGAACAAAACGCGTTGAAGATGCTAGAGTAGTAGAGTTCAAGATAGCTTAGGTAAGTACTTATGTAGTTCCAAAGGATACAATAATACTCTTACATTATACATTTTTATACCTACTCTTATACATCTTCTTCATCTTTCAAGTTTATTGTTAAAATATAAAGTGAAAGTATAACAGTGGTACCACTCGTAGCTTTGTGGATAATTCTCCATTCTTCAAATTAACTAATCTATCTATCTATAAGTTCCCGATAAGTCCCTTGCAGGATAGGCAGAGAGGTGATTAAAGCGCAATATATTAGTAAAAAATAGAATGAAGAGTTTTCATAGCTCAACGCTGCTGTTGTATGTATTATTTACATTCAGGTGTTTATTTATTTTAAAATATTGCTGGCAGTAGATAATTTTATATATAAAAAAAGGTTTTTGATTTGAAATTCTATAGAATACAATTAGTGTATGCTAGAAACTATGAGTGACACACGGTGTGCATATTCTCCTTCGTCTCTACTTGTGGTGGATCGCTAGGCCACCTCTACTCTCGCCATGCACGTCAGCGCTCGGAGCTTCTGGAGCGTCCATGCGTGCCTCAGACTTATGCAGTGGTGGATCGCTGGGCGGTCCGCTGCTTTCTTTTCGTTCCGGATTTCCTGTCGCATCCGGGAACTACAGGCCATCTCCATCGGGGCCTCCTACCGTACTATCTTCGTGAGTCCTTAAAGCCCGTCTGACCCAGAATATTTTTTTTTATACTACTTCGGGAGGCATACAAGCATAGGGCCCACCTGATGTAAAGCGCGTACCGTAGTCTATTAACGTTAGCGTTATATTAAGTATCACTCACTCGATGCCTCCTCTACTGCTTACACAGCAACTCCTTGGGAGCTTACTAGTGACCTCACTCACACACAGGCACACAACAACCCTCTAGGTGTTGTTATTTGGCTGCGGTTTTCTGTGAGGTGGAGGTACTTCCCCAGACGGGTTGGTTTGATGCGCCCTGCCTCTCTTAAAACATCCAGACCAAGACATGACCAAACAGACATGTTCATGCACACAAATATTTGCCTTGTGTGGGAATCGAACCCACGAGCATTGGTACCAAAATCGCTTCATTCACGACTGCCATCGAGCTCGTCAAAATAATTTATATCTTTCCGAACCCGTCTATTTTTAATTCCAGTCTTCGTCCTCACGTTATTCCGTCTCCTAATCCATTAGAAAGCCTAAGGATTTGGCGAAGATACTGATTTTAAAATGGAGCGACAGCCGTCAGACTTCCACAACCCAGCAGGAAATCCAGACCTATCTTAGGTTAGATCACACGTTTTTCGAAATATAATTCCTTGGCAGTGTGGGTTCCTCACGATGTTTTCCTTCACCGCCGAGCAAGAAAACTTGAATTTTAGTGGTACATACCCCCGCTAGGATTCGAACCGGGGGGCAGTTGGTCATTAAGCATTAAGTTTCTTATCCACTGGGGCTATCACTGCACAGTATTTGTATTTATTAATTTTTAATTTATTATGATTTAAATTTATAATATAAAATTAGTAACCATACACGGAGTACTTCTGCACCTTTCTTTTATTGTCAAGTGAAAACGAAAGAGAGGTTGAAAACAGACTTTATTAATTTTCGAGGGTTCCGTAAAAATATATTTTCTCTAATTATTTTTGGAAATAAAGTATTTTTTTTTGATGTAAGTACAAATTTACAGTTTTCAGATTTTTCTCTTTATTTGTGCTACATGACATTACTTCTTAACAAATTTCTTGATTCTAGGTCAACGGGAACTACCCTATAGGTTTTGATTCTCTTGAGAGTGTATAAACGAAACATAAACAACTCTATCTTTTGATTGCGTTGACTTAGAAGTTTGATTTTTTCACTGTTCGAAGAGATTGCAGACCTGAGTATTTGGTATTAATTTCAGATTAATAGCTTCACCCGTCCCTGAGAAAAAGGGTCTTGACAGATACACAGACAGACGGACAACAAAGTGATACTGTGAGGGGTTCATTTTTCATTTTTGAGGTACGGAACCCTAAAAACCAAAAAGTATAGCTTTTTTCTCAAATATCTCATTTAGCTAATATTTTCAATTTTAAAATATTTTCCTAAAGTCATGCATAGAAGTGAAAGTATAACAGTGGTACTACTCGTAGCTTTGTGGAAATAATTCTCCATTCTTCAAATTAACTAATCTATCTATCTATAAGTTCCCGCTAAGTCCCTTGCAGGATAGGCAGAGAGATGATTAAAGAGCAATATATTAAAAAATAGAATGAAGAGATTTTCGTAGCTCAACGCTGCTGTTGTATGTATTATTTACATTCAGGTGTTTATTTATTTTACATTTAGTGATGTTTACAAATTGCTATAATGTGAAAAAACGTGACGTTATCTCAATTAATGAACTGGATTGTGTATTTTATGACAGTTTGTATTTACCACGTTTTATTCCTTATTAGAAAAATAAAGATTCTTTATAAGATTTACACATGTTCGTCTGTCACATGTTTTCTAACTACTGAAATTCGACATAGGTATATATGTACATGTCTATATGATTATATTTTAATTCCAATCGATAAATACTCGTACATGATGTCATAACTTTTCAACTCATAGACCAATTTTAAATACGGTTATCGATTTTAAAACTACACTGAATGAATATTTAAGACGTGGAAATAAGATTTTAACGATGCATTACAACTGGCCTTAGGATGATATATCTATCAGGCTTTACAACTGATCTTAGGATAATATATCTAGCAGAATAAAATATTCATATTAGAGAAATTTTACCCTGAATTGAATGAAATTTATACACTGAAAAAAAAGTACTGTGCGATTATAGGTCAGTATTCTTACGGAAACTCTAATTTGTGAAATTAACTCGCTACTAAAATCTTTCTAAGAAACTACAGCTGTAGTCTCGCATTGCAAATATGCAACTTTCATTGTAAGCTTGATTATGGCATGGATGTATGGAAATTATAATACTATTAGTTATTAACGAAAATCTTTGAACAGCAACATCAAAAAAATAAAAACTAGGCAGATGGTTATGATTAACAATTTCCTGAATGGAAACTTACCTTCCAACAAGTGTAAGGTACAAGACTTATACATCATTAATATTACATGCTGTCTGTGATACGTGGGCACTACATCAGAAATTGTAGGTAAAAGAAAATAGAAGGTTTGAAAAGACATGTTCTAGCCATGTTAAAAAAATCGACGTGACAAAGATAGCGCCATTTCTTTTTATGAAGTCGAATAAAATGAAAAACAGTTTAAAAGTTGCTAAAATTTCTGCAAATATTATATGGGTCTCAACAATACACAATAGTACAATAGGTACATTCTTAGACTGACATTGCTTACAAAAATTTACATGCATTTTCATTACTTTTTTTAATTACAAACGACAAATTACAATTAGAACAAAACCTTTAATGGAGAATGTTACATGCCAGCAACGGAGTGAGAGTTCGTAACTTTTGTTAGATACAGAATAGTGAACAATTGCCCTCCTCTAAAAAACTTCTGTATTTTGAAATGTTGATCAGTAAGACCATGTACGAGTACGAATTAAAATATCTCTGCAGTAGATGTATCTGATTTTTATACGATAGGTAATCAAATAGCTTACCTGAAGCCTCGTTTGTTTATTAGCAGAATGGACCACGTACGCAGGTGAGGTTGACTTTGACTCTAGAGACGATAATGATATCTCCTTATTTACAATTTATGAAATCTAAGCTTATGCGACAGAAGACAAAAAACGTATAACACGTGAATGATTTATTATATTGAAATATTAATATTTACATGTTTTAGTTATCAGGATTTTGCCTCGTGCCTCAATTCGAATAATATTTAAAAAAATTGCTTCTATGTAAGACCCTGTTTATCAGAACTATGTCAATAGATGTGGTGCGCCAAGTGCATAACACGCCCGAATATCCATAAATTTATAAATTACGAGTACAACACATTTTTCGTGCTTCCAAAATTGGGTAGGTATAATAGAACTATGGATCAAACCTTTTTGTGATATGATGTACCTAAAATTTAAGGAAACCTTGACAGACTAATTTAAATTATGAAATGCAAATTTATGTGGCAGAAAAATTTATTTGACATTGATATTATTTTTTTCTAAAAAAATAATTTCTACTTGTATTATTTCATGTTTGTACTTTTTCTGGGTGTTCTCTTACCGTTTTTTATAATAAATGTACCCATCTATTGTTTATGTATGTTACTGTGAGAATATTTGAACTATTTTAAAATTCAAGTTACAGAAAATTCTAGGAAAATCATTTAAATGTTTACGCAATATAGATATTTTTATACAAAACCTGGAGACATATGAATATATATACGGCTCACGTAATTTAAATTGATTAGCGTAGCCCACAAACGCTTTCAATTCACAGAGTATATAGCTCGCGCCTTCTCACTTCTACTACTAACGCAGTCTCTCCTCTGGTGCTTAATGATAAACTCACTCACTCGTAGGTACTCAATCACAAAGGCTATTGATTTAGTTGGAATCGTTGGCAATGGACGACACAGTCAGACGTAATTTATGAAAAAAATATTTGGACTCTTATAAAGCTTCTGAAACATTCCCATCGTAATTATTTTGCCTTTGTCTTACTGAAATAGAAAGCTAGTATACGGGAACCAAATTCAGCCTTTTTCATACTTACCGGTTATATCTAGACGTAAGATTAGGGAAATATGTTCTACCGAGTAACTTATCAAAATAGGTCGTAATGTACATAGAGAGGCAGATCAAGCTATAGGTAAAAACCACACAATTCTCACCTTTACTGATATTACATAAGATGCAAACTATATTTGTTGTTGTCAGTAAGTACCATCAAAACTTTTTTTGAATATGTAACAATAAAAATATAATTGTATCGTTAACAGTTCGATACGCCTGTCACAATAACCGAACACGAAAGTTAAGGAACGTCAACTGTAGTCGGTATATAGTTGAGTCTATTTATCTCAAGGGCCTCTGTGCACATTTGCCGTTGGTCCCTGCTGTTCTCAATAGATGACAGTAACAGTCGTTAAGCCAACTAATGACCCTCGGGCCGCTCGAAAACGCTTCACTAATCCACAATAAAGACCCCTTTGACTTGCAAGGTTGAAGGGAGGCCCGTATCCCAAAAGCGGGATGAGTATATAAGATGATATATTATGTAGTTTCAGTCATACTATTTAAGTATATTGGTATCTGTTTAGAAAACTATGATATTATTATTTCATTAATCATCAGTGAGGATTAAATATGCCGCATGAAAAAAGTTCATAATATTGTATACCTATTTAAAGTTCTTTATACGTATAGTTTATAGATATATAAAGTGTTTATACACTGTAATCCTAAAATGTGTGGGTAATTTATTGTTTTTTTTCTTACAACGGTACTATAAAAGTAGATGCTATTTAGTATTTCATTTAACGTAATATTCGCTACTAACGAAAGCAAGTAAAATCATATACACCCGCATGTACAAACTGAATTTTAATAATTTTAATGTAGATTCGCACCATAAATTGCCACACCTGTCGTGTTTAGTGCATTCAAATTACAAGCAGTTTTTCGAGCGCCTCGGGTTTATTTTGACCAACTACGCCAAAGCCAAAACGAGGGTAGTAATGGCTTTCGTATGTAAATTTTTGCCTACGTATGTATGTGACTATGCAAATATATTGCTTTTTAGAAATATAAGTGTGTCCTGAGCATCCACGGCAGCATTGGCGTTGGTATGCATCAACTGAGGTTAATGAATGACTACTAGTGGAGCCCTTTATAACTAACTAACTAGTCGAGTAAGCAAACAGAAGAGTATGGATCGGATTTCCTATATGGGATTTAAATGTACAGTTAAATCTCATGTATCATACAATTTTACCTAAACCATTCGTAATATTACCTACTTGTTCCAAAATTTGATTATTCTAAGCTCTTTCTGATACTTTTGAATTACCTACCGAAATTAAAACAAAACAATAGATTTTGTCGGAATATTTGTGTGTAAAAATCAAACATTTAAACTAAATTCAAACTAAAACTACTATTTAAGAACAAGAAACACAATGTTACAATTCGGACGTAGTAGAATATAGCTCGCCGGTAATATATACTTCCAATGATAAGTATTTATTTCATAGCAGTATTCATCCCAACATATACTAATAGCTATTAAAGCTTATTTGTGTTTTTTTTATTGTATTTTGAGTACCATGTCAACTCCTCTTAGCTACTCCGCAAATCTGTGTGCAAATAATCCGCGAAATGGCACTGCAATACAAACGGTATTACGGACGGTAATGTACATAAAAAGAAAATAAGAAGGAACCGCTACTTTTTACTTTTTGCTAAAATTGGATTTTTACTTTCCGGGTACTAAAGTATTCAATAGATAAAATAGTATATACTAACATGAGTAGATATATATAATATAATCAATAAATAACATTCGTGTAGTTTATTGATTATAATAAGTTCTTTTATGTGATAGTATCATAACATAAATGCTTATTTACTATTACTACATGAACTACACTACAAATAGGATACACATTTGTGCCATTATAAACGAACGAATTATCTTGTGAAAGTATTGACACACTTTTTGAATGTACTTATCAAAAAAAAATTCACTTAGATAATATATGTGAAACTTTTTAGTTTACAACAACATTTCAAATTGATATTCGAACATGTGTTTTTCATAGTGACTTGTGTCATCTAGTTATAGACACAATAAGGAAATTTTCCCTGTGCAAACAACGTTTTTACTTATAATATCCAGTCATCTAGTTTTACATCATCAAAAGGTTATGGCCCTTTCCACTAAATTCGCCATTAAGAACCTCTGCGGCCTAGATAACGACTCTACGTAGAAATTCGCGATCAAAATGATTCTCATACGAGAAAAGTTGTTCACGTATACGTCAAAGTACCCAGATTCTGAGGACTCTACCGCCATCGAGAAGGACCAAGAGGCACTAGCTTTGATTTGTCTACATGTGGAGCCTACACTGTATGCGTATGTACAAAATTCAAAGTATGCCAAGGATGCTTGGGATAGCATAGCGAAAGCGTTTGAGGACAAAGGCGTAAATCGCAGGATTACCTTCATGAGCGCGTTGCTAGATGAGAAGCTAGAGAGACACGCGTCGATGCACGACAATGTTGCTACGGTAATGTCTCTTTCTCAAAAGTTGAAGGATATCTCCACCGGATTTGACGATGATCTTGTAGCTGTGGTGTTACTGAGAGGACTACCTGAAGAGTACAGGCCTATGCGAATGGCACTGGAATACTCTGGGATGAAGTTGACTTCAGAGAACGTACGACAGAAGTTACTACAGGAGGATTCACGTCAAGGTTGTAGTATATCGTCTTCAGCGGACTCGGCATTGGATGTGAGTAAGAGTAAGAAACGAAATGGGAATAATGACAAGAATATAACCAAAGTTAAATGCTTTAAATGTGGAAAATATGGACATAAGAAGCCGGACTGTCCTGAAGGAAAGAAAGCAGATTCGACCTCCAAACCGAAAGACGTCTTGAGTCTGTCTTCATTAAGCATCGGGGACTCCTTCAATCCGACGGACTGGTACAATGACAGTGGGGCATCTTCACATATGTGTTTCCAGAAACACTGGTTTAAAGATTTGGTTATGAATGTTAGTATGAGTAACGTGACATGTGCGAATAATGATAAGATGAAATGCGCGGGTAAGGGTGACATCATGGTGAGTATGAATGGACGAATGCTTGCTATGAGGGATATCATGTATGTACCAGGTTTGCGTGTTAATCTGTTATCTGTTTCTAAATTAGTAGAGAAAGGATGGAAAGTAAGTTTTGACAGGGATGGTTGTAAGCTAATTCACCATTTGGTTCCAGGCCATTTCAAGCAAAATCTTTTGGCTACCGCAACTGAAGTCTCAGGTATCTACAAGCTTGGAAGTTGTCAGGCGGTTGTAGATGGGGCTGCGTTGACGTCATTAAAGGTAGGTAATGCTTTGATGTTGTGGCACCGGCGACTTGGACACGTAAATGAACGAGATTTACGTAAGCTTCCGGGTATGGAATTTGGAAAGAGCGTAATGGAGCCTTGTGTCGCCTGTATTAAGGGGAAATCACATTGTATACGTTTTCCGGTTGGTGAGGCTGAGAAAGCAGTTGAGAAACTGCAATTGGTTCACGCTGATATCTGTGGCCTTATGTCTGAGCCCTCATACGGTGGATCTCGGGCTACTTATTTTAGATGATTTTACACGTAAATCTTTTGCATTTTTTTTACTTAAATGGAAAGATCAAGTTTTGGATCATTTTAAAATTTTTCTAGCATCTGTAGAGGTCGAGATTATATTGAAGGTAAAGTGCATACGCACAGACAATGGAACAGAATTTGTGAACAACAAGTTTGATGGATTTCTACGCCAAAAGGGGATTAAACATCAGTTGACTGTTGCCTACGCTCCAGAGCAAAACGGCGTAGTGGAGCGAGCAAACCGCACTATCGTGGAGATGACTCGTGCTATGTTAGCGGAAAAGGATCTGAGTGTAAGGCTGTGGGCAGAAGCTTGTAATACTGCTGTGTATACGAAGGCAGGCAGGCAGGAAGAACAGGCTGCCTCACAGTGGTAACAACGGTATTATTCCTGAGGAGTTATGGACAGGGAAGGCTCAGTCATTTGATCATTTCAGAGTTTTTGGAACAAAGGCGTTTGTCCATGTGCCCAAAGAAACTCGGAAGAAATGGAGCCCTAAAGCAGTAGAACACATCTTTATTGGTTACTGTGAAGAAACCAAAGGATACCGTTTTATGAATCCCAGTAATCCATGCGTTATTGTTAGAGCAAGAAAAAAATTTGCTTATTAGAAAAAGCGATATACGACCTGAAACATGCTTCTCGGTCATGGAATGGAAAAATAAATGAAGTGTTATTGTCTTTAAACTTCAAACGCTGTGACTTTGATAGCTGTCTATACGTTGACGATATTTTATTATTTTATAAAGACAAACTGCAGAAGGAAGTATTATTAGACAATTTTCGTAAACATTTCAAGATAAAAGATTTAGGGGAAGCGAAATAAGTTTTAGGTATGCTTTTGTATAGGACTAATAACGGAATATATTTGAATCAAGAGAGGTTTATTTCGAAGATCTTGGATGAATATGGTATGTCCAACTGCAAACCAGTGAAAACTCCGATGGAAAAGGATTTCCATAAAGCCTTGGCGGAAGGGGAAGGGAGTATGCTCTTGTCCAGCCAAGACTCTCGTAGTTATTAAGCGCTCATATGATCGCTAAACTATTTGGCCTGTATCACACGCCCGGATATTGCAGCTGCGGTAAATTTTATGGCGCAATATAATTCTTGTTGTGAGGAACGCCATTGGAAAGCCGCTAAATATATCTTGAGGTACCTTAAAGGTACAAGGGATCTCTGTTTGATATTTCCCAAGACACCGGTGCAGGAAATCACGGGATACGTAGATGCTGACTGGGGAGGGAACATCAAATATATGAAATCTTATTCTGGATTTATTTTTAGATGTGGTAACTCGTTGATTAATTGGGAATGCCGAAAACAATCTTGTGTGGCAGTATCGTCAACGGAAGCCGAATACATTGCACTTTCGGAGGCAACCAAGGAGGCAGTTCACTTGCGGCAGCTAAATGCGTTTATAAGAGGTGAATCTCTTATATCTATTTGCATATTCGTAGATAATCAGAGCGCCATTAGATTGGGTACAATTCAGTAGTGCATAGGCGGACGAAACATATAGACATAAGGGCGCATTATATTAGAGATTGCATTGCTAAGAATGTTGTATGTCTGGACTATGTGTGTACGGAAGATAACCCAGCAGATGTGTTGACAAAACCATTAGGTCGTGTGGCATTTAACAAATGTGTGCGCGACCTGAGTTTGGGTGTGTGTGGAGTGGTGTGATGTGAGGATATCTGATGATGGATGTTGTTTGAGGGGAAGTGTGAAACTTTTTAGTTTACAACAACATTTCAAATTGATATTCGAACATGTGTTTTTCATAGTGACTTGTGTCATCTAGTTATAGACACAATAAAGAAAATTTTCCCTGTGCAAACAACGTTTTTACTTTTACTTTTTACTTTTTTTACCAGTCATCTAGTTTTACATCATCAAAAATATACAAACAAAAACTAAGGTTTATACCATTTATCTGTCAAAGGTAAACTAGCATAAAGATAAAAAAAATATTTACATTTAGATCGTCACGGGTACTAGACACATCTTATATGCTCAATATTGTATCTTATTAATTTTTCATAGTGTTGATTTCTCTTTTTTAATCTTCCAGCATTTCAAATGACCATTGGTGAAGAAGAAAAGCCAAAAGAAAGTTGCCAAATGTAGGTCTTTTTTCAGAACGTCATTTTATAATACTATAAATTTATGACAGTGTATAATGGTGACAAGTTGTACAGTTAATGATATATTAACACATGTGCAGAATCATATCCAGACATCTCTGTCGGCCAGATATTCATCAAACCTGTAATAAAATAACAGTCAGGCAAGGATAGAACTATTTCAGGTAATTTATTATAGTACAATTTACAACAAAATATCTACTAGTCTTAGCAAGCCGATGTACTGGCATACGCCATTCCTGCATTTAAGATTTTCAATAAATTTTGAAAACGACTTTATATTTTTACGATTATGTTCTCATAATTATACTGAGAGATAATCACTGGGCACTGCAATTTTGAATCTATCGTAATTCCAAGAAATACAGTAGGTATCATTAATAAATTCTAGTATATTATTGTCAACGATAACTTCTGTTTAGCAGAAACCACATTTGAAAGACTAATTTTTATACATGTAGTTTTAGTTGATTATAATAACAGATTATTGCAAGTGAATAAAAATATATTACTGCGATAAGCGTTTATAAAAGTGTACGAAAGTATGCCTTTTGGTATTTTATTTTTTTAAAGACAGCCGAGAAGTTGTACACACATAAGCAATTCATGTGGGAAGCCGTAGTTTTAGACGATCTATTGCAAAACTGTGCAAATTTATACCAGTAAAACTACACGCGGCCAAAATCTCGTGTTTACATGCGATAATGTGGTGTGAATGAAGTGGTAGACATAGGAGAGTATCTGTGCAGACATCGTGCATGACGTTGAATAAGTAATGAATCTTCTTACTCATAGCGTAGTGTAGTTGGCAAGTATTAAGAACACAAATTAATACAGCGCGTGTAAGTGTCTCAACATCATCTTTAGGGATAAAACTCGGAGTGCACTCTGACGACGAGCAATATAGCAAGCTATGGCTAAAGACAGATTGGATACAATGTTTCGATAGTAAATTATTTTTGCACCCATTGATATTTTTTGATGATTATTGCGTTGTGTAAGAAAGAAGCCAAATAGGTCAGTTCTACTAAAAAACCTGCATGCTTTCGTATTTCGATCGTGGAAAAACAGTACACTGCCGATACACGAATTCTATAAATTTTTCTGTAAAATTACTGCATTGAATTTGACCACTGTACAATGATTAAGATTACGATACGATTACGATACGATTACGATGAAGTAGAAGTCACCTATATCCGTGACCTTATTATTCGTCGGATTTTAAATCCTGGGGACAAGTAGGCATGTTAAAAATAAATATTGTATTATATTATAATATATAGTGTAACCCCGCAGAGTAGCTTGTCGCGGGCTGTTGGTACGTCATGACACCACGGTACGAGTGTTCCACAGACTCAATCAAGACCTTCGTCGGTCGGAGTGGAAACTCAAGAAGGCTCTCAGGACTCACAGCTCTGGCTTGCGTTCATCGTCCGCCCAGAAAGGAGTCGAATGAGCATTATGCTCCAGGGGTGGAAGTATCAAAGTGCATAACCCCGCCAGTAACTTCGGAGAAAACGCAGCACATCTCTCGACACTGCTGAGTCCCGCCGTCTGTGTTGCCGCCGGCCGAATTTATTTTCGACCGACGGCGTCTGGGGGTCCGTCCAGTAAATGGCGAGCCACCGCCTGCCAATTGTAACAATCAAATATTATAGTTATGGCAGCCATTCGCCTCTCTTCTGCAATAGCCTAGTACCAGTTATCCCTCCAGATCGTAGCACAATAATTTCCCACATACTCGCAAAAGTCCCAATGCCTGCTAAGACATATTGTACCATTGATATTCTCAGGAGCGGGTCGTGGTGGGTGTACAACATTACATTAATCTTCTTAAAGAGGCCTCTACGCGTGGGATCTATATCTCGCGCGCGCCTATCAAATGACCGTGATTAATACCCGTGCGTTTACATAAAAAAAAATTGTATTATGACTGGTCCCTTCTTGCGTTGCCAACGGCCATCAGAATCGATTACCTATCTATGATTTTAATGCATCGGAGGAATTTTAAGACACTAATGGATCCGATGCAGAACTACCGTCTTTATTTATCGTTGTCATTTTATAATTGTATTAGACGAATCTTTTTAATGGCCATAAGTTTTATGTTTATTTAATCATCTGTTTAAAAATTGAAAGTTGTCAATTTACGACAACTAAGTTGCATCCATCTTGCTGAAGTTATAGTAGTGTAGGCAATATAACTGTTAGTCTAATATCGCAGTATGAAAACAAATACGAGTACATCTTTCTCCAAACGTTTACAAACTTGAAATAGACAAAATTCTGTCTCTGGGGTACTTAATCTTTATGTATAGAGTATCAATTTTGCATTTGAAACGCAAAACTAATACGGTTTACGAGGGACAGTAGCAATTTTGCCCGACTCCTATATTACATGTTTATTTTTTTACTAACTGTATATTATATAAATATACGATTGGTAGAAAAACAAAGATATGGACTTCTAATAAAAATCAATCAATCAACGAAAAGCGCAAAAATTCTGGAGAGCTCGATGGTGTCATTGCGCGTGTCATTCTAACCAAACACGCAGGTTAGGCAACGTCGACTGAAGCCTGTCTATAGATGAGTTTACCTATCTCGAGTTTCTCCGTGCTTTTGAGGGTATGTTAAGCCGTCGGTCCCGGATGTTGTCGTTAGATGACAATCGTTGAGCTAAGTCAGTGGCCTCGGGCGGCTTGAAAACACTGGCCTCCGCCAATCCGTATTTGAGCAGCGTGTTGGAGTATGGTCTAAATTCCTTCGGTTGAAGAGAGAACCGTATCCCTGCAGTGGGATGAGATGAGTATTTTGAGCTTTAAAAGAAATGAAAAAAAAAATAATTGGCAGTATTGACAGTGATTTTTATACGTTACGCAACACTTAGGTATCACACATTGAAGTTCATTTTGTACAGGACAGTGCTAACTTTATGGATTAAATAATGAAAGGTCAACATTTCAAGATAAATAAATAAATATTGTCGGACAAATTACACAGCGCCACCTAGCCCCAAAGTAAGCGAAGCTTGTGTTATGGGTACTAGACAACTGATAAACATACGTAAATACATTTTTTTTTTGTAAATACATACTTATTATACATAGAAAATACCCAGACCAAGACAAACAGACATCTTCATGCACACAAATGTTTGTACTGTGTGGGAATCGAACCCACGAGCGTTGGTGTCAAAGTAGCGTAACAACGCGTTTCACCACTGCGCCACCGAGCTCGTCAGATGCTCAGACGAAGACATTAAAGGTGAATTTTTGACCAAAAAAGACAATGGGGTTTTTGCTTTTTCATTCTTCTGAACCGAGTTGGAGCAAAATACATTTTTTCATTACGATGCGAAATGAAATAACGAAATTTGAAATCTTGTAAGTATATTAAGTACAGAAACAGATTTTTTGGTAAGCAGTAAGCAAGCAGGCAATTTGATTGAAATTACTTTGTGGGCGTCCACTACTAATTAGTTCATACGAACTAGCCGACGTAGAGACGACCAGAGCAGCCATTGTAGCGAGTGCATGCAGTAACAGTAGGGGTGGTTACCTACCGGCGCTAATTTGCATAAACTAAGTTGTGGCGGAAGTACATAAAGTAATTTCGGTCACATTGCCTATAAATTTCACTTTCGCATTTTGCGACGCTTAACATAACAATCATTAGTGCCATCAGCAAATATTTTGCAATTTGCATCAATAGAATGCTAGTATTTGCTTCGGACACTCAACCAAAAACGGAATATCCTATTCTTTACTCTCCTCAATGCAAATTGTAAAACCAGCTATAATTTGATGTAAAAGGAGTTTGCTCGATATCGGCGGCCACCTCGTAAACAATGTTATACGAATTGCCACTCGTAAACGCTTCAAGGATGCTTGTTTGAAGGCTGATATTACTTTGTTCATAATGTTCATTTTAAAAGAAGCCAGACAAACAGAAATCGCACTCGCGCAAGTTTTTTTTATACTACGTCGAGAGGCATACAAGCATATCGCCCACATGATGTAAAGCGGGCACCGTAGCCTATTAATGCTTGCGATATATTATGATGCCTCCTCAGCTGCTTACACAGCAACTCCTTGGGAGCTTACTGTTGACCTCACTCGCACGCAAGAACACAACAATCCTAAGGGAGTTGTTATTTGGCTGCGGTTTTCTGTGAGGTGGACGTACTTCCCCAGACGGGCTGCTTTGATGCGTCCTACCTCCCTTAAAACATCCAGACCAAGACAAACAGACATGTTCATGCACACAAATATTTGCCTTGTGTGGGAATCGAATCCACGAGCGTTTGTGTCAAAGTCGCGTCATTCAGTACTGAGCCACTGAGCTCATGAAACGTTTACTTTTAGTTCTGTAGTTAAGACACACACATTTCTATTACATTCAACATTTTACCGAGTCATACAATGAAAAAGTAAGAAAATTAAGAAAATAATATATTTTAGGCTTTTTCAAGGTACCTTAAAAGGTTTTACTGCTATAGTTTTCATTTCATAACGAAAGTTTAACCAGATTAACAATGTAAGAAACGTCGACCAAATCCTGTCTAAGGATGGTACATTGAATTATATCTGTTGTCGATAGATGACATTCATGAAATGACAATCATTTTCAGTGAACAGTTGTTATTACATTTTCGATATATTAAAACTAATTGCATGCTATTAACACCTATGACCAGAATTGTATAAAATATATTCTTCTCCTTTCGGTGGTACAGAGAAGGGGAGAATTGAGAAGCTTTGTGAAAATAATTTAAGAACCAACCAATATAAATTAAATATGCATTAAACAGAATATTTATTTAGAACTTACATTAATTGTGACGACGTGGGTTCTCTTACGTGAAAGGACAGTGTGTAAAAGCATATTTATGAAGTGTTTTTCGAACAAATATCTTCTATATTTCACTATAGATACTAAAACTCACCGATTTAATTCGATGTGGAAGTCTAGAGGACTAACAATGCTAGGCCAGAATTGAATTTGACGGCTTTAAGGTACGCCAAGCTATGAAAAAGTTGGGTCTTAAGTACCTCGCTGTCATTTATAGACCCAAAGCTGGCCTTAACTGCACGTGGTACGTCACGCTAATTAATAGGTAAGGTAGGACGCATCGAAATTACCTGATCTGGAAAAGTATTGCCATTTCACAAACGACTGCAGCCAAGTAATAACTCACCGGTGAGTTATTGTATCTTGCAAAAGTGAGGTTACTCGCCGCTCCCGAGGATTTACTCCTTATATTACAAGCGTTCAACTTAGTTTATCAACATCGCAGTTTGGTTTAAGCGGCGCAGGGCGCTTGCGCGAGTGTGCGTGTGTGTTTGAGTATTAGAGATTGACGATGATGATGCTGGTAATGATGATGATGAAAGAGTCGTTGAAATTGTAGATGAAAGTTAATAATTATAATAGCTCTGAAGTGTTAAATTTTTAATGTAGTATAAATTGTCATGTTTGTGTACGATAGCGCAATAAATCATTATTGTATTTTACCACATACATGTTAGTACTTTTATACTGATAAATAAAGCAATTCGTGCGAAATTATTCCCTAACCATTCCAAAAATTCAAAAATGCACAACTTTAATGTTCAAGTTTTTCAAGATAGGTAGTATATATATCAAAGCAGTCTGTTTGGGAAAGTACCTCCACCTCACTGGAAACCGTAGCCTAATTACAACTCCCTAGAGGGTTGTTGTGTTCTTGCGTGTAAGTGAGGTTAGTGAGGTAAGGGCCTAAGGAGTTGCTGTAGTTAGCAGCAGAGGAGGCATCGCGCGATTCATAGGCTACGGTAACCACTCATCAGATCAGATCAGATGGGCCGCATGCTTGTATGCCTTTCGACGTTCTATAAAAGAAAAAAACAAATTCACGATGACTATTTAAATTCGCCTTGTATGATTAAAAGATATTGATTACATCATACAAATTCTGCGTTATTTATTAGTATTGATTGCTACATATTTTGTGCTTCAGAACGATAGAAAATGTAATTTAGCATGAGACTTCGTTCAACAGTTGTCCCCAAAAAGCACGAAAATTTTGTAAGATTTAAGATAACTTGTATGTGAAAATTAAGAATTACAAAACAGATATCCAACGCAAAAGTAGAAGAGAAGGATTGTAATAACCTTTTTTGAATAATACGAGTATGTTAAATTATTTTCTTTGATCGTATCTGTTAACATTATTTTTATTTAAAGCAAAATTCAAATTTTTTAAATTATAGATTTTAGGACGTAAAAAAATAAGGCAGTCTGGAGGAAGATTCGATAAGGAAAACATACAGTGCACCACGTCTGAGACCACCAGCCTCCTGCTGTGTTGGCTACGTGGTGAACCATCGGCATATTACGCTCTTTTCCGAACCCGTGAATCTCCGGACACCTAATTAATCTAATATTTAAATACCTCCAGCCCCTGTTTTGGACTACGGCGGCTGTCAACGATACCGCTGCGGTGTTGTACCGTAAGGCGGTCCCCGCCGTTACCTACAACTTCTACATCGGGATCTGTAGGCCGATTCTACTAAAAACTGCAACTGCACTGCAGTGCGGCGTGTGTCAAAATGCGTACATTTTGACGTTTCGTTAAACGTCGCTGCTGTCAGTTCGCTTGACGAAACGTCAAAATGTACGCATTTTGACACACACCGTGCTGCAGTGCAGTTGCAGTTTTTTAGTAGAATCGGCCTACTGCGTGCTGGCTAGTACGTTAACTTACCACCACCCACTTAGTGCACCCACCAGTGATTCAAATAGTGATATACCGGTTAGACAAATTAAAACACGAGTTCTTAAAGACCTTCATTAGCCGAACTTTGAATTAACTTTTATTTTTGTATATAATTTGCTGTATACAGCCTTTAATAATTTTATAACCCTTTTTGTACTCCCTTATCTTTATCCAGTAATATAACAGGATGTAAGAGCCGAGGAAGGCCAAGACTCAGAGGGTGATGTCAGAGGCCTTAGAAACCGGCGAGTGTACATGAGGAGAGCAATCAATGTTAAAGAAGAGAGTGAGGTGTGTAAGAATAGAGTCATGTGGCACTCGGTTCTCTCTGCCTATCTCGCATATATTATACTCAACTTTAGGGTACTAATTATTTAATCTTGCAAACTGAGTATATTCTCTGCAAGCAAGGGAGAGCCGTTCCTATATTTCACACAAGCGCCTGTGATGCACCACAAGTTTACCTTTGCGTAAAGTATTTCACGGTAAAACGTTTGCTTCCTAGAATAGTTATCGTTGTCGACCCTAGCGACTACATATCGAATTTATACCTCTCCACACACCCACATAACGATTGACTTCACAAACAAGTTATCTTAAATCTTACACACTTTTCGTGCCTTTTGCGGACACCTACTGAATTATTATTATATATGTATATTATGAAATTATTAAGGTTTGGAAAGTACTATTTTATTACTGACTAATTCCTCAAAAGCCCACATCGCTATTAAGTGACATAAGTACTATAACCCTGACATCGAGGTAGATATATCAATAATCATAAGCACATCATACGAATCAAAAAAGAAACAGAATTTTAAAAAATCTTATTATCCATGGTATGAAGGTACTGTATTTCGTGTATTTTTTTATAGAATGTAGGAAGGCCCACCTCACGTAAAGCGTTTATAGGCTACGGTAACTACCGTAGCCTATAAACGCTTGTAATACATTGGGTATCACTCGCGCGATGCCACGTGTGCTCCTATAATAGTAACTCCTTAGGAACTCACTTATACGCAGGAACACAACGGATTGTTCCAGAGAGTTGTTATTTGGCTACGGCTTTCTGTGAGGTGGAGGTACTTTCCCAGACGGGCTGCTTTGATGTCCCCTACCTTTCTTAAAAACACCCAGTCCATGGCAAACATGCATATCTCTAAGGCTATGAATGCTAAAGAAGCGAGTGAGGTGTTTCATATGCCGCGCCTGCTCGGTTCTGTCTATCTACTCCACAAGGTAGAGCAAAAAGAAAATGAAAAAGAAGCCATGATCGGTAGAAAATACTATTTGTTTAGAATTCGGCTTTCAGATAAACAATTCGATCTAAAGGGTGCCATATTATACAGTAGTCCCTTTAATCATAGGTGTAGGAATGTATACAACTTTCTTTAATTCATTTATAAACCAATTTGTTACTTTCTTTGATATCGGATTTCTGACTAAACAAGTTTTAATTATTAATTACATTCAAAACAATTTGACTTCCCTAATTATTTTTTTTTAATAAGCAGTGCTAATTAGTTAGTAAAATCGTGTGGCAAGATACAGAAATTAATTTCTAGTTGAACAAGTGAAATTTTATGGTATGTACATCGTTAATACTACTCGTATATCAACCTATACTCACTGATGTGGTGCGAAATTAATGCCTCTGGTGTTGCCAGTACATATCGTATTACTGTATATATAGTATTGTGTTTCGTGAACTCAAATGTGTTGATATCGACGCAGAACATCGCATGTATCCTCATACGTTAAATACCCAAAAATTGTATAAATAAAAAACAAGATAAACTCGGAAAATATACGAAGTCATAATTTGTGTGATATTCAGGAACTCCATTGAACTAAGAAAATATTTGCTATAGGTCATTGTTTTTCTTAAATATTCATCGTTTACGTATTTATAATGTGCAATAATAACTATACAAACTATATTTTTCTTAAGCCCGACATATACGTATATATAGGTATATACCTAATAAATCGTAAGATAACATCACATCTCGCTCTAAATGAATCACTTTGTTTTTTCTATTTCAGTATGCTTCACACATATAGAGTATGACAGCAAGTTATTTCACAATATAATTTATAGCTTAACTGTGTCACGGACTTTATTGCCAAGTAAAGTCGAGTTTGTAAACAAAAATCTATCTACCTATAATTTCATGTCAAATCCCTTGTGGGGTAAATAGAAAGAACCGAGTGCTATATGGCTCGATCCTTACAAACATCATTCGCTTCTTTAACATTGATTGCTCTTCTCATGCGCGCTCGCTGGTTTCTAAGGCTTCTGACATCACCCTCAGATTAAAAAACTATCGATTTGAACATGGTAGGTAAGTCTTAGCCTTCCTCGGCATCCTTCTCTTCTTGATATCTGATTGATAACTGTTTTTTAATTCTTAGCCGTGCAAGCAATAGTGTTTGTCATCACAAACAACTTATTTTTAATATTACAAACTTATCGTGCCTTTTTGGGCCACCTGTTGAACGAAGTCTCAAACTCAATTACATTTTTTCACCGTATTCTAAGGCTCCTGACATCATCTTCTGATAAAACACGACCAATTTGGTCATGGTAGGTATGTGATTGCCTTCCTCGGCTCCTACATTCTTCTACTTTCGCGTTGCATATCTGTTTCGTAATTCTTTCTTCCTGCATTCGTTCTACATGTCCCAACCAATGGAGCATGCCTCTTATTATTTTAACACCGGCACTCTCTTAAGACTAGCTCTGTTACAAACATCATTATTTCGAATCTACAAGCGTTAGGCCACAAATTTTACGCATCGCTCACATTTCGAGCGCTTTTATCCTACTTTCATGCTTTCTCTGCCATACCCAGCTTTCGTAGTAGTAAGCTTAAGTAAGCGTTGGGACCAGCACTGCTTTGTGTATAGCGAGCTGTGCCTTCTGCGTCAAGCTTCTACTCCCAAGGATTTTTCCCAACGCTCCATTGACATTATTCCCAGCACTCACTCCTCTTTTAACATCAGCGGTGTACCTTCCTTCCCTGCTTAAAGCACAGTACATTCAAGATATACAATCTCATAAATTTGTTCCAACACTTCATGATGAACCGTAATCCTTACATAGGTTTTGGTTTCTTCTAAATACTGTAATATTTTTGTTTAAATATCAAACAATAATATTACAAATTAATATTATTTACTTAATTAAATGCAATTTGAGGTTTGGGTGCTCCCACCATCAATTAGTTCATATGAACTAGCACCGGCGGGCACCCATCCACTACTGTTAGTAGATACAATGTGCCGTCGCTGCCATGGCTGCTCAGGTAGTTTCTGCCTCGGCTGCTGCGGTCGTACTCGCGTTTGCCCGCCACTTAAATCAGGAACCTCATGCACCCGCCACCGTTGTTGCCATAACTGCTTTAGTCATCGCTGTGACGTGTTTGGTCTCTTCACGAGGCAACCTCAAGCTCTGTAGATGTTAGTCGTTAGAAAAACATGCTGCCAGTTGTAGCATGCTCATATATATGTTGTATAAATTACCTTGATAATGCCATAAAGGCGAAACCGGGCGTTAAAAATAATTATTAAATAAAATTGTAAAGTGGAATCTGTACAAGTGCAAGTATTAACATTAACGCGATGTCTTCAAAATTCCACCAAGCGCCTACAATCAACAGTATCAACATAATTGTAGCGTGCTATTTTGTCTATTTGACTTTCGCAATATAACGCCTGAATATATTAACTATCTAATTACAGTTGACGGACTGTAGATACACTGTCATATATTTAAGTAGAATACTTCAATTTATTTTAAGACTAGCCTATAGTTTATTATAAGTCAATTAGCATTATAAAAAAACGTGTGCGCCTCGGGACGCCCGACAGAAGTGATAATTTAAACTACTGAAAGTAACGTTACGAAAACCATATCGTTTTTCAACAGAGTCCCTCTACGAAGAAAGCAATCTTTTAAGTGTTCGTAAATTGTATATCCTGATAGCCACAATCAATACCCATAAAATAATTCTTAAGTCTCACGAATATGAGAAAATGCAAAATGTTAGGGTTTTTAAAATTCCTTTACCCCATATAAACACACTGCTTTTAAAAAGATTTGCTGTTTTTTTGCATCCGCTTATTTACAACCGTAGTTAAAAATGTAACATAAAACAAAGTACTAGTCACAATGCCAAACTTATAGTTACAAAGTGGCTCCAAACATTATCATATTCGGAAACAGAGGATTTACTAAAGTTACAACATAAAGACGCATGCTTACATACACACACACTACACACACATACATACACACACACAACGTGCACAATAATTACATCCGTCCTCGAACACATTTGTACAATTTGTTTATTTAAGTTATGCTAAAGTTCATTGTAAACTGCCATGTAATCTTGCCGTATGTTGGTAAATAAAGTTATTATTATCTCATTTATTTATTATTCATCTAAGTTTTTCATTTTTAAATATACTAATATAATCATAAAATACATTTAAAAATATAAAAACCAGGTAACGGAGCGGAGGCCCAAGCTACCGGTGGTCAGGGCTCCAGAGTGAGAAACCTCCTCACAATGCGCGCTGTGTCGAGAAGAACCGCCTTCTGTAACTGGTTCTTGATCCAACTGCCGAGCGAGAGTTTCTCAAGGTGACGATCGAGAAACTCTTTGCTATAAGTCCGTTTACTGTTACGACTATCGGAATAATTATAGTCGAGTCCACATACCACATAGCGGTAACCTCGTGGACCAAATCCAAGTACTTAGAAAGTTTCTCTTTCTTGGTCTTCACGAGGTTTTCGTCATGAGGAATGGTGACATCAATAAGAATTGCACGGCCCGTGCACGGCGATAATAGTCCTATCTGTGATAATAAACCGGTCCCAGTAGAGCGTGACATTTCCGTTCTCGAGAACTGGTGCTGGTGCATACTCGTAGTATGGAACCTCAGAGCTCATAAGACTATATTTAAGTGCAAGCTGCTGGTGGATAATACTAGCTACTTGATTATGCCTGTGCAAGTACTCGTCGTTAGCAAGACGAGAACAACCGGATACTACATGCCTAAGTGACTCTCCAGGACGGTAGCATACTCGACAAATGTCGACCGTACCGTCTTTCAGGATATACCTCTGATAGTTATTCGTCTTGATAACTTCATCCATAATTGCACAGATAAAACCTTCAGTTTCCTCAAAGAGGTCACCGAAACGTAACCAGGATACCGACGCGATTGGGTCTACGTCAGGCCCATTAAGAGCTTGGTATTACCGCCCGTGTAGCTGCTTGCTCTTCCATATATCCCTGCGGCTCTGGGTAGTAAGCACCTGTGGTTTGCGCCAATTCTCGTTCACCAAGGATAGCGGCGTAAAGCCCTTATCGACTATTACAACGTCGCGATGCATCCCACTTTCACAGTGGAGGAAATTTATTTATATTATTATTACTGTTATTATTCTTTAGTCACGGGTGTTAACCCTGATCTTTTGATAGGCGTGTGCGGGGATATGGATCCAACGCGTAGAGGCCCCTTAGAAAATATTGATGTAATGTATTATACCCGTCGTGACCTGCTGTAGGAGATATCAATGGGAGGACATAGTCGCGAACAGGTCACGGCAGGTAATGGGACTATTGCAAATGTGTCGGAAATAATCGAGCTTGAGATTTGGAGGTATTATTAGAACCGGGCTATTGCAGAAGAGAGACGGACACCTGCCATAACTATCATATCTGATGTTACTTTCGGCAGGCGGTGGCTCGCCACTCACTAGATGGACCCCCGAAATGCCAGAGAAAGTCGGCCGGGGGCAACACCGATGGGAGTGACTCAGGGGTGTTGAGAGGTGTGCTGCGCTTTCTCCGAAGTCACTCGCGACGTTATGCCCTTTAACACTTTCACACCTGGAGCATATCACCTGCTGAGCAATATACCCTATCGACTCCTCTCTGGACGGCCAATGAAATCAAGCCAGAGCTGAGAGTCCTGCGGGCCTTCTTGGATTTCCACTTCGACCGACGAAGACACGCCGGAGGTGAAGGCCCTGGTCGACTCTCTGGAGCACTCGGGTACCCGTGGTGTCGTTACACACCAACAGCTCGCCACAAGCTGCCCAGCAGGGTTTTTTATTATTGTTATAATTAAAGCTGTCGTATGCGTGAGAGAAATTTGAAGCCAGACAGACTGGCGCCGTAACGCGTTACGTAACGAGGCGGTTTACCCCTCTATAAGAAGTTATCTCTTCAAAGTGCTCATTTATATATTGTAAATAAGTTTTCATGGAAGTAGTAATAGAAATATAAAAAATATTACCGAATACAATTTTAATCTTAGGTATTCTTATCCTTTGTTATTTCATAAGATATCATACTTCCAGTCCGCAAATTGCAGATGAACTTAATTGAATAGGTCACTAGAAAGTTGGCAAGTCCATCTGGCCATTTATGCTCTTATAAAACTAAATGAAATCTGTAGCAAAACTTTTCACTGCTACATAAAAATGATTTTAATCTATGACAATCATTGCGTGTAACGTCTTTATCTGTAATATGCCATGTTCTCGAGTATAAAATTCAACTGCTAATTAAAATAAAATATACGTAATGATGATTTAATGATACGCCGTAGCTTATTAGAACTATAATCGAAATCGGATGGAATCGGATGATGGATAGTGTAAGGCGATTATATTGACGTATTATTTATATTTAGAGTAAATTATTTAGAAGAATGGTAAAGAGATTATTCGAAATTATTTAGTCGGAATAGAAGAAAATTTGTATGAATACAGCAGCGCCTGGTTCTCTATGTTTATACCGCAAGAGGTGGCTTGAAAATATAAACATACAGATTTAATAAGTAGGATTCTTTCAATGATAAATCTTATTTGAAACGATATAACGAAGCTATATCAATGTAAACTCCTAATAGCAGGAACTTTAATCTTTTAAAGCATTTTGCTTAAAGCTATCCTGTCTGTATAAATACATTTAGACACCCTCAAAGAGTGAACACGTGAATTCATGGACAGCATTAGTTTTTATTTTTTTATACACAACGTCGGAAGGCATACGGCCCACCGTAAAGCGATTAACGTAGCCTATGAACGCTTGTAATACATTAAATAACACTCGCGCGATGCCGTCTGCACTGCTAACATAGCAACTCCTTAGGAGCGTACTGGTGATTTCACTCACACGCACGAACACAACAACCCTCTAGGGAGTTGTTATTTCACTGCGGTTTTGGAGGTGCTTCTCTTAAAATGTCTAGACCTACACAAACAAACTCTTCTGCTTTCTATATAGAATATATATATATATACATGCGTACATATATGTATATATATATATAGTTGCTCTATGTCAGGTGAGCCGCTGGTTTATTACCTAAGGTAGCAATAATAAAATCCCTTCAAAATAGCTGCCAAACAGCTAATAATCATTTTAAATTGCACCCACTAACGTGTTCGCTGTAGATGTACCATTAATTTTTTTCAACGTGGACAATTTTAAGTGTAGAGAGCACAGCACGGTTGTAAAGTTCCAACTAGTATCTTTACGAGGGTTCTGCTCGTAACGGAATGATTGCGCTCTGAGCTTTCCACAGTAAAATGCAATAAGTTAAAAAGGAATTGACGTGACACGAATGTATTATTGTGAAATAGCTAACATCTTAGACAAACGTATTGTTACACGTAACATTAATATAAGCTGAACAAGTTAAAGGCACGAAGCGAGTTTTGAATTTGTTTTATGTCTGAAAACTTCATTGAGATGAATAGGTGTAGAAGTTTTGCAGTTTAGGCTTGTTTACTAGTAATATTATTTCAAAACAGTATTTCCAGGAGGGCAATCACGTTCGTGGAACTTCATTAATATTATGTCAATAAACTGTAATTCTCACTGGAGAGCTTGATGGCCTATGCCATCAAGCTGGAATGATTATTTAGAAATGATTTAGGGTTGGTTCATTAGGATTAGCTCACCGGACATGGGTGCTTCGGTGAGTACCTGCACCGGGTCGCGAGGCGGGAGGAGCGGCCAGGCTGCCACGATTGTGGCGCGGCCGAGGACACTGCTCAGCACACTCTGGAGCAGTGTCCCAGGTGGTCCCGGCAGCGCCACGATCTGGTGTCCGCGCTAGGAAGCGCGGACCTCTCGCTCCCGAGCGTGGTCCGCTCCATGCTCGGGAGTGACAGTGCCTGGCAGGCGATGGCCTCCATCTGTGAGACCGTCATGTCCCAGAAGGAGGCCTCGGAGCGGGACAGGGAGGACGATCCTCAGGCTGTCCCGCTCCGGAGACGGCGGACGGGAGTGCGGCGTAGGCGCTACGCGCACCTACTGCCGCCTCCCTAACCTGTGGGACTAGGGGTCAGGATGGGAACCTGGCCCCATAACGGTCCCGCCGCCGGAGGGGCTGTCCCAATTTGCCGGGACGGCCCCTAGATTGAAGAAGTCCGGCCCCTTCTGAGGGGCTGGCCAGTCGCAGTGGTGCCCTGTTGCTGACAGATCCGGGGCACCACACCAACGCGGCCGATGGCATTTCGCGGGGTTGTTTAGTGGGTATACCGTCGGACAGCCGACGGGGAGTCCCACACTACCACCGGAGGCCACCCAGGCACCGGTGGTGTGCGTAACGCATTTTTCCCCGCGTCACAAAAAAAAAAAAGGATTAGGATTGCAGCCTTGCACAAACTAGGTATGGGGCCGTCAGTTACATTCAAGACACTTCAAAAGTATGGTATCAGCCGTATGTTCGTATGTCGTACTATTGACAGATATACCAACACTTACTCTGTTGAAATCTATAAAAGATCGGGGCGACCGCTGTTAGAACTACAAAGGATGTTAATGCTGTTAAAGTCAGAATTCACCGAAACTCCATTAGGAAACAAAAAATCTTATCGTGAGAAATGAAGATTCCCGCTAGGACTCTGTTGCGTACAAAAAAAAAGAGCTCGGCGCTTACCGTCGATATACGGAACATGCCCTAAATCAATCCCTACAGTTGCAGAAAGTGGATCGATCAAAACGCGTTCTGTCTCGATATGCAGGTGAAAGGCATAGAAATATCCTCTTTACTACAGGCAAAATAACAAAGTGTACGCATACAGTTGTAAAGAAAGCCTCCCAAGTGGGCGGAAAGATATTATTACATGGTCATCATTGAAGACTGGCCCTCCTCTAGCCCAAATCTGAACTACCCTTAGACTACAAATTATAGTCAGTTTTAGAGGACATGGCCTGCTCGAAACGACAGACGACATTGTGTTTATTAAGAAATCTCTAGGGCAAGCAGTTGCTAAATTTTCCATGGAAACAGTGCGTAAATATAAATAATGTCATGGAATGTTTTAGGAAGACCTATTTGACTAATACCAGCTACAAAATTCCACTATTGTACCAGTCGCCATAAATTAAAATTCCTACCACATCGTCTTGATTGATTAGCGTTCTGCCACAGTATGCTTTTTACATTTTCTGTCACGTACCGTGAATTAATTTCCCTCAACCGTGTTCCAAACATATACGACATGGCGCCTTCAAGATAGGAGTTTATGTTTCCCTCGTGTTCCCTGTTCGTGTTGCCAATGTGCGATGATCCTTACATTACTGCTGTATCACTTGAATATATATAATGTAACTTGTAAATAAAAAACAACGTCGTGCCTATAGACTCTAGTAAACCTTACTCCTGTGCGATGTTTCCTTTTTAAGTCGTAATATTTTGTAATATCAATTAATTAATTTACTAAGTGAGGAATTCAAAAGCAGTAGTCTAGTTTTATAGGGATAAGTAATATCTAGCGAACGCTTATTTATATCAAAATATGAAATACGATTCAATAGTACCACTAGCATTCTTCATCCCAGCGTTGTCCTCTTTCCTAATCCAGTAGGATTAGGATAGCGGGATCAGCTATCTAAAGCTAAGGATTTGGCGAAGATACTGATTTTAACATAGCGCGAATTCCACTTTCTTAGGTTAGGTCACACATCATTCACGTTTGATAAAGTATAACCAAAGTTATGTTTAATTTACAAACGGCTATGATATAATAGAGTAGTCAATATCTATGCTGTGTACAATAATCTCTCACTAATAATGAAATGCGAAGGAAAACTTTGACATAAACAGATCAAATAACACGCATTTACGTTACTCTGTCTGTCAAGATAAATGCCGATTTATATATAATTAATAAGTAGCTCATTTACACGACTTCCGTAACAATACAAATTTACAGACAAAGTATGTTGCGTTTTTCTTATTTTGTATATTTATATTGACTTATTAGAGACATAAATTATATAGATTTCATTGTAATGAAATTAATGTGAATAATGTAATCACCCAAAGGGATGGCTAAAAGAAGCCGCTCGAAGTAGATACATGATATTCACATTTCCTTTCGTACGAAGAAGAATGGTTGCATTGATGTCATAATTCTAAGCCAAGATAGTCCCACTGAACAATTTCAAGCACTGGAATCATGCCAAGACTAGTAGAACAAAATGTTAAGAATTTGAATGTCGCTGTTACTCCATTTAACATTACATTGGGTAAAATTATCCCAGTATTACTGTTGTCCCTGGTAATATGAATACAGTTTTATGTGTATGATAACTGTAGGCTCTTTTTCTTAACGAACGTTTAGTTGTGATCTAATGCTTTATTATTTTAATTGGGATATAATTTATGCCATTTTTTTATTTATTATGTAAACTATTTTTGAATGCAGATTCACAAGAAATTTTGTACATTTATAAATGTACCTACAACATTTTGTAATAGATATGTACCTAATGCCGTGATTTTTACTTTCCGAGATTTGGTAACATAGGAGGAAATCTACTTTTGCATTGCCGACGTGTATTAATTTGCATTATCGTGATATAAATAAATTGATATTGGCAATTACATTCAAGCATAACATACTGCCCACGTGATGTAAAGCGGCTACCGTTGCCTAGTAACGCTAACAATACAAGAAGTATCCAACGTGCGTTACGCTACTCCTGTTGATGACACATTAACTGCTGAGGAGCTTGATGGTGACCTAACTCACTCACAGAAACACAACAACTCTCCAGGAAGTTAGTATGTCGCTGCGGTTTTGGTAGGTACTATGAGTCGGAGGTATTTCATCTTCCTGTATGCATTCTTCATCTGTATGAGAACCTTATAGACAGATAATAGACAGTTTTTAGCTCTTTAAGTTTTGACATATATAATAAAATTAATTGTACATTGCTGAAGACGAAGTCATTGTACATTACTTTTGTTTTATCAAAACTCAACCTACAGATTGAAAAGCAACCTAGAAATCTTTTACCATCCGATTGAAAACCTGAGAAAATCTGTAACTATGACCATGTCATTTGTAAATCGAAGGTGTGAGATGAATAACGAGTTCATTAAATGAAGCCTCTCTATATGGCGAAAATCTGTCGTTTCATTCATTTCTCGACCTCAAACTAACGCCTTCAATCTCTAGTAAACTCTTCAGTCTGTTGTACGCCCATCAAGCACTGAAGCCCCTAAAGTAGACCTGTACAACCTGCGAAATACATATTTCACAGACAATCGCCACTATTTTGTTGATGAAGGTTTTATGGAATGGGATTCAAATACCACCCCAAAAAAGCTAGTCTCCTTTGCAATAGCAAAAGAAGTAGCTAAATTTAAACATCCCTTAATCCTCACTCTCTCGTCGGATTTCTAGCAATATCAGAATTTGTTATTAAATAGTTTTTGATCGATTTTGTATGTCAAATAAAAAAATAATTTTAAATGACATAATTAATTAATTTTTAATTAATCATTTTTTATTACGGACTCAAAAATATAAAGTATATAATGACGTATATTATGTACCATATCCATCGTACCGCATTAATACGAATCTTTCAAAAATCAATGGGGTTTAGAGCATAGTTCATCACTCTGCTCCAATGTATATATATATATATATATATATGACGCCTAAAGGATATAACGAGTATCATATCACATTAACGTACATTCGGCACTATGAAGTTTAAGTTAAAATAAACCCACAGTTAGAATTGGTACCGACAAAATTGCTAGAAAATACCGACACAGTTTACGAAAATTATTGAGACAGAATAAACAGCAATTAAAGAAATGATTTTGTTATTATTTGATAATTCCTCAGTGTAAGTTTAATTATATTTATACCTGTCAGGTTTCGAATAAAGGTAGACGGTACACGTAAAGTAACGTGAGCTATGGTAGTTACTAGCCTTTTCCGGAAACGAGAACAAACAGAAACCTTTTCCTCAATTAAGCAATTTGGGACATAAATTCGACGAGTGTATTGGGCTCGCCAATGTGCTACAAAAATGTTACTGTGTTTATAGTTAACAGTAGGTAAGTATTGTCCTTTTCTGAAAACATAAGAGTGATACAATTGACTTAACGATCTGCTATTTTTATTTTAACAAAAGGTGACTAAAGGTTCTACGTTCCATTGTGAATGTCAGTTGGCTTAGTAAAAAGAGATGAGGAGTCATTTATATTTAAAATATAGCTGATGACCTGGCATACATTTAATGCAATTTCTAGTTTTATAAATAAATATCTGTTTATTTTTGCCATTGTCTGTTTCGAATCACGCAAGTATCAATGAACAGATTTTGATGAAATTTAGTACAATGCTTATTTCGGACATGGACATATAAGAATATACAGTGAGAAAATCTGTAATTCCTACGGGAAAACGAAAAATAAAATAAAAAAATATAATAATAATGGATTGAGCAAAAATCGGGCTGAAACTTTAAACTTTCATTAATTATAAAAAAAAAATTTTAAAGTGGAAAATCAGCAGGATTTGATCTGATCACAGCTGAGATAATCAAAGTAGGTGGCACTTACGTCCGGGACGCCTTCTGGTACTTAAGCAATCTATGCTGGACTGGAAGGGTCCCAATGGACTGGAGACGCGCAGTCATCGTGCCCTTGTATAAAGGCAAGAAGTCACGTATGGACTGCGCCAGATATAGGGCCATCAGTTTGATCAGCTTAGCAGCAAAAGTATACGGAAACGTGATTGAAAAGAAAATAAGGGTGAAAGCCGATGAAATGCTGTGAGAGGCACAGGGAGGATTCCAAAATGGAAGGGGATGTACGGATCAAGTTTTCTCTCTCTGCAATATCGTGGAGGAGCATCTTGCTATAGAACAGAAGTTTTTCTGTGGTTTTTGTGGATCTCGAGAAAGCATTTGATAGGGTTGTGCCCAGTGCCCAAGTTGTGACAGCCTAGATAGGGGATTGACGGTTCACTGCTCCGTGCCGTGCAGTCCACTTACACGGATTGCTCAGTATGTGTGCGGATAGATGATGGCATGTCTCACCCTGGTTTGATCTCAAAATTGGTGTCAAACAGGGTTGCGTGCTATCTGCTAGGATATTGTTTATCCTGTATCTCGATTGTTGTCTGCAGAGAATAAGGTCCACGAATGTGGGATTCCGCATAGGTGGCCTAGTGGTGAACTGTCTGCTGTGTGCAGACGATGTCGTGTTATTAGCAGAAATACCATCTGAACTGCAAACACTGGTCACAATAATGAAAGACGAATGTATGGAGAAACGCTTACTATTGAATGCGAAGAAAACAAAGATTTGATATTTGAAAGAGAAGAAACCAGAACCATTGTAAAGATTACGGTTGATGATGAAGTATTGGAACAAGTGGATGAGATTGTATATCTTGGATGCGCTTTCAGCAGGGACGGAAGGTACACCGCAGATGTGGAATGACGAGTGAGTGCAGGGAATATTGTGAATGGGGCGTTGGGAAAACTTCTTAAAAGTAAAAACATGAGCCAGAAGGCACAGCTCGCTACACATAATGCAGTGCTGGTCGCAACGCTTACTTATGGAAGCGAGAGCTGGGTATAGCAAAGAGAGCATGAAAGAAGGATAAACGCGGTCGAAATGCGAGCATTGCGGAAATTTGTGGCGGTACGCTTGTAGACCGTATTCGCAGTGATGATGTTAGAAACAGAGTTGGTCTGAAAGAGAGCGTTGGTGTTAAAATAAGAAGAGGCATGCTCCGTTGGTTCGGACATGTAGAAAGAATGCAGGATGAAAGAATGACGAAGAGGGTATACAATGCAAAAGTGAAAGAATGTAGGAGCCGAGGAAGGCCAAGATTTACCTACCATGACCTAATTGGTCGTGTTCTAACAGAAGGTGATATCAGGAGCAGATAGAAACCGGCGAGCGTGCATGAGAAGAGCAATGAATGTTAAAGGAGCGAGTGAGGTATGTAAGGATCGAGTCACGTAGCGCTCGGTTCCCTCTCATACCTTGCAAGCGACTAGGCGTGAAGTTATAGATAGATAGATAGATAGACAATATTTTGAACTTAACTGAATATTTGTCTATAAACAGAGTGATAGAACAGGAAAATGCAATCAATTGTCGTATAAAGTTTTAAATTTTTAGTTACCGTAGCCATATGAACGTTTTAAATCTGGTACGAACTCAGCAACTCCTAAGGTGACCTCACTCACACGCAAGAACTCAACAATCCTTCATGAAGTTGTTATTTGGCTGCAGTTTTCTTTAAGGTGGAGGTACTTCCACAGAACGCTGCTCTTATGCGCCCTACCCCTCTTAAGAACACCCAGTACAAGATAAATTGACTAGTTCTCGCCAAAAAAGTCTGTCTTCTGTGGGCATCGAACCCACGTGCGTTAATGTCAAAGTAGCGTTATTAACCACTGCGCTACTGAGCTCGTCAATATTAAATGATGAATACCATTAATTGAAATGATTTCAAAATGATACTCGCAGCCGAGTCGAATACGTCAAACGTTCTCTTGAGGAAATATGTTTGATCCCTTACATCTAATTGACCATCTTGTGTTGTTATATCACTTTGTAGAATTTATAAACTTTGAGTATTGGTAACGTACATTGACACTGAATAGCAAAACGTTGACTAATTTTAATGAATCATTTTCTTGAATATTTGAAACTTACTTACTTCTTTAGGTACGTGCGTATTTGAAAAACAAACGAGAAAGAAATCTCTAATTTCAAAGAAATACTCTAAAGCACAATTCCACGTCTAATGTGAAATGCACCTAAGAGAAAAAAATATGATTTTGAAATGATATTATAGTGTACAATAATGAAGCTGAGCATATAATAAAATCCTCTAATACTGTGCTGTAAAAAGTGACAACATACGATCATCTTTTAATTATATTTTGCATTCATGTTTAGGTGTCTAGTCAATATTCACGAATCCCGAGCCCGTTTATCTTTCTGTAGTCCCCTTATGAAGCTATCCGCGAGAAATTCTTTTGTTTGATCAACTATGAAAATACGCGGCTTCCAATATAAGTGGCGGGCCTCCTTTTCATGATAATCTATTCGCTCCAATATTTTATTCAAACACAAACTTAAGAAACTATTAAAGTCGGAACATTCGCGCTGAATCAATCTTAAACTTGTTATATTACTTAACTTTTCCTTCTTTGATACCCTGTGGTACACAAATAATGGAGCTCTGAATATCTAATGAACTTCTTCACCCCTCAAACAGCTATACAGCAAGTTCTGTGAGTCAAATAATTTGAGTGCGCCGCTCAGACCATGACGCTGGCTTGCCTGTGCAATTAAGTGTTTCGGCTTTCAATGAGAGAAACTTGAAATCACTTCTTTGACTACGTTTCAAATTTTGTGTGTTAGGTGAAACATTACTATAGAAAGTTTTTGCATGTTTATAGATTTTGATAACACAATTTATTGAAGTTAAAAATAAATGTATTTATGATAAAACTGTAACAAGGCCGTGCCTGTACACGAAAAAATAAATAGCCGTGGACTATTATTTTTTCTCATTATATAGAGACCAAACTATGGTTTTTAGAAATATTTTCTGCCCGTGTACGTATTTGAAATGACTTTCAATGAAATTTATTTATTTATCGTAGTTCATATCAGGGATTAACATATGGAATAATGTTTATTGCGAAAAAAGGACCGCTCTTGAAAAACTAAAAACGATAAAGATTAATTTATATATTAATGCGAGCATAGGTAATTTAAAAAATAAAAAATAATCCAAAAACGAAAATGTATTGAAGAAAATCGCAAGTGAACAAAAACTTATTGAGGCAAAATACGTATCCGAGTGTATGAATCTACTTTATAACGAACCTGTATATACCTATTTAAGCTTTTAACTAAGACACATGCGGCTAAATCTGTTGAAAAAGCTTTGACAGAGTTAATTCCATAACTTTATGGAATAAGGTTTACGGAAGAAAACCTTTAAGGAAGAGCAACCTTTTTAATGCCAATGCGTGCGAAAGAATTCCCTGATATTGTATACTATCTAAAGAACGACTGTGTACCACGATTAATTCTTTATAGAATTCGGGGCAGACTTGGGGTTTTTTTATGCTAGTGTTAACTTTGTATCAAGTTCACACAGAGTTAAGGTTGGGTTCACGTATATTTTAATTGAGTTTATATCCGGCTTAGGCCGGGTTAGGTACGGTTCAGACGGTTAAGGTCTATCTTAGACTCATTTTAGGAGGCAACTAGGTCTGGTTTAAGAGCACTTTAAGTTCGTCTAAGGTCCAGTAAAGGATTCAGCTTAGGTCTGGTTCGGTATAATAATTGGTCTGGCTTAAGTCTGGTTTGAACTTTCCCTGATTAAGCCTGATCTAACCTGGACCTGAGCCGGAAAGTTCTAACTTAGGTCCCATTTGATACAGCTTAGGTATGGTTTACATATGATTTAGGCCCGACTTAGGTTAAATTTAAGTTTGGGTTACTTGTAGTTTAGCTAAAAGAAGCTTAGCACTATATTGTTTCTGTTCGAAACTATCGTTTCAAAAACGTGACTGGACACTGATCGTCAATGATGCAGTGTTCGAAAATATTCTTGGCTTGAATATCTTTGACTTACTAGTCAGCTCTTCCATTTTTAAAAGACGACGGATGAAAAAGAGATTCTTTTCTCAATATCTGATCTTGAGTTAATGATGACGTCGTTTTCATGTTCTTGCACATAATATGCATATAAGAAGGGAATACAATTATATTTGTTAAAACAACATAGTTATACTGAAAGTGCAAGAATATGAAAATCTACAGGATCGTGCAATACGATTAAACCTTACTCTTATTGGTTTGTATCTCGTATTTATTGTACTAGTAGTGAAGGTCTGACCTAATTTCAATCCTGAACTTCAAGACGTAGGTGTAGGTACTTTACCTACGTTTGGTATAAGTCCACAATAGGTCAGTTAAGTCTAGAATTTTCTATTTAGCTGTCCTTTATAGATCCCTTATAAGGTTAGATTTGGGTCTGTTTCAGCTTCTTTTTCTAATATTAGAGGCAAATGATGGTAATACATATTGCCTATAGAGACTAGACTGCCAATGACCAGTCTAATTGATTCCATTAATTTACCGTACGTTGAATAATGTCTTAAAAAGCATACTGTCATGAAAAGTCAGTAATCGAGGTGACCTAATTGGAATATTAGTTTATGGCGAGTTGTACGACAACAGAACTCAGCCGGTAAGTTAATGAGTTCTTCAAAAAATGTTCTAGTGACATAAACAGAGGCAACTGATGTTCTTGTTGGTAGATATCGGATTTCAGCCGATTGGAAAACACTGGTTTTCGAACTGCTAAGTATATATGCTACGCGGTATGCGGTCAAATGTAGCAAACATAAACAATTATCACAAAGGATCGCTGCACAAGTAGCACTCTAATCTTTTTAGAAGTCAATTTAGCGTTGCTTTTGTTGCATAAACGGTAGAAGTGAATATTTTCATTAAAAAATATTTTTCATTCTATCATAACATGTCAGAAGTTTTCTATTTCTGTAAAGTTGCGCCAAGAATAATACGCGCGTCAAGTTTTTAGAACAGGCGAGTAAACTTTTACTCGTTCATTCTATGAAAAATTTATTTCAACTCTGACACTGAATTAATATGTCATTTCGATATTCCCAAGTAACAAGTTGGTACCTAATTGCAAAATCCTATTTTTATAGGACAAATTATTTACTGTTTTGTTGAATATCTTTTCAGGCAGTGGGAATATAAAGGACGTTGACACCTCAAATAAAAGCAATTTTTTTTTAGGAAATGCAGTTGTGATGTCTGTACGTAATTATTTATAAATCAAACCGAGCAATATCAAAAAACATACATGAAATATTTTACAAATACAATACACACAGTTCATCGCCTTTTTATGCAAATATTTGTAACGTTAATTTATTTATATTATTTCCTTTCCTTTTTATCCTATAGTAAACATATATTATAAAGAAAGATTCTTGGTCCAAGCAGACATGGAAAAAACAAAAATAAAATCTGACGTAATATTTAGTATGCATAGATAATACAATAATAGTTACAACGCAATATTCGTTACATAATTCGTTAAATAAAAGCATCAGAAAATAAACTTATCAAAGTGATACTCCGACAGGTAACGTGTTTATTAACTTCTCTTTTATTTTTGCTCTTGCATAAAAATGGTAACACGTAAAATAATATGAACCAGCCAAATGTCAGCCGGCTTTGATAGAGCACTACTGAATTGTAGAATTAATCCTAAGCGAGCGAACCTGCAGAAAGCAGCTATACCATTATTTATTAAGCAATTATGTAACAAATTTTAGTTACACATTTTATCGTACGTACAAACGTATAACACAAGAGAAGTATAAACTGACCTTTCAAACGAAATAAGGGCATAAATACAAGAATTCAAATAAAATAGAAAAGGTAACATGGGAAAACAGTTTATCCCACAAATGCTAGCTTGTTGCTAAGTCGTATTATAGAAAAATGCTGAATAGCCACTTGGTCTCAGCGGCTTCTCTCACGAACTTTTATGTTGTGAAACTTAGCTGTTTGTACTTGACACTTATTGCTTTTATATTTTACGAGCATTACTGGGATTTCTTGTTAAATGTTGGTATTGCTGGATAAGAATTGGTATAGTAACCTTTAGTATCAAATTCACTACAAGTTTCACTTTAAAATAAATCTTCGATTTGGCCGATTTTTATTTTTAAAGGAATTTCTAAAATAAGGCACTATGTTCCTGGTGCATATTTTTTATGTATGTTCATCAGATATTTGTCACAAGCATTATTCGTTTAGACAGTTAAAGCAGTCTTTTCTTTTATTTGTATCCGACTAGCTTCAGCTCGCAACTTCCGCGGCGCGTATTTCGGTGTACCGTGGGGACCATTTATTTTTACTTTCTTGTTGCTCAGTTTCAGGTCATATCGTAATGTTGAATAGCATATGACCCTCCTCAAGAATTGAACTATTAAATTGAAAATATTTTTTTTAACCCGACTGGTAGCTCCGAAGTTTAGCGTTTTCAAACAATCAAAGTCTTAAGATTTAACATTAGTATAGATATAGGTATGCAAGTTCCATATTTAATAGGTTCAATTAAAATTTAGTAACTATGCAATGAAGAATTTGGTCATAAAATAAAACTTCTGTGTAATTAAATATTAATTAAAGATATTTTCATCGACGGTATTCATTGACGCGACGAAAAATTAAAGCAAATGATAAAAGGCATCAACTTCGCTGTTTGCGTTTGAAGACATGGTCGGTTAAAATAGAAATAGAGGTAGTAAACCCAATCGAGCCTTGATCCGCGGTGCTCGTATTTCTAAGCGCAGAAACTACAGGAAAGATTATTAAGATATTGTGGAGAGGGGGTTTGTTAAGTATTTATTTACTCACTCACTCACGCGTTGCGTGCCAACCTGTTCGTTGTTATTTGGCTGTCTTCAGGAAGGAGGTACGTGCCCAATGCTTTGATGCAGCCTATACATAAAATTATAACGATCAAAATATTACAGTAGAAATTCCTCTTGCTTGAAGTAGGTTTAAATTTTTTTTTTAAATGTCAGCTCCTTCCTATGTTGATTCACTGACCTTAGGTAAAATTCAATGATTCATCAGATTTAATTGTATCTAAGTACTGTGCATAACGTTGGTGAAACGAACTCTCATGAAAGAGTACATTAAGCGAATCTGTTTGTGTTGTTGTGCCCTTGCTGTATTTGTATAGCAACGGAATAAGAAATATAGAACAAATATTATTTTAATATTACATAACCTAATTTTTAATGCAATTTAAACAAGTTTATAACCATAGCATATATACTGCCAGATCAGATATTTTATTTAATAATCCACTTTTATAACTAATCATTCATAATGTTATATTGCATATATCTCCAGTTTTTTTCACGTGTTAATGCTGTCAGTATTTGGTAAATAAATGTCATGCTATGTCTGTAGTTATTAAATTGAGCTATCTAGAACCGTAATTCTTACAATATTTATGACTTTAATATGTCATTCAAAGTTCAGTTTAATATATTTAACCGTTTCAAGGATTTGACGGAGGGACTGATAAACTACTATAAAATGATTTTGTAAGATCTACGTTTAAATTTTGAAATACTCACTCCAAAAATCAACCTATTATTATACTCTTCAACTGCTAGGATTTCAGATCCCTTTAATTGAATGTGCTTAGGACACACTCCACCATAAAGCTTCAGTGAGGGTTAGCAGAAGTTAGTATTTTTAAGTTCGTTCTAAAAACTGACTTGCAATTCAAAAGAATCGGGTCTGATGACTGTCCTAACATAAGGACCCCCAAGATAGTTACCCCTGAAGAAGAAGCTATCGTCCAATAAATTTAGTTGATAAAAGGATACCAGGTAGTTCGGCTCAGAGATGTGCTGCGAGCATTATAGATAATCTAAAGCTTACACATAGTATTGGCCCCTTTTATGCAGGTCGTACATTTGTATGCCACCTTAATCATGACAATTTCAACCGAATGGCACTGCTCCGGTCCATCATTTTACGCTACGTTTTTCTGTTCGTGATCGACATTAGAGAAACTTTCTACCCCAATGGTTCGGTTACACGAGCTATGTAGTCTACCCACTGCCACTTCAGACAATGATACTTAGAGCCACATTGATCTAGATCTACTAAGGATGGACTTATCTCACAGTGAAATTTCGAGCATGTATCTCTCATAACCTTGAGCTTCCATAGGCCATAGTTAGGAATTACGTTTCTGTGCCATAAGCTATCACTGACAGTACACACTGGTTGAAAAGGTTTGTCTTGAGACATTGATACTTGTATTTTGATTTCGAACTCGATTGATCTCGAAATTGCTTAAAGGTATACAGAAAAATATTCGAACAACTGAAGATCATCGAGCTCTTAACATAATAAACAATAAACCAAACAATATGTCTACCAATAGTACAGGCTATAAGTCCACATGTATAAATCATATCGTTAATGGACGAAATCTGTGTGCAAAACTTAGTTTCCTTCGCAATTCTCAAGTTTGCCAAAATTTGCATTTTATGTACTTCAAACTAGTAGTAATCGCCATTCACAACCCTACTATTCGGACATTTAATTCGATGACCTGTACTTTATCCTTTTCCCTCTTAAAGGGTTAGAAAGAAACGTCTTGGGATTTATCGTTGCTATCCTTTGGGTGGCTTAATAGAAGGGCTGAACCTTGTTTCTCATCGGCTTTCTCCCAAAGTAGCGATCAAAATCAAAGTTGCCCAAATTTGCAATGGTAATATCTTTTTATTTCTCCTTTGAGCTTTCGAGGTTTAAAAGACCCTGAGTCGTCAACTGCTTAAGGATATTAAAATTCCTAGACAGTTTTTTAAATCGCATTAAAAGCCATTTTCAAGTTTAGTTTGCAGTGAAGTTGATATTTATATAACACTGAGAAGATTAAAATGAATTTCGTAATACTTTTAAAAACATTTTACGAATATTTAATAGGTTGGAAATTTGAATGATATTGAGGTGTAAGTGAAAAATTCTTGCAATCTGATCTAACCTGCTTTGTGTGCTTCCGCCACCAATTAGTTCATGCGGCCTAGCGCCGGCCGGCACCCACCAACTTACTACTTAGCATCAGGAAGGCCGTATGCGAAATTTCTACGAGAGTTGTATAGAAGGCGATGTTTAATAAAGTGCAGCTTCACTAAATACGTAGCGGCAACAGATGATAGTCAAATAGTATTTACCTACTTAGGGAGTTATTACGTTCTCAGTTATCATAGCTCAGCGGATAAAAACCTGTCTCTTGACCAACTGGTACCCGGTTCGAAACCTAGTGTGTACTAAATACGTGTTTTCGGATTTATGTACATATTGGTAATTATCACTTGTTCGGCGGTGAGGGGAAACATCGTGACGAAAACTCTCAAGTTCAAGAAAATATATATTTCGCAAGACGTGTGACCTAACAGAATAAAGGTTCTTTCCCTCTAGGTTGTGGAGGTCTGAAGATAGTCACCCCATCTTAAAATCGGTATCTTTGCTTTGGCAAAGATACCTAAGCCTATGGATTTGTCCATAGGCTTAGGTAGCGGACCACGCTAATCCTAATGGTTTAGGAAACGGGATAACGCAAAAAGAAGTAAAATCATTTCGTTCTTGTGGATGAGTGAGAGTATAACATTTTTGACGAGCTCGGTGGCGCAGTGGTAAAACGCGCTATTACTTTACTTTGACACCAACGCTCGTGGGTTCGATTCATACACACTCAGACAAACATTTGTGTGCATTAAACATGTCTGTCTTGGTCTTGGTGTTTTTAAGAGAGGTAGGGCGCATCGCAACAGCTCGTCTGGAGAAGTACGTCCCAGAAAACCGCAGCCAAATAACAACTCCACAGAGGGCTCCTGTGTTCCTGCGTGTGAGTGAGATCACTTGTATGCTCAGAAGGAGTTGCTGTGTTAGCGGTAGAGGTGGCATCGCGCGAGTGATACTTATAAACGCTTACGCTTGTATCTCTCCCGACGTTGTATAAAAAAAAACAATCTCGTTTTTGGTATTTATGATTTCATATTTGATACCTCAATGTCTTATATTACTACTCGCCCCACGAGTGAATGACGTATACACCCATTGTTTGTAATTATCCCAGATGAATTGTAAGCCTGTCGCCTTAATTGGGTTATGGTTATTTTGAATTGTTGACACTTGTGATGATAAAGCGCTATATCTAGATAGATTAATGTTCACCCTTTAGGGGATTAAGCTAGTTATACGCAATGTAAATATTTAATGCAAACAGTTTGATGTATAGTTGAGAGCATAGTAAAATTAAAAGTGAACTAACTACAGTCAAATAACACGTTTTTGACATGCTCGGTGGCGCGGCGGTTAGTTACGCTACTCAAACGCACGTTGATTCGTTTCCCACACAAGACAGACATTTGTGTGCATTAACATGTCTTTTTGTCTTGGTCCAGGTGTTTAAAGAGAGCTAAGGCGAATCAAAGCAAAGTCTGGGAAAGTAGCTGCACAGAAAATCGCAGACAAATAACACCTCCCTAGAGGGTTGTCGTATTGCAGTGTGTAAGTGAGGTCATCAGTAAACTCCTAAGGAGTTGCTGTGTAAGCAGCAGAGGAGGTTGGTGTCAAAGTCGCGTTATTCACGACTGAGCCACCGAGCTCGATTTCGTTGTTGTTGTTGATCTCATCAAGGCAAACTTTCAATAACTAGATTAAATTGTCTCGTTAATGTTAATACTTGCACTTGTACAGATTCCACTTCCCAATTTTATTTATTAATAACATAGTTATTAACACATTTACATTAACGAGATGTATTCAAAATTCCCTCAAGCGCCTACAATCAACAGTATAATCATAATACGAGACTCGTAGATTAAATTGCATACACTGAATTGTTGCGAAAAGCAATGCTTAAAATTAAAATTGATTGAATTCTATGTAACGTAACTTTCAAAGTTTTGTTATTTTGTAACAATAATATAAATTGATTCTCTGGAGTTTCGATTCTAGTATTATATATGTATGTACGTATATATCTTGACACCAGATCCCTTGCGGGATAGGCAGAGAGGACCGAGGGAGGTCCTTATAAATTTCACTCGATTGTTTATCATTCATAGCACAGAAAAATATTTTAATAGTTTAGTTTACCACTTTGTCGGTGTGATTATTGTGTACACTCATGCCTAATTATATTTTTTAGTACTAAGAGTACCTAAGCTTAGGCGCGTACCTACATACAGACAGACGGACGAACATAGTGAAACTGTAAGGACTCATTGTTGACCACAGAACCCTATAAATTTGATAAGGTACATTATATATTTAAATGAAATTGATATAATTTACCATTTTTAATAGAGAATGTATCACAAATAATATACCATACCAAATTTTACTTATTATGATTAGTATATTATTAGTTTCAATGAGCAATATTTGTACATATGTAAATTATATTTCATGTATCTCAGAAACAGTCCTAACGATTTCAATCAAATTTTATTCAGATAAGCTGAAAATCATTTTCAATTGTATCTACAAATGTTTCCTGAAAAAAAAAACACTTAAAGAATAAATAACTTGCTCACTATGATTAGAGGAATGCAAAAATGTTTGTCGTGTAAAAAAGCGGAAATCATAAAAAAATACTGCTGCATACAATAATGATCAACTGTTTGGTTAATAGATTCAGGCGTTATTTTGCGAAAGTCAAATTTACATGCAATTTGAAGCACACAAAGCAGGTTAGATCAAATTGCATGATCAACTGTTTGAACAATTTGTATGGGGAAGTCGAGTATTAAGCATTTTTTGGTGCCATAGTAAACTAATTATTATTCGTGGACACATTTACCTACTTCCGTAAGCGGCGGTGTTAATGCCGCTTGAATTGTAAATTATCACTTAATGTAGATAGAAAAACGTACAGTTCATTTTTAAAAATAAAACGCTGAATTCCCTAGAGGAATTATGGATTGGAAACGGCACTCTGTCATATTTAAAGTCAACTTCACTTGCACCCTGCACCTTGCACCCTGTCGATTAGCAAATAGGCTCTGGTTTATGAGAGTTACGGGGCAATAATATTCAATTATGATAGGTTGTATCCATATCCATATTGTAGCCCTCGAAACCGGCGAGCGTGCATGATAAGAGCTATGAATATTAAAGAAGCGAGTGAGGTATGCAGGATCGCATTTTATGATGCTTGGCTCTCTCTACCTACCAGGCAAGGGACCTAGCGTGCAGATGCATACTGGGTGTATTTAATTTCATCAAAAATAATTTAAAATTATTCGAGTGATGTTTGGCCAGACCGATATATTTTTTCCTCCACAATGATTGCCGTCACATGTCTTTCGAAATATAGTTTCTTGGATGTCTGGATTTCCTCACGATGTTTTCCATCATCGCCAAGCCATCAACGGATTTATACATGTACATTTTGTACTTACAGTACTTTCGGATTTGTGAACATATTTGTAATAAGTGATAATTACAAATACATATATAAATCCGAAAACATGAGTTTAGTGGTACACGTCAGTATTCGAACCAGGGACCAGTTGGTCAATAGGCCGGTTCCTTATCCACTAGGCTAACACTACACTGGTTTGATACTCCTAAATATATATAAATATATATATATATATATATATAGTTTCTTTATTAAGTTGTCGGATTAATTCAACCGTTGCGAAGTTCTACAGCAACAAATATACATACAACAAGACAATTCCTGTTACAAAATATGGGGTTAGTTGAAAGGGATCTCTTGTAAAATTAAGCTCACTTTTGTACACCTTTGATAGAATAATATCCTGTTATACACTTTATAAAGAATGAATAAAAGTTCAAACCGGTAAAAAATCAATCGTTGATCTGGTCCACAGATTCTAAGGGACATAAACCGGACCGAGCAAAATCCACGGAGAACCCATGTTGCTAGTATAGCATTTATAGTCACCAAGCGGTACTGGCTGTCCGCTCATGGCGTAATATTGTGGAGAATAACCAAAGAAAACCTGCGAACTATCTACTAATAAGAGCTGTACTTTCTACTTTACCCCAGACCTATAGCGGTTTGAATTACTATATAATATCGGTCTCGGCGTTTCTCCATAGGTTATTTCATTCGTGGTGGAGAAGAACTATCTGACCAGAAAGTTTTAAGACAGGTTGAGAAGTAGGAGTACCTACACTGCAAACAAGACCGTAGCAAAATTACAAGTTCCTGGAGGGTTACAAATTTCTAGAAGAAATTACGGATTGCAAGCGGTACTCTATCATATATAGCCAAAGCCAACCAGGGTGTAACCCTTGCACGCGATACACCCAGTCGATTAGCAAACACACTCTGGTTAACGAGAGTTACAGTGCAATAATATTTAAATATGGCAGGTTGTATCCATATCCATGTTGAAGTCTTAGGAATGGGCGGGAGTGCATGAAAAGAGCAGTGAATATTATAGAAGCGAGTGAGATATTTAGGATCGCGTTTTGTCACGTTGATTCGCTCTGCCTGCCCCGCAAAGGACCTAGTGTGCAGATATACGTAGGTATATTCAGGTTGTATTTAATTTAAAACAATTTAATATTTTTCATTTACTACATGTAGTATTTAGAAAGAAAGAAAGAAAGAAAGAAAATGGTTTATTTGTTGCCTCACATGTAATCACTAACATTTAAAACCTACAACCAGTAAATAATATATAAGACAACAAATAGGCATCCACTCAGCATAAGCCGTGGGGTCATCTGACACCACGGCGCTGGTCTTCCGTAGATGCCTGTTTGAAATATAACACTACTGTGCGCAAAACATACCTTGGTACTTAACATAAGTTTAAACATAACAAAATAGTAAGTGGTACCTTAAATTTATAGTTTTACATATATAATTCTATGCTCTGTGGGAAGTAAAATTACTAAAAGGTAGACTAAACCTAGGGTAAAGTGAACATGAAATACCTACTACACTGAAAACCGAAACGCAGATACAGAGAAAAAAATAAATAAATAAATAAAACAATTTTGATAACCAGGGGGACTTGCAATTTTATGGTTTTTGTAGATCCAAAAGGTAAGCCTTGAAATGCCGCCGGAAAGATTCAGTTGTGCGGCAGTTTCTTATGGGAGGGGGAATATTATTCCAACATTTCGTGGCGCAGTAACGAAAACTGCCACGAAACATTGCTGATTTGTGTCGGGGGCAGATAAGTCGGGATGCAAATCGTACTTGTCGAAATGAGAACTGCAGTTTACTATATAGATATGATGGAGACTGTATCTGAATAATGTTAAATAATAAACAACCAAAGTGATGTAGACGTCTGGACTGCATATTCATGAGTTTTCCCTGATTAAGGTATGGAGTGACATGGGCTCTACGAGGTATGGAAAAACAGAAGCGAGCACAAGCATTTTGGACACGTTGTAGTACCTTTTTGGTATACCTAAAAAGACATTCACCAGTAACCGTATCCGCATAATTTAATTTGGACAGTATTAAAGAGTCACATAATTTTATTCTCAGATCGACATCCAGATAGTTCCGTACTAAATACTGCACTTTGAGCCTATAGAAGCAAGTTTTAACAACATCAAGTATATGATTTTGGAAATGTAAAGTACTGTCCATAAGAACTCCAAGATTTCGTGCCTCAGTTACTTGATCGATAACTGTCGATTTAATCTTAATAATTGGAACGGAAGAATTTATATTATTCACCTGCGTACTGGTACCCAAAATGAGGAATTTGGATTTCTGTGGATTTAGAACTAAACAATTTTTATTTGCCCAGTTGTCGATTCGTGATAGGTCTTCGTTGATTCTGCTAACTGCAATGTTTGTGTCACAAGGCTTGAATGGAAGATAAAGCTGTAGATCATCTGCATAAATGTGATACTTACAATTTTGAATTTGGTTTACAATATCTGCAGTATATAAAATAAACAAAACTGGACTCAATATAGATCCCTGTGGCACTCCTTGGTTCAGGGCAGCGGATGTGGAAAAAGTTTTAATACCTGAATTGTCATAAACCTCAACACGTTGCGTTCGATCATTAAGGAAGCTAGCGAACCATTTTAATGTATTAGTATCAAAACCATAAAACGTTAGCTTAGATAAAAGAAGTTTATGATTAATTGTGTCGAAGGCACGGGAAAAATCAAGCAACGTTAGAATGGTACCATCGCCCACATCTACACCACCCAGAATATCGTCCATAACATCCAACAAAGCTGTGGCTGTACTACGGTTAGCACGGAAACCGGACTGCTTTTCCGGTAAAATATGGTTGGCATTTAAATATTCTGTCAGCTGCATGCATACGATTTTTTCTACTATCTTGGACAGGAAGGGCAAAATACTGATGGGTCGGAGGTCCTTTAGCTCAGTAGGATTATTTGTTTTAGCGTGAGGTTTGACTAAAGCCTCCTTCCAAGAGCAAGGAAAGACACCAGATTGTATTGATTTGTTTACAATCCCCGTTATAGTTTTCAGCGTACGTGGTAGGGTAAGTAAAACCATATCTCGCGTAACGCCATCGCAACCTTCTGCATTACTAGAGATACCTATAATAGTTTTTAAAACAGTATTCTCATCTACTGGTTTGATAGTAAATAACTCTACACCAAACCTATGATGCTCAAAGTATGCAAGATCTGATATGGTTACATTAGTACTGCCAGGTACATTTGCAAAATGATTATTTATAAGATTTGGGTCGCTGATATTAGGGGGAAGAGGGTTTCTAATCTGCTTGAAATCTGCGACATCTCTTTTAATATTTTTCCATAACTCCTTTGGGTTATTGGTATTTTTATTTATTTTATGTTTGAAATATGCAGTCTTTTCTGCATGCAGTGCTTTACTAACTATGGATTTCATTTCTTTATAATATGCTTTATCGGAGTCTAGACCGGAAGAACGACTCTTCGCATACGCTCTATCTCTTAATTTCATCATCTCTCTAATAGTTGGGGTTATCCAGGGATATCCCTGCCGTCTAATTAATGATTTCATAACTGGGGCATGGACATCAAAAATGTGTAACATGTAGGCGTTAAACGATGATACCGATTGGTTCACATCGTCGCTGAGCAAACGTTCCCAGGATATCTCATTTACAAGCGAATCAAATTCTTTTAAGTTTATATTTTTAGCGGCCTATACGATATCCATCTTGGAACTTGCTTGGGTTTACTTAAACGCATATCGCATGTAATCAATGCATGATTACTTAAATCGGCGATGTGATCTACGGAAGTATTCAATAATGTAGTAGTGCTGCAAACAACATCTATTAGAGACTCAGAGTGTTCTGTGAGATGAGTTGGAGAGGCGACGTATTGTTCAAAATTTGTAGATAGAAGGAAAGTTTCAAATTTTTTGGTGTTAGTATCGTTAGGGGCAAGTAAGTTGATATTAAAATCTCCTAAAAGTATTATATGATCATATGCAGAGAGAGAGTTTACTGAGTCAGTTAACGCATCAAAAAATGAGTCCACGTTTAACCATGGCGGTCGATAGGCAGTGCCAATGGCGTACTTGACCCCACTCAGTGTTGTACTTAACCACATTTGCTCCACCATGGGCGAGCATGGTGTCTTGATTTGCCGCGTATAGATGCCCTCGCGAATATAAAATCCAACACCTCCGCCACGCGCTCGAACACTAGTAGGTCTCGGGATGTGCCGCAATCTATATCCTGAAAGTGCGGGTGCACGCTTTTCTTCACCCTCCCTCAGCCATGTCTCATTTATAGCTAAGATATCAACCTGTCGGTTCCCGACAGCAGCTATAAACTCATCGTGCCTTGTACCGAGTGAACCAGGATTCAAAAAGCCGATCTTAAATAGTTTCGTTTTTATAAATTTCAAAACAAAAGAAAATGAAATTGTGATGAATTTAGTATTAATCAAATATTTTTTCAAAATAGTTACGTGTCGCCTATCTAAACAGAGTAGTATGGCATGGCAAAAGCAGAATACATCCACAACTGTACCCTCAGCAGATAACGCAAAAAAGCCGGTTGACACATTTATGTATAGATTGCAAGAGCACAACATGCGAATTCCATTGAATGTACAAACAATAGGAAACAGAGAACGATGAACGTCTAACATAACACATAATATAAACGAATATAATACAATACGTTTTATGCAACAGCTGAAGCAGTGGTAGCAGCATCGCCAACAGCGCAAGCCCCAAAAACCCTGATTATATCAGCGTCATGGCGAAGACGATGGCGCGCGCCACCATTCTCCCGCTTCGCGAAGATCCTGCCATCACGCGTCCATACGTATTGCCAGTGTAGCCGCTTGGCCGCCTCTCGTGTCTTATGAAACAGTTGCTTGTTCCGAAATGTGAGCCGCTCATTAACATAGAAAGGTGACGAACCCGCTCCTTGTTCTGCCGGAGGCATGAGGCGGCGCCGAACACGCGCTGCCTGCAGCAACGCGTCTCGGTGGTCACGATGGGTTAAACGAACAGCGATGGGTCGGGGACGAACGACCACGCCCTCCCTCGGGGGTGCTCCCAGCCGTCGCGCGCTAACCAAATCGCGCTTGTCAAGCTGCACACCAAGTATGTTTGCGACAGTGAGGGCCACGTGCGCGGCGTCTCCCCCACTCTCCGGAAAACCAGCAATCTCAATATCGTTCTCCAGCATGTCCTGATCTCTTTCCTCAATGTTGAGTTTTAGCTGAGCGATTTGGTCTTCCAATTCTGACACGATGGTGCTTTGTGGGCCGCCAGACTTTGTCTCCAGCTTCTCGACTCTGATTTCAAGTGAATCGAGCCGTGCATTTTGAGAAGTAATGGCAGCGGTGAGGTCTGATATAACTGACCGGAACATAGATATCTCATTTCGCATAGCCCTGATTTCCTCCCAGAATTCCTTAAACTCGACCGACGACAGAGCCAGGGGGAATCCCTGGCTATCGCCACCAGCGGCATCAGTGTTGTTCATGCTCGTATTGTACTCGCATATTTCCTTAGGAGTTGATTTTGACCGGTGAGTTATATTGTCGGACTGCTCTGGTGACAATATAGGGCGAACAGGAGTATCCTGGTTACCGCCTTTTGGTTTTCTGCTGACACACTCTGGGCATTTCCAATTATCACGACGTTTTTTGTCTGGCTTATAAAATGAATGAAAACGATGGGTGCTCATACCAATGCAATCAAGATCATAAGCAGCTTTACATAAAGAACAGCACATAAACTCCCTTTTCTGTAGCGATTTTTTACAACCTGCACAATTCTCTGAGTTTGTATTCGCCATGGTGTAATTCAGGTGCACCCGATTCAATTAATATATATTTAATTACGGCGCCACCTATAAGCGAACGGAATAGCAATCGGAATAAAGTCAATAAGCAATAGTTCTAGGTAGTATAGAGCACTGCGGATAGATGGCGCTAAAATATATTTATTTATTAAAATACGATGACGGTATGTTTTTTGTTTGTATAAACTTGAGGTTATTAAAAGTTGAAACTCATAAACAAAACTTATTTTCCGGATGAAACGTTCAAAATGGCGCCGTAATAGGATCCAGTCCACCGCAAACACTACACTTAGTTATTTCTAATACTGGGCATCGAATTTATATGCCAGTAAACTTCCATAATGAGTACACATAATAAACCCGATTGCACGATATGATTTGCAACACCTTCACATCCAGAGGAACAACCAATTTTTGTGTATTGAATTTACTACTTTTTGACAATTTTACTCACTTCTATATATTATTAAACAAATAAACTTTACAGAACCATATACACATGCGCACAGCAGCGCCATCTCCATTTAATTTAATTTAATCGTTAAAGATATATTTTTAATCAAGTCTACGAGAAATAGTTTTCCTAAATATATTTTACGTGCAGATAGCGTCTTGTCTTATATATATGTGTGTGTAAATCTGCATAGCTTTTGTTAAAATAAGGACATATTATTTGAATAAAGATTAATCGTTACATTGACTTATGTTGTAGGTATAATTTCTTTATTAGGCTTTCTATACTATGATGTTACCACTGAGCTCATGAGGAGTTGATGATCTCTCTAGTACATTTTGCAAGTATTTATAAGCTGCAGTAATCCACTTTATGTAAAATCATATTATGTCCTATCTGCTATAAAATTATTGTGATATGCTTGTTAGCCTCTCGATATTGTATAAAAAAATCTTCGATAAACATTTTAGGGAGTTGTTGCGTGCGATAGGATCACTGGATCACTGAGAAATTTACAGTTGAGTATTTGTACTTTTACAATTAAGGAATGAGTACAACATTTTACTAACATACGTTAGGATGCAAAATTTGAGTTAAGGCATGCACATTATAGACATTTGCTTATGTTATGTTATGTTGAGGACATCTTGTTAATGTATCACTTGTACAGATTCCACTTCACATAGACATTTGATTTCTATTCCATTCCCTAATCCATTAGGATTAGCAGGGTGCGCTTGCTAAATCTTTGGCGTAGATAATAATTTTTAAATGGAACGAATGGAATATGACTTTAATTTTGAGTTGTCTTCGGGTTTATACAAATTTGTTTAATGACAATCCACAGATTACATTATTTGAGTTTCATTGTAGTGCAATTGGTCTATCACTTATGTACATTAATTTATTAATATAAAATTGTATTCGAATCTATATCATTATTTCATTTAAATACTCAGAATTACAGACAATAATGGAAATGTCATTAGAAAGTTTAATATACTTATGTTTTATTACATTTCATTAAAATATACTAAGATTATTTTACTTTTCAATAGGTATACTTACATTGAGCAGACCACATTTCAGCAATTCAGAGTAGGAGTTATTATTTAATTGGTCTATTTGAGTACACTGACATATTTTGTTTTCTAAATGTATTCTGAACTAAGAGAACACATTTCCTCATATGCCGTACATTTCTAGTAAGACGTAGTGAACTGCAAAATCGAACGCCTTTGACATATGAAACCCGTATAATTTCGTGAACCAAATTGAAGCACGCAAGTGTTGATTTTCCTTCTTGGAAATCATTTTGCTCCGGTTTTATTACTTTGAGTTTGAGATATCATTTTTAATAGCCTCTTGGTAACACTGTTTTAGGCGATATTTATTCGGGTACATTTATTATGGGTAGCCTTATAGTTTAAAATTATTAGTAAATTGTTACTATTACTAAATTAAGACTGATCAGAAAGTGTCTTACTACTACTACTACACCAATCCTAACTTATCCAACTGTGGACAGGGGTGTACCTTCAACAGGAGTTTAGAGTATACTCTACCATGCTGCTTAATTGGGATTAGCAGAGGTCAGTGTTTTCACGTCATTAACGAATATGGACTTTGCTTAACAACTGTTATCTATTGAAAAGAGCCGGGATCGACGATTTAAGAAAACGTCTAGTCCTGAAGAAAACGTTTGTTAAGATTGGGGCTACACCACTTTTCAGTATTTCAATAATCTTCAATATAAGATATTAAATTGACGGTATCTATCCTATATAGGTATATAGGAAGTTGGTCGAGCTTGGTGGCTCACCAATTGATCCAATACCACCAATTCATCCCCGGCTAAGCCAGATTCTTATTATAACACAATAAGGGTAGTAAAAACAAATTAATATATTAATACAATGATTGCAACTGTATTGCTAACTAGCAATACTCCATGGCAGCCGAAACGTACGTCAGAAGACGTAGCACGCAATACACAATGCAGTGTTGACTTCACGCTAACTTTTCGAAGCGTGGGAGAGAGATCATGAAAGTAGAACAATGCGAGCATTGCGAAAAGTTAAAATCTGTAACGCTTGCTGTCAATGTTTGCTACAATGTAAGATGAAAAGTTGGCATGAAACAGTCAGCGTTAAGATAAGAAAAGGCATGGTGCGTTAGTTCACGTTTGTATAAAGAATTCACGATGAAATAGTAACAAAACGGACATATTATAAATTTGTTGATGCCCAATATTAAAGAATCGAATGGAAAAATCGAAATTAAGGTATGCAATGATGGGCGCTGGCCTCTTTTTAATGCTTCAGTTTCTCAGTTTGTGTCTGAACTGACGTGAAAATTGTAATAATAAATTTGAAAATTGTAATATTCTCAATAACTGGAGTTGATAAAAAATATTCAAATGATTTTTATAAAACAATGAATGGTTTTTACATGTAGCACAGTTTTGATAATTTCTTAAATATTCCCCACAAACAGAAACAGTATTTTTCTTTTTATATTAACAAAAACGAACATTAGCTTACGAGTTGTACGTACTATCATTTCATTTTACATTTTTTTTTCTTCCTCAAAATCATACTCATGAAAATTTAATTCTTTATCTACTCGTAATTCGTTAGAAAGAACTTTAAGAAAACCTGCATGTGTGCATCGAGAGCAATTTATTAACCGCTGTATCAATTACCAACGAATACTATGCATTGTTACTGGAGTTCCGTTTCCGCCGCCATCTTGTCGACCTATCAACCTCGGCCATAAAACCGCAAGCCACAATCCGTTCTCTTTTCGATCGCAGACTCTCTGTTATTACTTTAAATTATATTTTTTTTATAAGAACGCCTTTTTTAACTAAGCTACGCAACGCTTATGTAGTTAAATAATACAAAATTAGTTGAGTACATTTTTTTATAAATTCATGAAGAGTTTGACACTTATTTATTTACTTATCCTGCATCTGAGGGAGGTCTTCAATAAGCTCTTGAGGAGTAGCTGTGTTAATAGCAGAGGTGGTATCGCACGAGTGACACTTATTGTTTTGCAAAGTTCATAGGCTACGGTAACTGCTTTACATCAGGTGGTCCGTATACTTGTGTTCCTCCCGATGTTAAAAAAATCTATTAATAAAATTTCTAACAACACAATACAAATGTATAAACCTCACCAATTCTGTTATCAGTAATTTTCTGGTAACCTTATTCAGGATAACAATACTTTGTTTGTTAATATTTTTGTGCTCTACTCTCTTTCGCATTTGTTATTCGGCATAATGCACGTTGTGTAAGTGAGGATTCCATTGTTAGCAAGAAAGCTTCTGATGAAATCTTACATTCCAACATTTAAGTAATAATTAAAATTAGACCAATCAATTAGGTAATCAGATGTAAGTAGTTTTGGAAAAAGGAAGCAAAATGATTTAAATATTTTAAATTAACAATGTATGTAAAATTAACTAAAAAATACTAAATGAAGGAAAGGAGGATGAAAGAATGACGAAACAGATATACACTGTCAAAGTGGAAGGATGTAGCAGCCGAAGAAGACCAAGACTAACCTACCATGACATAGTCAGTCGTGTTTTATCAGAAGGTGATGTCAGGAGCCCTAGGAACAGGAGCACTAAGAAAGTCCTCCGCGATTTATGTTTTTCGTCTCAAATTATTTTATTGTTTTCCGTCCATTTTTAAATCATGGATTTTTTTTTAAATAATTAAGTATGTTATGTTTTTTTTTTAATCTATTGTGTAACTGGTAACATGTAGTGAACTACTGCTACTATTTTGGGAGCACATAAAATAGACTGAAGCGTATTAAATAGCAGAAACTGGTATTTGAAAGTGCCCACAACGTAGATATCGGACGTTTTACAATCACAATTCTTTTCACAGGGATAGAGATTAAATTTGACAGTTATTAACAATGACTTCTTCGTCCCTGGGCTGGTTATCGTTGATAGCAATCGAACTAGATGAATGCGACGTGTACCTCGAACAAGCTATGCAGATTAGCGGGGGCAACTTAAACAAATATATAGAAAGAAAAATTCTACTTCAGTTTTTCATTTGGGAATATTCGGCACATCATTACCATGTTACATTTGAAGACAACCGCTTTTATCCAGTAAATCATCATCATACATATGTGTACACATTTAGCTCATAGAGCTCAACAGTATCAGGCAATTCATTAGGAAATAGTGTACAATCGCTTGCATTCTTTTTTACAAATATAAATATGCAAACAGACAAACCTAATACCGAGTTCATACTGCATCTTCGTCTAGTTCTAAGATATGTATCAAGTATCTAGTTTATTAGGAAGTTAGATTAAAATCGTCTGTAATATCCACTGTATACCAAACGGACAACAAATTGGCAGATGGACATAGAAGAGAGTTCGTGTTGTGATGTCAAGTTCTGAGCTATGTATAAAGTTTCAAACCTTTAGATCACAAGATAAATATTTTAAAATGTGTTGCAAAATTTGTACCCAACAGTCGTACAAACAGAGAAAAAATCCAATAACTAGACATGAAATTGAGTTAATAAAAACGGGGTACAAATTTTAAATCATACAATCAACAACTACGTATGTTCTTTTGTCTACATTATACAACCTGTAGTTTTATTGCATATATAAGGTAATTATTTTATTACTAAGGTATCGTAACTAAGGTTTATGATCTAAAAATGCATACCACGGTTTTATAAACGAAAGTATACAAGAGTGCTGCGAACAAAAAAATATTGACAGTCACAGACATTTTTGGTTAGTGTATTTAAACAAAAATATTCGAGAAAACCACAGAAAAGGACAACACGGTTAACTTTTTACGATGACGTTCCTTTGCTAATATTATTTTTATGTTTACAAACTATAACAATTTCCGCGGCTATTATAAAATTATTAATTAGTGAAAAACAATATTAAGCGTCATAACCTATTTTGCCACTTATTTGCGGTAAATGCACAAGGGTTTAGAGGGGTAAAGGAGACGTGGGACGGGCCCCCGCGCCCCATTCCACGCCGCAGTCCGTCAGTCGCCCCTACGTCTCAGATTTGCGCACAGCATTTTATCTTTTATCCCTGTTTTTAACACGAAATAATCATTACGTAGGATCAAACTACTATAATTTAGCATGTGAGACGTATAGTTAACGTACATATTATAAAGAGGGTTTCGTGCAATAATGACGCCAAAGAGATTATTAGCGGCAAGCGCGATCGTATTGTTATTTCGCGTGTGTGTACTCTCTGCCCAGACATTTCCCGTAGAAAAAATTGCAGTCGGTAAGTAAAAATATTTACTGTAATATTGTTTTCACTTTTAGTAAATAAAACTTCATTTTGCATAAGTAATTAATAATTTACATAAACGTATAAATATTTTTTCGTAATACATATAATTTATAATGTTTAGTTTCGTTCTTTTAAATAATTAATTAAGTTATGAAAACCTTTACATTTTATTTTCATACTGTTTTGATTCTTTCTCACTTCAATCCAATCATTCCTTCACACGCTTCATGGCAGCTCAGCTTTGAAAGCGGATCGATTTTCTCACTCTGCCTTCATATTGTTGTCTCTTTCACACCATCCACGCGCGAATTTCATTAGAACGGTATGTACTTACTTCACACATTCAAGTAGCTTTGGTAAATTTCCGAACAGTTTGTTTTATGATTGTCTGCTTGTAAGAATTTTAATAACCAGACCACTCACATACTTTATGACCGGTGATATAAAAAAGTTTATATGTTTATATGTTAAGTACCTATACCTAGTACATATTCAGACCACAGCTTCCATTGCGTGTTATAGGGCTTCGCTTTGTCTTCGAACAAACCTATGACGGAATGAATCACATAAACGACATCCAAGCGTATATTTATAGGTACGCGAAACTGTATTAACTAGATTGATTGATGATTGTATATTTTACAGGGACACTTACAGAAACAATTTAACTTATTGAACTTAAGAGTTGATTTTGCAATGCCTTTTAAATGGGCGGTGATTACTATCTTGATAATAATATTGTAGAAATTTCGCCGGCAGCTGAATTGACGCTATACCGTATTCGGTCCTTAGAAGCTATCGTGAGAACAGGCCGTGTTAACAGCATAATTTATACTCAGCAGCCAACTATGAGCAAACGTTACGGAGTTTAACGGCTTTTCCGCATAATTCGAAGTGAACGAAATGTTGAATATTTCGTACACACAATACGCTATGCCTTGTCGTGGAACCAGCGGCGACCGATTTGGGCACAGTGAGCTGGCTTTCAGTTGTTAGGCGACTATACGTTTTGGCGTGAACGTGGCTGCAGGCGTCGTAATTTACGGGACGGTGAGCGTGGCGTTTACAATGGAACTCTGTTCAATATGCCGAACATGTTTCAACCGCAATGTATGAATGTTGGTACAAATTTAGCAACTTAGTAATCGCCATACTTAAATTACACATCTCAACTTGCGGGCTTAAATTGGCTATTGCCCGCAGCTTCACTTGCGTTCAATTCGATTTTTCAAGTTTAATCAGCTATCCCAAATAGTTTCGGAATAAAATGTGCTACACTTCATCCAAACCTCTGCAACATTTTTTTTTTAAAAACCGGGAGGCATACAAGCATATGGTCCACCTGATGTAAAGCAGTTAGTCAAAGTCAAAATCTTTTTATTCCGTAAAAATGGCTACATTTGTTTGGAATCGTCCCAATTTAGTTACCGTAGCCTATTAATGCTTGTAACATATATCACCCGTGCGATGCCTCCTCTGCTGCTTACACAGCAACTCCTTAGGATTTTACTCGTGACTTCACACACACGCAGGAACACAACAACCTTCTAGGGAGTTGCTAAAAATATTTTTGCGTATAAGTATAACGAACACCCATACAAAATTTCATATCGATTGATTGGTAAGATTAAGATGCATACATAACTATCGAAATGGTTTGAACCGGAATATCAAGAAGCACAAATTAAGCCGGCGAATTTCGATGGCCGTAATTTCGGATGATCATGTGTATTAAGATTGCACGCCACGAGTTGCCAGTGTTACTAATAGGTATGCAACTAATAGTGTACCTATTTTCGTGGCTACCGATACGATACTTAAATAAAACGAGGCATAAACAGCCGTATCTTTTGAATAGAAATTTGTTTTTTTTCTCTGCTCGAAGGGATTGCAGATCTGAATATTTGCTATTAATTTCAGCTTGATAGCTCGACCTTTGTTCCTTGCTCCAGTCTTGACAGACGGACAGATGACAGACAGACGGACAACAAAGTGATCCTATAAGGGTTCCGTTTTTCCTTTTGAGGCACGGAACGCCAAAAACATATGCACTATTATAAAATTGAAAGAATGAATGCAAGGTGAAAGAATAAGGAAAGATATAAAAAGTGGAATGATATGAGAGCCAAGGCAGGCCAAGACTCGCCTGCTATGACTACAAACGGCGAGCGTGCATGGAAATAGTTAATAAAAGAAAACGAAGGTGTATAAGAGAGTCATATGACGGTCTGATTCCTCTACGTACCCCAAAGAGTATTTGGCGTAAAGATATGGATAGATATCGACTTTCTATAAACGTCTTAAGGTCGCGGTTCCATCTAGTGGGGGGTCGTTCCACGCTGCATGTACCAGTACGGGGATGCGATTCAAGAATTCTTCTTCCACATCGGTTGCCGGTTCCACGAACTATGTGGCTCAGCTTCAGCTTGCTTACCCTTTGGGCTAAGTCGGATATCTTAGTGCTGCTGCGGATATCATTATTTCGGATTCTATGATGCAGAAACACTTCGACCATAGCTATTTCAATAGTACGCTGAACGACCTTGAGCTTCCCTATAGGGCCCGCAGTCAACGGCCATGATGGATATAAGAAAACAAATGTTTAATATTAAATTTAAATGGCCTTATTTAATAACTACTAACAACAGAACTAAATTTTGAAAGCTATTTAATCAGCAAGTATTACGATACCGGCAAATTAAATATCATACTATATCCTACTAAGGAGAATACAATATAACTCATACATAAATTTTACCCGATTCATGAAACATTTTGGTGATCATTGCTGTCATATCTGATTAACAGTCATGGTCATTCCTATGATTGTCAAGAAAATACTGGCGCTATAAAGAATTTATTAACATGCATATTTCAAATATTTTATCAACATTCTTATTGATCAATTTTGGTTAGTCAAAAACCGTTCGCTTTTATCATGTTCGTTCGTCCATTCAACTGTCACAGTTTCATAGTTCGTCCATTTTAAGCTCACAAATACATTTTGCAGGTAGACGCTTCAAATGTGTATTACAGAATATAAAAATATTGAAAATGCCTTCATATTTCGCTTGTTTCGCCACTTTAGTTGTAATGGATCCATTCGTATATTTATGAAACGAAACAAAATTGTTTTTTCTGTTGAAAGGTGCAATAATTTGTTTGTGCAACGTAAAAAAATATTTTGATACAGAAGCAAAAAATGACGAAACCGTAATTAAATAGGCTAAGAGTACCAACTTGCAACAATTCGAAGGAATTTGGAAGTTTAGTGACATGAAGGAATAACTTATGGAGAACCGATGAGTCAAGTTTTGCCTAGTAATTCAAATCACCGCTACGGGTCTCGGGGGGTAAAACAAAACGCGCAGCTCTCATTGGGTAGTTCGCAGATCAACATCGTGACACTTATCAGCTTATTGATTAAAATACGAGTATATCCTCACATTGATCAGTAGGTTCAAATCGCTGAGATTACTCATGCAGTCACGTGGTTTATTAATTATAAATGTAAACACTTAGTGGTGAATAGAAAAAAAAATGTTTACATTTATAATATAACTTTGTAACAAATTAGTTCGTAAAAAGTTGCCTATTGCTTACGATATTGTTGACATGAATTTTTATACTAGTACAAAAAATGTTAAATGTTAAAACATAAAAATACTAATCGCGCTAAAAATGATGTTGCGAGTTGACCAATACTTACCGTTGTTATGACTGCAGGAGGTTTAATACTCCGCTTCGCTTTTCAATTATGGATAAGTGAATGGCAATGTTTTCAAGCCTCCAGGCTTTAGATCGTTACCATGACTTAACGACTGTCATCTGTCCACAAAGCTGGGATGAGTTAACATGCCCTCTGAATCTGTGTGACTCGAAATACTTTACGCTTCTTTGTACCGGCTATGATCGAGTTTTTTTTACCTTTTTTGTATATAAGAGGCAGGCAAACGATCATGTGGATCACCTGATGGTAAGTGGTCATCACTGTCACTGGTCGGAGCTTTCGTGTTTGATTTTATTTTCGGAGATTTACAAGCGCAACCATCCAAATCCCAGATTCAAACAAAAATATTATAAAATCAAAATAAAAAGCGGTTAAGAATTACAATGCGTAGTCATAATAATTTTAGGTTATTATAGAATCGATGAATATCTAACTAACAGAGATGTATGGAAATGATTCAGCACATGAATTAATATAACTTTAATTGTACCACTTGATATCACTATATGTACACTCATATCTTAATATTTATTGTAATATGTATAAGATGATTTGGAAAAAAAAAGACTTATATTGGCAAGTTTCTTTTGGCATTTCTTCTTCGCCAATGGTCATTTGAAATGCTGGTAGATTAAAAAAGAGAAAAACTTAAAAAAAATGATAAGATATAATATTGAAAATGTAAGACGTGTCTAAGTGCCCGTGACGGTCTAAAGGCAAATAAAGATTTTTTCTCTTTTTTTAATAATATACGCATAAAGACAAGAGTTCACTATATGGATAGTATGGACTACGTCAACTATAGGTCCATCAGTTTGATAAGCTTAGCAGCTAAAGTGTATGGAAAAAAACATTGAAAGGAGAATGGGGGTGAAATCCAATGGAATGCTTAGGGAAGTACAGGGTGGGTTTTGAAGCGGCAGAGGATACACGGATTAAGTGTTTTACTCCGCAACATCGTAGAGAAGCATCTGGCTATGAAGCAGAAGGTTTTCTGCGGTTTTGTGGCCCCTGAGAAAGCATTTGATAGGGTCGTGCGAAAGAATCTCTCGAAAATATTGCCCAGATATGGGATTGACGGTGACCTGCTCCGTACTGTGGAATCCACTTATGAGAATTGTACAGCATGTGTGCGGGTGAATGGCAGTTTGTTGACCTAACACTGGTGTCAGACAGGGATGTGTGCTGTCGGTTCGGCTATTCATCCTGTATCTGGACAATTGTCTTCAGAGAATAGGAAATAAGAATGTGGGATTGCGAATTTGTGATTGAGTGATCAACTGCCTGCTTTATGTAGACAACGTGGTATTAATAGCAGAATCACCATCTGAACTGCAAACCCCATTTACAACAATGAATGATGATTGTATGAAGAAAGGCTTACAATTTAATGTGAAGAAAACATTTTGTGGTACTGAAGCAGTTTATGCCAGAGAACCGGAAATCACAACGGATTGAGACGCACGCACGGTAATTATGCTTTTGTATAAAAGCAAGGGGCTATGTATGGATTGTGCTATCTATAGAGTGATCTTTTTGATCAGGTTGGTCACAAAAGCGTATAGAAAAAGAATGGATAGGAGAATAACAACCTGTGAGCATGCATGAAAAGAGCTATGAATTCAAAGGTGTGTGTAATGACTGTACATGTAGCGCCCGGTTTCAACAGACATGGATACAGATATATCTATCTAGAATAAGGGTAAAATCCGCATCGAGAACCATGTCAACGAATGTAGGATTATGTATGGTTGACCTAGCGGAAAATTGTCTGCTTTATGCAGTATTATTAGATACACCATCTGGACTGCAAATATCGGTAACAATGCAGAACGACTATGAATGAAAAATGCGTACAAAACATTTTTTTTTTTGTTTTTTTGTATATCGTCGTATGAAGAACTTGCGACTCACTTAACGTGAAGCGGTAACGGTAGCCTATTGGGGTCGGTACCAGAAGCGTGCACGTCGCGACCCTGCCAGTCCAACACTTGGACTGCAATTCTGGACCCAAACCGCACAGACGCGCGGATTAGGGCGTCCCCCGGAGGCGACGCGCACCGATCCGCCCCCGTCGGTGCGAAATCTAGGGCATGCGGCGGTGGGGGCCGCCACCCACCACGCAACGCCCATCCCGGCGGGTCGAGGGGAGCTGAGTGTCGTATAGGCACATGGAATGTGAGAGGTGGTCTAAAAGATAAGATGAATGAGTTGATAGATATAATGAACGTGAGATGCCTAGATGCTTTGTGTGTGTCAGAGACCAAGCGAAAGGGAAGCGACACCGAAGATCTGCCCGGTGGCATGATGGCCCTGTTGGTCCGGGGTGGACCAGGACGTTCATGCCAGCGCTGGCGTAGGTGTCGTGCTTTCATCTCGCTTGGCCGCGGGTGTGAAAGATTACGATTTAGTAGGTCCAAGACTTCTCTGGGTTAAGATAAAACTGGGGATTACGCGAGTGTTTTTAGTTGCAGCATATGCTCCTGTGAGCTCTGCTGATCCCCAGGAGCTCGAGAAGTTTTGGGAGACTGTAAGGGGTATTCTGGATTTGGCCGAAGCGAATGAACGGATAATTATGTGTGGTGATCTGAATGGATGGGTTGGGACCAAGCGAAGCAGTTATGAGGCTGTGCTTGGTCCATACGGAGATAAGAGAGTGAACGATGCTGGTAAGTTACTTTTAGACGTATGTATGGAACGAAACCTCCTTGTGTCGAACACGCTCTTCCATCACAAGGATATTCACACTTACACATGGAGACGGAATGAACAGAAAAGTGTGATTGATTTGATTTTGATAGATGGACGTCTCCGAAAGTCGTTAATGGATACAAGAGCCTTCAGAGGTCCCACTCTTGAAACGGACCACTATCTGGTGATAAGCCGATTTGTGGGGCTTTTCAAGAAGTGGAGGCACTGGCGAGTGCGTATTCCTTTCGGAGACCATGAAAGAATAAGAAGTGAAAAATTGGAAGATGAAAGTGTGAGGAGTACGTATGTACGTCTAGTCAGTGAAAGACTTGCGAACGCGAGTCTTTCCGACTCAGATGTAGACGAATGTTGGAAAGTTCTGAAAGAAAGTATGGTGGACAGTGCGAAAGAAGCATGTGGATGCGCAAAGAGACGTAGAACACTAAGAGGAGATGCCTGGTGGGATGCGGAGGTTCAATCCTCCGTGGAAAAAAAGAGGAAAGCGTGGCTGGATTACGTATCATCTTTGCACCAGAGTGATGGTATGAAAGAAATGAAGAAAGAAATATACCGTCGATGCAAGAATGACTCCAAAGCTTTAGTGAAAGAGAAGCGTGAAAGACTACATATGATTGAGGAAGAGAAGCTGACGAAGAACTTCGAGGCAAATACCAAACTCTTCTGGAGAGAGGTAAAGAAGTCTCGAAGTGGTTCGTCAGCATCCAGAATGGACAAGATAAGATGTAAAGCTGGTGGCATTCTTGCTAACACTCAGGAAGTGTTAGAACGGTGGAGTGAATATTTTAGAGAAATGTATGATTATGTCCATGACGCTGGCATTGTGAATGAGTCTGTGATAGACTCGGCAGTGCCAGCGTACCATGAAGACATTACTATGGATGAGATTGAATGGTCGATACGAAGTTTGAAAGATGGAAAGTCAGCGGGAATCGACATGGTAACAGCTGAGATGATCAAGCTAGGTGGTACCTGCGTTAGGGACGCCTTCTGGTTTTTGAGCAAATTATGCTGGAGAACCGGAAGGGTCCCGAGCGATTGGAGACGCGCAGTCATCGTGCCCTTGTATAAAGGCAAGGGCTCACGTATGGACTGCGCCAACTATAGGGCCATCAGTTTGATCAGCTTAGCAGCTAAAGTGTATGGAAAAATCATTGAAAGGAGAATGAGGGTGAAATCCGATGGAATGCTTTGGGAAGCACAGGGTGGATTTCGAAGCGGCAGAGGATGTACGGATCAAGTTTTTTCACTCCGCAACATCGTAGAGAAGCATCTGGCTTTGGATCAGAAGGTTTTCTGCGGTTTTGTGGACTTTGAGAAAGCATTTGATAGAGTCGTGCGAAAGAATCTCTGGAACATTTTGCCCGGATATGGGGTTGACGGTGACCTACTCCGTGCTGTGCAATCCACTTATGAGGATTGTACAGCATGTGTGCGGGTGGACGGCAGCTTGTCGCCCTGGTTTGATGTCAATATTGGTGTCAGACAGGGATGCGTGCTGTCGGCTCGGCTGTTCATCCTGTATCTGGACAGTTGTCTTCAGAGAATAAGAAATATGAATGTGGGAATGCGAATGGGTGACTCAGTGGTCAACTGCCTGCTTTATGCAGACGATGCGGCATTAATAGCAGAATCACCATCCGAACTGCAAACACTAGTTACAACAATGAAAGATGATTGTATGAAGAAAGGCTTACAATTGAATGCGAAGAAAACCAAGATAATGGTATTTGAAAGAGAGACAACCAGAACAAACGCTAGGATTATGGTTGATGATGTAGTGTTGGAGCAAGTGAATGAGATTGTATATCTTGGAAGTGCTTTTAGCAGCAATGGAAGGTACACCGCTGATGTGGAGAGACGAGTGAGTGCCGGGAATAGGGTGAATGGAGCGTTGGGTAAACTTCTAGGCAGCCGAAATCTAAGCCAGAAGGCACAGCTCGCTGTACACAACGCGGTGCTAATTCCAACGCTAACTTATGGAAGTGAGAGCTGGGTATGGCAGAGAGAGCATGAAAGTAGAATAAATGCGGTCGAGATGCGAGCATTGCGCAAAATTTGTGGCATAACGCTTGCTGACCGCGTTCGTAATGAAGACGTGAGAGAAAGAGTTGGTCTAAAAGAGAGTGTCGGTGTGAAGATAAGAAAGGGCATGCTCCGTTGGTTCGGACATGTAGAAAGAATGCGGGACGAAAGAATGACGAAACAGATATACAATGCAAAAGTGGAAGGATGTAGGAGCCGAGGAAGGCCGAGACTAACCTACCATGACCAAATTGGTCGTGTTTTATCAGAAGGTGATGTCAGAAGCCCCAGGAACCGGCGAGCGTGCATGAAAAGAGCTATGAATGTCACAGAAGCGAGTGAAGTATGCAAGGACCGTGTCTTATGGCGCTCGGTTCTCTCTGCCTACCCCGCAAGGGACTTGGCGTGAAGATATACATACATACATACATACATACATACGTAGGTAAGTCTTGGCCTTTAAACCATACCGTGGTAAAATCGTATCATGAAAAATTCAATGGTCTTAAAACAGAGATGCAATTGATCAAGCATTATCCTTTCGAATATTTTACTAAAACTGGCAGTATAGTAAAGGTCTGTAATTCCTAAGCTCGTTCTTTTCCCCTAACTTGGAATAAGTTTACTAAATTTCATCAAATTTGGGAACACACCCATATCTACATATAGTTTATTAAAAATACGTGACAAGTGTGGAGCTATTGCTTCGATAATACAATAAAATACTTTAATAGATATTTTCCGGTGATCCTCTGAGTTTTCAATGTTCAACTGTAAAAGATTTAATTATTTTACTTGGTTCAAGATGTGTAAACTGAAAAAGTTTCACACTAAGTCGTAGATTTTCTTTTAACAACTCAGCAGCACCATCTGCAGATGAATTAAGGAAGTTAGTGGTAAGATAAGGGATATTGATTAAGTAGTCATGAAATAGATCTGCTATTTGTTTAATGTATGTGATACTTTGATTGTCATATTTTAAAGAACACTCATTATCTGGTAGCTTATTTTTACTTGTTTCTTTACTAATAATATCCCATTCAGCCTTAATTTTATTTGATGATTGCTTAATTTTGTTTTTAATATACATAGACTTTGCCTCTCTGCGAATATTTATAAATATTAGTTTTTGAATAATTTATGACATAATTGACAAAAACTGGGTCAAATTTGTAAGATTTCGTGCATAAAAATCAAACATTTTGTTCTACTTAGTAGAATACCTGTAATACTACAACCTATCTAACTCTATCTGTAATTTCATGCCAAGTTACTTACGGGGTATGCAGAAATAACCGAGCGCCACATAATTGTCTTCTGGCTTAAGTTCTTCCTGCCAAGAAGTTTTCTCATCGCTCCATTCGCACTCACTCACCTCTCCACAAACAGCGATGTACCTACCATTCCTCCTTAAAGTGTATCCAAATTATACAGGCTCGTAAACATATGAGTTGACTTTGTAAATGCCCATAGGCGGACTCGGCAACTGATTATCATCAAGCAGATCGTAAAGTGATCGGACCAGTTTTCGAAACAATTTTTTCAGTCCGCTGCAGACACCTCGTTTACAGCCTGCTTGAAAGCTGACAGTGCATTTTCCGGTGACGAAAATTGTATTTGAGCTGATTTTTTATTTTAGGGATTATAAAAAAGCACACGGGGCTAGGATAGGATTACAAGGCGGGTGACGCAGAAGTTTGACCGGTGTGCAGTCCAGGAAGTTGTCGTGGTGGAACAATAGCCCACGGAGCCCTGTGTTTGGTCGCTTGTTACTCACAACAGAGAAAATGTCTGCCAAGCATATGATCGTATACCATTCGGCGTTGATGTTTCTTTAGTTCTGTAAGTGAATTGAGACCAGTCAAAAGCTTTAAAAAGCTCGCGATCAAATCTTCCCCCTGCTTATAGATCCCATCACTTTGGTAGGCGTAGTTTCGTTTTGAAATACCCAAACCGTAGACTGGCGCTTCGTTTCTGGATCGTATCGATAAATCCAGGACACATCACCTGTAATGATGTCGTAAACACGCAGAGACGAGCCTGCTTCAAATTCCACCCGGGCCTGCTTCTGAGCAACGGTGAGGTTCTGCGGCACCCAGCGTGAAACTATCTTTCTCATGAGAAGATGCAAGTGTAGAATCTCATGAAGGCTTCCCGATCCAATCTGCAGTATGTGCTGAATCTCCTGATACTTAACTCACCTATCATTTTGGATTAAATTTTTCACTGTCAACACGTTTTCTTCCGTAACAGCCATTAAAGGGCGACCACTTCTTTCTTCATCCCCCAAAGTTAGTCGACCTCGCTTCGTTATACCAACGATACACGGCTACCCTGAAAGAGCCTTCATCCATGAATGCCATTTGAAGTCTATCGTACAATTTATCCGGTTTCAGACGAAATTGAAATCGTAAAAATCATAGTGCGAAAATGATCCCGGTGCAGATTTATTTTTCAATGAGACGCGATAATTTAAATTAGCTCGCAAAAAATGTAGAGGGAAATTTTGAAAAAAATCGGCCCGTACGTAATTTTACTTATAAATAGATACCCAGAATAGATTACCCAGTTTCACATACATAAAAACTTTTTTCGCAATACTTACTGAGTGGCCTTGTTTAATCTGCACGATGTGTAATTTTTCGTATTTATACACTTTTATTTGTTTACTATATAAGGAGCTAAATTCGGTTATCTGGAAAAAAAATTACCTCGGTACTGGCTTACTTAGAAAAGCAACCGTATACTTCGCCTGCTTAAAATTGTAAGCACACAACCACTTAAATAATTGTTTGCCAGTGCTCTGTATATCTTATCGTGTGTGTTGCAGTAAATATTAATAAAAATTTAAATGAATTTCATGCTGAATAAATCTGGCTACTGTATTAACATGTATGTATATCTTCCAACCAGGTCCCTTGCGGTGTAGGCAGAGAGAACCGAGCCCCATAAGACGCGGTTCTTACATACGTCACTCGTTTCTCTAACATTCATAGCTCTTTTCATGCACGCTCGCCGGTTCCTGGGGCTTTCTGATAAAACACGACCAATTTGGTCATGGTAGGTTAGTCTCGGTCTTCCTCGGCTCCTACATCCTTTCACTTTTGCATTGTATATCTGTTTCGTCATTCTTTCATCATGCATTCTTTCAACATGTATAACATTATTTGTTATTTTAAAGGCGCATATGTCATACTGTGAACTATACTTGTCTTTCCTTCTCTTTACTTTTAAACGACAGTTTCTTCTTTTTATACTCAAATCAGTCTTATTTCTCCATTTTATTCTCGCTTTCTTTCTGTACATCTACATACTATAGTCTGCTGGCTTTCCATCTTTTTACTGCTCTGTCTTATACCCCCTGGGTTTTCTACCATTCCCGTTGCATCCATCTTCCGCTAACTCCTGTTATTCTCCCTTTCTCTCTTATTCGTTCCTACTCGTATTGCTCTCATAATCCCAAGGTAAGATTAAAATTCTTTTATATGAATCTCATATTGCAATCTCTTGGGAGTTTTTTTATTATTACAAATATTGTCAATTTCTACTGAAATTTGTTGAAATATTCATCTGGGAACTACTAAAGTTATGTACCCCGAAATTAAAGTTTAGAACATATGAATTTAGTATAAAATAAATAGTGAAATAACGTTAACTATAATAGTAGAACATATTTTTATAAATATCTCTTTCACTCTGAATACAAAAGATGATTCAATTTAAAAATTCACAATTAGCATTGAACGGTGGTGATCTATGCCTTCTGGCTCAGATTCTTACTGACAAGAAATTTTAACGAACGCTCGATTAATACTATTTATTACCTGCACTCACGCGTCTCTCCACATTAGCGGTGTACATACCATCTCTGCTAAAAGTGCTTCTAACATATATAATCTCATTCGCTTGTTCCAATACTACATCATTGGCCGTTATTATTGCGTTCATTAAGAATGAATAAATAATTGACAAATTAAGAAATTGCTAGTAAAAAATATTGCGCCTAAGTGACGCTCATAAAAAAAAATGGCGTCTCTTTCTACGAAAAAGATACAGCTATTTTACAAGTCTGAAAGAACTGTGTATCACCACATAAGAAAAAAGTGCAGAGAACGAGTTTTTTAACTTTACCGTGTCGTGAACTGGCAAACAAAGATAGAATAATTTAACACCATTGGATATTTTTGGTGCGATTCTATAAGGAGCAGTTTATATATAAACAGCTTTATAACTTTTATCAAATAAAATTTTATTGGTATACAAAAAAACAGCATTTGTAATGTTTAAACGACATTATATTATTATGGTTTAGTTGATGTTAAGTTACCTAACTCGCGTTACCATCATAGAAGTTTTATAATTCAATAAATTAGATTTACCTACTACTTGCTTCAAAAATATTTTTCTATCTATCTGTCTATACCTCCACAAATGGTCACACAGGGGTAGCCAGCGTGAATAGCTCCACATATGCTCCATTCATATGTATTTTTCTCGCTTATTTGGCTTCATAGTTTTTTTTTATGTGTGACGATAAAATACGACTGATTTACTCTTTGATCCTTCTATATACATACTTTCGCGATGTAAAATACTTTAGTTTCATCATTCTTTCGTACCGAATTCATCTTACACGTGTGAACCAATAGTGTATCACTTCTTATTTTACCACCAACGAACACTATTTTTCTTACGTTGTCCTTGCAGACGCGATCAGCAAATATCACACGACATATTTTACGCAACGCTCGCATCTCCATAGCTTTTGTTCAATTCTTATTTGCTTTTGCCATACATAATTCTCCCATCTACACGTAAGTCGTCAAATTCAGGACACATATTGTGAACACCATAATTTATGTACAGTGAGCTGTGCGTCTTGGTTGACGTTTTGGCTGCCAAGATGTTTCAAGGCTGCATCCATACTGTTCACTGGTACCATCTAGGTAAAACAATTCTACATTAGTAGATCTAAGCTCTGTTGACGATTGCCTAAGTATATTGCTATCCATAGATACGTATATCATACATGCTGTACATAAGGATGTTAGCAGTCTTCGAATATTTAATGTTACAAGAAATATCGTATCTAATGGACGGATTAAAGACATTAATCAAAATTTTGTTTCTTCCGCGATTTCCTCTTATCTGGTTTTTTTACACGGTACCGCAATATTACCTACGAATTTAACAACACAAATATTTATACTTTACTGATGAACTTTAATTGCTTTATGCAAATAAAAATCGGTCATGTTTTACGATATTTTCGAATACCCTCTGCAGTTAAATCCGCCTGTTAAAACCAACCATTTTCCAATCGTACGCTTGGCGTAGCTGAAGTTACTTTTTTTCTTTTTTTATCCACATCCAGATCGGAACGCAGGTGTGTTTCGATCTAGCCGAGCATGGAACTATGCTAGGCAGGTAATTACAGGAACTTCCTCCAAATATTGCGTTTCACGATAAAGTAGTGAAAAATGTTTGCTCTTGCTACTTACTACTTTGCTGTTTTGTAACGTTAACGGTCTTCACGCTAAAATAAAAGTTTTTATAGTTTGGGTTCAAGAAGCATAATGGCTATATTTTCTGCAATTTTGTTTTGTAGGCATTTTAAGGATTATGTCATATTGACCTGTTGATTAATTGATCTACTCCATGCTGCGCATTACTCTTATGAGGAATGAGTAGTGCTCGTATAGTAGCTTGTTGTCCCGGTTTGATGTTAACATTTTTTTTTATATCATGGGTACATTTCCAAACTTTTAATATACCAATTCCTTAGAAGCTTACTCGTAGCCGCACCTACTCGCAGGAACACAACAACAATCTAGAGAGTTGTTATTTGGCTGCGGTTGCTGTGTGGTGGAGGTATTTCTCCAATTGGGCTACTTTGAAACGCCCTACCTCTTTTAAGAACATTCATACCTAGACAAAATACATGTTAATGTGCCGAAATGTTTATATTGTGTGGCAATCGGATCCAGGAGCCGTTGTGTTAAAGAAGCTTTGCTAATTTGTTACTATAATGATAAAGTATCATATTTTCAATCAATTGTTAAGGGTTTCAAACGGCCCTAATTTTCAATATTTTCAATGAGAAGCATAATCACTCATTAGTCAAAATTGTTAGTAAAAAAATTAAAATTTACACCCATTTTGATTTTATACAATCTGCTAAATACACACATATATATATATACATATATGACTTTCTTATACTCGTAAATTAAAGCGGCAACGAGGCTCTGGAAAAATATTGATATTTTGTAATGGTTGTATTCGAGGACGACCTTACACAAGATTGGAGCTACATAACAAGTATTATTGTGCTCATGCACGTAATTGTGGTTAATAGCAATTATTGTGGTGAAGATTGGGGAATGGCAATTTGCAAATAAGACTCTTTGTATTGCAAGCATTCATAGGTTATAATGAGCAGACACATCAGGCTCACTTTTTCGTCAGGTTCACCACAGGCAGGCCGTATACTTGTTTAGCACGTAGATTAAAAAAATAATTAGCTTATTCCCACCTAAGTACATAATTATGGAATAAAACGTATTAATGCCGCACGCGTTAATTGCGTATTTTAATACAATTCTCGTATTAAAATAAACTTCTTGGATATAATTAATTACCTGTCCATTGTGAGAAGCGGAATTTTGCTCTTAATTAGGACCTTTCTAATAAAAATAACTTTATCGTATATAATCATTCTTTACCTTTATACATTTCAGATCTCAGTAGCTAAATATAAATAGAAGACTTTGTACTGACGAATAATCAATGCTTAGCTCAAGAGGGGTGAGCGTGGAAACATGAAATTGATATGGCATTATAAATAATGTATACAGAGAAGGATATATCGGTCCATTGTATAATAAAGTTAGCTGTTTTTAAAAACTAACTTATACAGTATAATAACATCTGCATTTTACAAATCATAAGTGTCTCATAGATAAAGTAGTTATTAAAAATGCAAGAGATTTAGATACGTTAAGACTTTAAGAGAGAAAATTAAAATTTTGAAAATTAGATTCTGTTATTAAATTGATAGTTACTTACATTATTTCTTGTTAATATGCAAAGGTGAGTGAACTAAGACAACTTTGAATCCACAACTAATTACATAGATCATGCCTGTCAATTACATTAGACTGCAACGATCGACACGCTTGATCATAATAATTAGTAAAACTTAAAGCGCCTTTAGCTACATAAAAAATATTCACTAATCTTTTCATCATGATGTAGGCGAGGAAAACTTTGGCAACCAGTTCATTCAATGACTGAAGAAACTCCTTTAAAACTATACAATAGTGGACTATTTTTGTCCCAGTGTAGGATGATGAATTCCAGTCCACCGCGAGAGGTATGATTGTAGGGGATCGTAGGTGATTGGACTCTTCGGAACAGAATATATTGCACAATTGTCAGGACGTACAAATAGAGGCAACGTCTCCTAGAATCAAGGGCTCAATTCCGTGGACAAAGGAAGGTACCAATTCTCACGGTTCGTTTCTGAATCAAACCTTCACTACTACTCCCCATCTGGTACCTAGGTGCTTGTTCCGAAAGTAATATCAATACCCCATGTGCTTAGAGAGACTTAGCGGTAGCAAAAACCTATTCCCCGAACTGACCACTTTCTCGCTCTATTGAGAACAGAGTCTGTGTTTTCCCTCTGGGTCGCAGAGGTCTGACGGCAATCACTCCATGTTAAAAACGGTATCTTTGCCAAATCCTTAGGCTTAGGAAGATCTGAAATGACCCTGATTCAGACCATGGTCTCCAGAGCAAAAGCTTAGGATAAGAGCGGTATGCAAATGCTGATGCTCGAATCATATCATCGGAGACAGGGCTCATCGAAGCAGGCCGGCTGAGGAAAAACTTCCACCTTGCAGAAGACTCCTGCCAAGTAACAACAATTTATCTCCTCGGAAGATTACTGCGTTCTTAGCCTTAAATTTTTTTTTTTTAATTTCTGGTAATTTGGTTTGTAACGAGAAAAAAGATGCAGCGAAGTGGCAACACCCGAGCAATACTGCATGGGCACGCCTTGTACTGCATGCTTTCAGATGCGGAAGGAATACAAGCATACGGTCTACCTTAAATGAAGACAGGTGGGTCGTATGTTTCAAAACCCGACGTTTTATAAAAAAGAGGCTGGAGGTTTATATTAGATAAGTCGGATCTATTTATATATGTGACAGAGCCGAGTCCTCATCAGTACGCGGTCGAGAGGTTTCAGAAGCCCGATGGAGTGGTTACAATATCTATTTTTATTCGAAGGATGTAAGAGCCGAGGAAGGCCAAGACTTCCTACCGTGACCAAATTGATCGTGTTTTATCAGAAGGTGATGTCAGGAGCCTTAGAAACCGGCGAGCGTGCATGAGAAGAACTATGAATGTTAAAGTAGCGAGTGGGTGTAAGAACCGAGTCATGTGACGCTCCATTCTTGTTAATTAGATAATCCATTGCATTCCATGATGACGAGACCAGTTCAGTATAAATAACAGATAAAAGTTTACTTATTTTCGCAAAATTTTCAAGTAACTAGAGTAACTAAATACAAGCAATTTATAAATTTCCTACTAAAAATAAAATTTCTGTTATATTATTAGTAGTTATTTGAAAATTAATCACGGTTAATTATAAATTAGAAAAAAAAAACTATTTTTTGTTTAAATTGTAAAAAAAATATTACTTGCTCGTTACATCCAAATCGAGTGCTTTTATTTGTAAATTGAATGATTTAAAACTTTTACGTTATTTACGACGTTTTAGCATAAATATCCGTAAGAAAAATACGATTATATGGAAAAATATTTTTTTATCTACTAATCAATGACTTCATAAATGAACTTTTGTTGTTAATTGACATTTATTTCAAGTATTCCACATGCTAACTATTAAATCTAAGAGATAGCCGTTTATTACAAATTTTAGATACCTACCAAAGAGCTATGCCACAAAAAAATGCGACGGAGGTTTCGTAAATAAGAACAAAAAGGAGAACTCACACACTTTACTACATATTGCTGTTGTGCCTTTGTTATCAGCATCATATTTCTTGAGCATATCGACTAAACATCTTTCGTGACCGACATATATTTTGGCTGAACGAATATTCTACCCATATTGAGTTTTCACGAAACAACAGCGTGAAAAGTTTTAACAATATTTGGATAAAGTTCGCAACATTACCAACCACTGAAGTTGACTTGCCGTTGCTTTCCGATACCTCTCACAACGCAGACAATGTTACCATTAACTTTTGTTATGCGCGTGTATTCCATACTTATTACCTGTACTCAAAGGCGATCTTTTAAAAAATAACTTTTAAGATAAAAGGATAAGAGTAGAAATAAAGGACATGATACGGTGAAAGTTGAGACCTTTAATAGGACCTTCAGTTATAGCAAAGAAGAAACTCCAAGTTCTACTGTTAACTTTTGTTTAACCATATTATTTTACATCATGCATAAGCTCGAAGAACACAACAGCTCAGGAGAAGTTATTATTGGTGACGTATGGAGCGAGTTATAACTTGAAATCTGTTAGACAGATAGTTCCCAGACCGAAGAGAATTTGCTGTCAAGATTGTTACAAAACTTAGTTCACATTATTTGTATTACGTACATATATGCAACGTTTCAAATTATTACTTGTACAGTCATTGTAACTGCTACGTACTCGTACTTGAGGATTTTAACATTTTAACTCCACTTATTTATGTGACATAAAATGTAATTACGTGAAGAATTCACATGTAAGCTTCTGGCTCTCGGCCAGTTTCTACCACGATCACCAACTGTATAGAACTTTGAAAATTATCCCTCACGGTAATAAGGCCGCGTTATAAAGTAAGGTGTTTATGACTTATAAACGCCCCACTGCTGTATAATATACAAGATTAAGGCTTTTATTATAGTTTGCAATAATGAAAGGTATAAAATAAAATTTGATTTGTGTACTCATAATGCTTGCAATCTTACAATAAAATGTAAATCGTATAAACAAGCAAGATAGGTCTTCTATGGGAGATACTGTGGTGTGATGATGAGCTTGAGTGTTTTCTTTCAAACACTGGGTGTTTTGTAATTTTAATTATATTTTTATACATCTATTACTCGCGACTTTGTCCGCGTGGACTGGTTAGTAGTATAAACACCGTTTTTACGTTCGTAGCGATAATTATTTGGTATTTTCAAAAAATCGGCCAAGTGCGAGTCGGACTCGCGCCCGAAGGGTTCCGTACCATTATCTATAAAAACGGCAAAAAAAATCACGTTTGTTGTATGGGAGCCCCCTTAAATATTTATTTTATTCTATTTTTTAGTATTTGTTGTTGTAGCGGCAACAGAAATGCATAATCTGTGAAAATTTCAACTGTCTAACTATCACGGTTCATGAGATACAGCCTGGTGACAGACGGACGGACGGACGGACGGACGGACGGACAGCGGGGCCTCAGTAATAGGGTTCCGTTTTACCCTTTGGGTACGGAACCCTAAAAAGGATCACACACATTATTTCTTATAGATGCTGTCCGCCACTTTGGTCGCTTGAGCTTCTGTTTTGGGTTTTCCTACAATTTTAAGAACAAAACGTATAGGTACATGTATTTAACCACTTTTAATTTGTAACTAAGTAGAAAGTTGCAGAAAGAAGTTTCGAACATGATAACTTTCTATTGAGTGTATGTCGAAGTCGATCGGCAATTAGTCGTGACTGACGTTGGTTTGCCGTTTTTTTCATGACGTATTTCCTTTACTCAGGTAATAAAAAAAAATCCTCACTCTGACGGGTTAGATCACACTTTTCTCTAGCTGTTTACAATCTTTGTTGATGTACATCTTAATTTTTGACAATTCTGGCATTTTTGTGTCGCTCCCGTTCAGCTGTTAAACGTGATTTACGTTCTAAACTACTTTCCAGCTCTATAGACTGCAAAGTCCGAGCTCTTTGCATTTACTCATGTGCATTTCTCCATCAGTTAAGGTCTCACGGGATAGTCCATGAGCCTCGCAAACGGCAGTAAGACGTGCTTCCGGTTCTTCAGGTGTTTCCCGAGACCGACCACTTGCTGTCCGAAATCTATGAGAGCTCAAGCGAGTTTCCCTGTACGTAAAGGCCTCAGACTCACGTGATAGTACATGAGCCTCACGATCGGTGGATAAACGTACCTCACGTTGTTCACTGTTCTATAGAATCCGAGAAGCCATCATTTGAGAACGATGTGAACTCAGTCGAGGTTCTCGTCGAGGTGAAGTTTCTGTGACACGTAACCTGGCCTGAGGCTCTTGAGATGCAGTAAGTCTCGCCTCACGATGTTCTTCAGATTCCTATAATCGAACTATTTCTTTTAGCATTTTAGTTGCATTGGGAAAGGTTTGTTGTCTTCTTAAAAAAAGGCAATAAAATAAAAATAAGTTACATGTATTTACAGTTTAACAATTTAGACTTGTTTACCTAATCTATTATAATATCTATATATATACATATATAAGGAGAAAGAAAATTGTAATTTTAACTTTTACTTATAACGGTTTTTTTTTAAATTTACTACTAACCTAACCTAATAAAATATATTACAAAATTCATACGTGCGATCGCTGCGAATGACTCAATGCTGCGGCGGCGCGGCACTTGGCACGCTTTAGATATATACCTACACGCGTGGACGTGTTTAACCGATGAGCGGTTAACCTAATCTAAACCCTACTTAGTATGATTCATCATCAACAGATCTGAGGTCAACTTACATGGGTATAATCTCTAGAATCACCAAAACTGACCATTTTAACGTTATATGAACTTTTCATCATCTTTATTTTACAGACCATAATATATAGTTAACCCAGTTTCAGCCAATGTAACTGAACAATTATTTTATCGCACTTTTATCGAACGATTGTTCGACGTGACTCTTTAAACAGATATAACTTTTTAATTTATGAACTGATTAAAATAATATAAATACTAAATGTTAAGTGAAGCATACAATACATTAGTGAAAACGGGACCCGAATCAGTTAAGCCGTTTCTGAGATTAGCACGCACAAATAAATAGATGAATAGGCAAAAATTCTAACAATGTTTTTTTCTGTTTTATAACGTTGATAAAGATCCCCAATAATAGTTTTTCTTATATATCTTCAATATACAGACAGTGCTCAGTTACATTTTTATTTTAATATTAGCAAGATTAAAGCTCATCCAATATTAACTGTCTCGTGTTTAAGTAACTTAACGGTTTTAAATTAATATTTTAATTTACATCTCACGCTAACAATTTCTCTACCATTTTCGTTTGTTTAACAATTATTTAAATGCAATACATGGGCCTCCGCTGAAGGTAAAGTTTTCGTAGGTAAACAGTACTAGTAAAATACTCCGGAACAAACTAATTATAAATTAATTTTACATTTATTACATGTTTGAAACAGTTTTTAGCATCCAATAGTATCTAACCATCTGACAAATAGTCGACTTCTCGCTCTGGTAGCCCGCGGACCAGTCCATTTTACTAATCAGATAATCCATCTGTTGTCGTTATACCCAGTGGCGTACACAGAGATTTTTGACAGGGTAGGCAGAATTTTTTTAAAGCTATTAACTTACCAAAAAATACAGAATGTTGATTTTGGTTACCCAGTCTTGTGGAAATAATGATGTATGTGATCACTTGTTTTTTTTTCACCGAAAGATAGTTTTGAAAACGCATCATTTTTTATTTTCCCTACACACACCACATGAACAACTTTCGCAGTGAATATCATCCATATTTATCAACTTTAAAATCTTATTTCTTCTGGTACCAGTCAATCGATTCAAAACAAAAACAATGGCGGCCGTTTTAAAATCAAAATAAAATATAACATCAATTTTATACGAAAAAAAGAAATGGCAATATCTTTCACTATAATTATATGCAGCAAACTACTTTTTAGGGTTCCGTACCCAAAGGGTAAAACGGAACCCTATTACTGAGGCTCCGCTGTCCGTCCGTCCGTCCGTCCGTCTGTCACAAGGCTGTATCTCTTGAACCGTGATAGTTAGACAGTTGAAATTTTTCCAGATGATGTATTTCTGTTGCCGCTATAAGAACAAATACTAAAAAATAGAATAAAATAAATATTTAGGGGGCTCCCATACAACAAACGTGATTTTTTACGGTTTTTATAGATAATGGTACGGAACCCTTCGTGCGCGAGTCCGACTTGGCCGATTTTTAAAATAGTTACGTATGTTCGCGATACTTCGGTAATTTATGTTATAGTTCAGCTGAAAAGACATTGTCTATACTATGCGATTGTGTGTGTTATTTGTGTTATTGTGGGCAATGTATTTACAGGAATGCACACTACAGTATTTGTATTAACAACACGGCACACATACGTAAATTTAGACAGAAATAGTTTGCGTCGCTTTGTTTAAGAATGAAACATCGGATGGTATTTATCAAATTGATAGGGTAGGCAATGTCTTTTTGCCTATATGGAGTGCACGCCACTGGTTATTATACCTGGTTACATCACCTACCCACTTCAATTTTTTTCGTTGTGAGAATGTTGAGGCATCAGTTACTTTTGTTATCTTTCGAATGTACACATTTTTAACTCTGTCTTTTAGTAATATACGAGTACCTAAATAACTTCTCTCCATTCTATTTTGAGTAGTCTGAAATTTGTACCTTGTTTTAAAATCAAATGTCCATGTTTGGCTATCGTAAGTATAATATGGTAGTATTACTGAATCCACAACTATTTTCTTATCCTGCAGCGGGAGATTCGATTTAAAGAGATTTTAAGAGAGGTAGGGCGCATCAAAGCAGAAGCACAGAAAACCGCAGCCAAATAGCAACACCCTAGAGGGTTGTTGTATTCCTGTGTGTGAGTGAGGTCACCAGTAAGCCCCTAAGGAGTTGCTGTGTAATCAGCAGAGGAGGCATCGCGCGAGTGATACTCAATATATTACACGCGTTAGTTGGCTACGGTAACTGTTTTACAACAGGTGGACCGAATGCTTGCATGACTCCCCACATTGTATAAAAAATAAATCTTTATGAGCCCAGTACTTTTTCCAAGTGATTGCAATTCTTCTCTCTCTTCTTCGTCTACTTCCTCTATTTCCTGAAAGAGATCTGTTTGCCTAGGTAGACATACTTTTACACAAACTCGATAGCGATGCTATTTACCAAGATAGGTGTCATGTGGCGATTTGACATAACTTAAGTTTTGTAGAGGTTCATTTCTAATCCGACATGTATACTGGTTTGACGTAGCTCATTTATCATCTCTTGAAGTTGTTGTAGATTTTCTGAAAAAGGGATAATCTCGTCGGCAAACCTGAGGTGGCTTAAGAACTTCCCATTTATATTGATGCTTTGCTTTAACCATTGAACAGTTTTGGAGAAATCGGGTCGCCCTGTTTCACGCCTCTGTTTATATTGAAGTTTGTGCCACATCTATCCAACTTGACTCTACTCGAATTATTGATATAAATGTTTCTCAAGATATTTATATCTTTCACAGAGTGCACCTAATGTCTTTACATTACTATACTTTCACGGCTACCGTAGCTTATTGTATTACAGGAAATATCACTTATTAGTTGCCACCAATGCTGCTACCGCAGCACCCCATGACTCACCGCCTTAGAAGCTCATAAGGATTTGCTATGTAAGCAGTAGAGGGGCCGTTGCGCGACCGATACTTAACGTATTGCAAACGTTCATAAGCTACTGCCTTAACCGCTTTAAACCAGGTGAGACGTATACCTGTTACAAAGTTGTATGAAAATCACATAATTAACAAACGCGACATGTCAGAAAGAGAGTAATTATTATCTTTTTTATACATTAAGTATTACTCGCGCGATACCACCTATGCTGCTAACACTCTTTGAATGATTCCCAAATGCTGTTATGTGAGTTAAAAGCTTTTTTCTAGTAAATAAATAATGGTTTCCCAAACTCGACTACTTGAATATGGTCCATTGTGCTGAAACTACTTTTACAACCAGCTTGCTCAATCTATTAAGAGACTAAGAGATATATCTGAGGATATTCTTTCAAGTAGACACGATGCAAATAATGGGTAAGTAATATAAGACATAACAACAAAATATATATTTTTGAAGTGGAAACTTCTTTAGCGGCGTTGTACACTTTTTGGGATGAGTAAAAAATGTTAAACTCGCGTCAGGACACGTGACCCTGACTGTAAGATTTTGGTGAGAATTAGAACTTAAGTTCGCTGCAGCGCTAAAATATTAGTTACCTCTAATTTAACAATTAAAACATGAACCGCTAGATCGTTCATAGGGCATTATTTTCTCGCGACCAAACGTTGTAAGCGCATGAAATTCTTGGCGCTTACGCGTTTCGTTCAACGTAGTTTATCAACATAGCTGTTTGGTTTAAGCGGCGCAGGGCGCTTGCGCGAGAGTGATTGTTTGTTTGAGTTTTAGCAATTGGCGATGATGATGCTGGTAATGATGATGGTGAAAGAGTCGTTGAAATTATGGATGAAAGTTGATTTTACTGAAAGATAAACTTTTTAATGTAAAATAATTGTAATAGTTCTGAAGTGTTAAATTTTTAATGTAATATAAATTGTCATGTTTGTGTGATTCGCACGAATTGCTTTATTTATCAGTATAAAAGTACTATTATTATATATGTAGTAAAACACAATATTATTATCAATACATGTGCATTCATTTGTGATAGCATCGGGACCAGGGCGTTTTACTGACTTCAGTTTCGTTGTTTGTTTTAGGATTTCAAGCTCCGTGAACTCTTGAACTGGGTAGGTATCCTCGTATTGCTTAACCTGACTAATCTGTTTCGATGAGTATGGCTGGCTGTATAGTTTTGTATAAGAGTTAGTAGCTAAATTTGTGATCACTATTCGGTGTTTACATCTTGCTCTTTCAAAGTTTTCAGCCCTGACGAAGAATTAGAAAAGTTACGCCAACTCTTTTTCATTGATGTTAAGTTAATTTTAATGGTCTGATCTAAATAAATCCAGGAACAGATACGAGGTACTTTAGTCTTAGAGTCCTTCCTTATTGCGAGAAAGGGACGGAGTTAGGGTCATTACAATTACAAATTAAAACTCAAAGTCTAAGTTGGTAAAATTAACATTTTTATTGGAGAAGTAAGGAGTAATCGTGGCATTGCCTTAGTTGTCGTACCGTCAGGAATTACATCAACACTGTCGGAGGGAGGCAAGACATCTCAAAGTCTGTCTTTATGTAGCCGTTAAACCTCATTCATGTCGAAACTCCTCTCTGCAATATTTCAAAGTAGAGCAATGTTGACTAAGTGTTGTGTGATTGTAAACTTATATTTTGTGATAAAAGAACAATGGCATGTAAACAAAACTTAAAGACATCAGAGATAACGATGACATGATGTTCTATCGTGTTGCTAGCTAGAGATTTCCATCATAACTCTACCGGTGGTGCCGAGAGGACCTTAAACTGACGAATTTAAGAGTTGCATCAAATTTTTGACTTTCTCTCAAAAACTTTACCTTTAAAAAAATGCGGGTGTACCTACTGGACGACGTTTGCACTAGACAGTTTTCTGATTTCCTATAAAGATAACAAGATAACAATTTCATCAAATCTTGCCCTAATCTTGCCCTTATGCCAACCGTTGATGACCTAATAGTTCATATATGTCCTATATAATTATGTCCAACCTACACAGGTAAATCGCACATCACAGCCGCTGTACACATTTGTTTCCAGCGGCTGTACGTGCGATTCTGTAACCTAAGAATCATCAAGCTTCCGTTATCAACTACACGTCATTAAAGTCGTTTGAAGGTGTACAACACCAATACAAATCTGTCCGTAATGCGTACGGACTATACTGCTGTAAATTATCCTGTGGAGTTTCTGAATACTCTCAACCCACTTAGTTTACCAGCTCACACACTTGTTAATTTCATGTAACAAGGCGCTCCAGTAATGTTACTGCGTAATTTAAATCTATCTAAAGTATAGGGACCAGGTTGAGGGTGAAAGCCTTACATAGGAATCTAGTAGATTGCAGTTACAACTTTAAAATCTGTTTCATGATGACGATCAATAAATTACAGACCCAGTCACTGGAAACCGCATGAACTGACCTTAGTGGAGACTGCTTTTCACACGGCCAGCTTCTTTACGTGACCTGTTCGAGAGTAAGCCACGTAATGTGTCACCAAGTGATGTGCTTGTTTCAGCACCTGAGGGTAGAACGTCCGATAAATTTATATATATGTAAAAAGTACGATAAAATTATGTAAATTAGTATATATCATTGGTCAAGATAGGTTTTTCCTTGGGTTATTCACGTTATAATTTTATAGGGTATTGACGTAAGATAACATTTACTTTATTTGTGCTTGCTGATCTTAGTGTCCAAGTGAATTTATTGAGAAATCTAAAACAGAATTTATAATCGATTATTTTCATGCGTTTATTATGTTTATGATCCAATTTTAATGTTTTGTTCCCTGATTGATGATCGTATATAATTTTAGTGAAGATTGGATGTATATTCAATCAAGATAATTTTTCTGTTTTTATTCAACAGGCAATTTTGATAAATATATAACAATTAACTAACAGCAGGTGATACAAAAAACTTTTAAATAAAAAAGTTAAACCGAATTAAGAAAAAGCACTCGGTTTCACTTTTTATTTACAAGTTTTTAAACGTGATCATAGAGAATGAGAACAATAAGGGTTATGATTATATGGGACTGTATAAGTGCTAGTATTTAAATACTAGTGATCATTGATGGTGAAAGTAAATATGCAGCAGTGATCTGGTAGTAACTCTTTTTTGCTATGTTTAATTTCTTCAGATGTGACAGTCTTCTTCTTCGTGTGATCACTCTTAATGTCTGTTTATAGCACATAATCATTTTGCGCACAGGAATGGAGTGGTATTCTGTGAGCGATATCACGAGTTTACAATATCGACACGTACTGTGCGCGCAATAGTTCATTTCGAAGAGGGGGACCTTCCTGGGAATCCAATATGGTCGCATGTTTATGTTAAAGATACACAATATATTGGCAACAATAGCAATTGTGTTTTTTTACTACGAGTGTTTGACAAAAGTGTGTTCATAATATAAACATATTATTGAAAGCGTTATTAGAGTTTAAGTTCCTGTTTAAAAATGTCCGTCTGCGTATCGATAGGTAGGTACCTCAGTCAAATTTGAACTATCTATCTATCTATAACTTCACGACACATCCCTTGCAGGGTAAGTAAAGAGAACCGAGAGCGAAATGACTCGATCCTTGCAAATCTCGCACGCTTCTTTAACATTCACTGCTCTTCTTGAAGGTGATCTCAGGTGTCTTAGAAACCGACAAGCGTGCATAAGAAGAGCAATGAATCAAATTTGAACGATTCTAGATATGTTATTAATTTATAAAAACTTATTGCCTGCTAAATAATTTTCTTATAGCGTTATTTTTATAATAATGCATACCAATAATAATTTCTAAAATGATCCAACTTATATATTAGGGGTGCTTCCATATAAGTAAAAAGGAATAACATTTTTTTTAGAGATATAAGTCGAAAATACTGAATATTACAAATTACGTATAATATTACATCCGTAGATAATACTCGTACACCAGTAAAAGAAAAATTGTAGGTCTTCGACAAAACTGTCATACAAAATTACTGTGCTAGTTAGAAATATTGCTGGGCTCCGAAGCGAAAGCGTAGGATGTGACCGGGATTAACGTTTGGATGATAATGATAGAGTTAGAATAATTTAATTTTTTTGTAACACTCAATAAAATTACATCACATTTAATTATTTCGGATTATTTACTTTACATACTTTGGGGATGAGGTGGTGATATCCTATTTTTAATGATTTTATTGATATATTTTCATGTACATAATTCTTCTATAGCTGTTTATGTCACAAAACACTTCCTAAATAGATGAACCGATTTTGATAAAATTTATTGTGTGTTTGCGTAGGTCCCTGGATGGTTTAGATTCACAATGAAGCCCGGTAGGTAGGTGGCACTGAAATCGGGTGCTAGAAATTTCTTTATGACTTTCAATCATGGTAAAGTAGTTGACTCTAAATCAAAATAGTATATTTCATTACAAGTGCGGAAAGCCTGTCATTGCAAAGAGTTACGATAAATGTCTACCCGAGCCGAGGCGCAGCCGAAGGTGAGGGTTGACAGTCGGAACTCTTTGCAATGACGGTTCCGCACGTGTACTGAACAACTATTTTTAATACAGTTGCGAAAAAATGAAGCAATTTAATAAAATAATAAAAACACAATAAACTCAACTAGGAAAATGGCGCCAACCGTAAAAGAATATAAGCAGAGATTTTCTTTTGTTTTCTTCACCCATTCTGGGTAGGCAAAGGGAACTATGCACATACAGCCAAGTCTTCGTGTTTGTATGCTACAGTCATCGATCCTACAGTTAGCCGCAAAGATGCTGGTCATAAGATCGGCTTCCTTCTGCAGCTGATGCGTCAGTGACTCATCGAGACGTCTCAATGTTGGTAGCGAGGGTTGGCAGAAGTTGGCCTGCATGGCTTTGGCTAGTCGCCAGTGGTTACGTGACCCAGTAGGGTGTGAAACTAGTTCCGTGCCGATTCGTGTAACCAGCTGGGCGTCCGCTCATATAAATGCCCTCTTACAGATCTTGGTGGCAGTAACATAGGCTGATTTCAGCATGTTAAAGCGGTTAAACTAATGGCGTCTCCGGCTTTTGATGACAATATCGGAGTGAGGAATATAGTATTACATGCCAACGCCGATCTCGTTAACAGTGGTCGCAGTACTCACCGTGAGATCAATTTCACTGAAACAGCGCTGCCTCCATGGGACACAAGCAAAGTAGTGGCGTATGCCATCCCAATCTGCTGTCGAGTAGTGCCAGACACGGCGCTTAACCGCCGTAGGTTGTGGTAAAGCTGTGCTGGGCACTGTACTGGATACTAGGCAGTGGTCAGATGTGACCACAACTCTGTAGCCAGCAGGGTAGGTATTCAGTAGTAGGTCTAGTCGAGGGCCATCTATTTCTGATATTCTGGTAGGTTGGTCTACCAATTGGGTCAGCTGTGCGAAAAAGCGAACGCGTGGGAGGTCCTTGCTGCGTGGCTAGTTATGAAGGATCCCAACCAGGAGTCGTAGTGAGGGTTAAAGCCCACCAAACATACCATTTCTATAATAGCGTACCTCTCCTGCGCTTCACCTACCGCCAGACTCATGTATTCAAAGAGCCAAGTCATCTCCGTGTCATGCACATGGAAATACGGCTCTGAAGGCCTAGATTTACATGCACCTAGAGGACGGGAAAAGAGGAATTCTCTAGGCAGCGCAGAAGTCAACAACATACACCCGAGCGGACAAACAAAGAGGCACCGAAATGCTCCTCAAGCACGTAATCGGCGTACTGGAGGTAGGACGTGTCCGCTGAATGCTAGATCTGTGTCTCCGTCAGGAAGAGCATGGCGGGCCGTACCTTCTCAAAGTGCAGGTGAACGGTAAAGTTTTGAGTGGAGTCCGCGAATGTTAGCGAACTCGACCTTGAATAAAGTGATAGAGGACTGCACCGCTGTAGAACCATGTATGCTGTCATTAGAATAGTAGAGAATGGAAGCGTGAAGCGGGAGATAATTGTCACGATATTGGAGAAGAAGCGCGGTGGACTGTTGTACTGATCCGTCGGACGAAAGGGCCCCCGAACCCCCTCGAAGGTAGTCGCTGGGTCCCTACCAACCGATCACCAACCGCGACGAAGATCTACCCCAAGATTATGCGCGGTAGAAAGGACAGCCTCTCAAAGTGGTTAGACTTGATTGGGCCCCTGTACTACACTGTGGACGGCCAGCAGAACAACCATTTAACGGTTCTCCCTAGCCGACGGATGAGCTCAGTCCTTCTGACAATAGATAGACAGAATCCACCACTGTTCCCGCAATATCGCATCAATAATCCCCCGAGCGCTGGTTATACACCAGCGGAACCCGAAACGCGACGTACTTATAGGTACGCCACTTCACGAGTGTTTCGCTGCGTGTGCGGTGGTAGCTAACGAGGCGGGTATTTTCCCTACCACCGTCTGAGATGCTAGAATTTCAGGAGATCCCTTTGTCGCCTCTTACGGCACCCACAAGATAAGAGGATGCGGTGATTTCTAGTATTCTTTTTCTATCACCGCTATCCGTGCGGTAACGGAAAAACACTCGAAAGAATTTTATATTTTTACGAGCACACATTATGTTCTTATAAATGTACTGAGAGGTGAGAGATAACCGTAGGGATATTTATTTCTTTGAATAGTTCGTAACTGATTCCCTGGAGCCCATGTTATAAATAGAACGGATGGCTCTCTTTTACAATTTAAAAAAAGTTTCCATATCATAAATGCTGTGAAAGTAGCTACAATAGACTAAGCGGGCAGGAGCCACATCCATCCTAATATAGGCATCTGCGGCATCCCAATTTAACATTTCTGTCAACAGTTTGTTTTCTGTTGTTTAAGTAAGTTGGGATTAAATTATGGGCTTTAACTCTAACTCCATAATGGCACAGCTTGAGCAATAATATCCGATAGTCGACACAATTGCAAGCTTTAAAGAGATCACAGAAAGCCCCAATAGCATCCTGGGATCTCTCACATTTGCTAAGAACATACTTGACCAATGCTACTCTCGCATCTGTAGTGGATTTACCTGCTGTAAATCCGTATGAAATTTTCATTGGTCTTAAAATAGAGTTGCAATTGATCAATTATTATCTTTCCGAATACTTTACTATACCTAGTCAGGTCATAAGTTCTGTCAAAAACTTTTGATGTAATTTATGATACACTTTTTGATAATTATTTAAAAGTTATATATGAAATGAAAGGTAATTAAATATACAATAAAATTTTATTTACATTATTCGAAATGCCTTCCTCCATTTTGAATACATGTCCTTAATCTACGCGTCAGTCATAGATCGCAGCACGCACCACATTTATATCTATTTCTGCCGCTGCTTTAACCAGAAATGCTCGGAGAGAGACTCCAAATTCTGATGAGGTATAGAGCAGACTTTCTCCTCCAAAAGTTGCCATATCTTGTAATCCAGTGGGTTTAAATTTAGACTAGAAGAGGGCCAGTCTTCATGCCCGATGAAGTCAATTCCCCGAGCAGTCAACCAGTTTTGAGTGTATCGTGCCTTATGAGCTGGTGCAGAGTCTTGTTGGAGTATCCCGTGTCTGTTTTTGAACATTGTTTGAGAAAGAAATTCTACTATGTTTGGTAGGACGGTATTTTGGTAAACCACAGCACTGATTTTCACACCTTTTTCACAGAAAAACACCTCAGTTAAGCCTGAATATGAGACTCCAAGCCAAATCATGATTGATGAAGGATAATGCGCTCGCTGGACCCTCAGAATACGCGCGCTCGCTTCTTCACAACTGTGGGCATACACCTTATTATTTTCTTGTTGTAACTATCATCGATGGTAAAAATTTTCTCATCCGTAAACAAAATTTTTCTGTGACCTCCCTTTGCGTACCGCCCCAGTAGTTGTTTCGATTTTACCACCGTATTCTTTTTTTAATTATCAGTTAGAAATGACCAGTAGGTCTCTTATAGGCTGCAAGTCTTAAGTCATCTTTTAAAATACGCGACATGGTTCTAGGTGCTATCTTCATCTCCCGAGATAAAATCTTTTGCTTTCGGACAGGATTTTTTCGAATTCTTTCCCGTACTGCTTTGACCACCTTTTTCGTACGAACACTCCGTGGACGGCCAGATCTTTTTCTGTCACGAACAGAGCAGGTCTCATTGTACCTACTAATAGCCCGGTACACAAACATTTTACTAATACCAAGCGTATGGAGAGTTTTCAAAATTGCATTTGGCTCCATACAAAATGTAAATTGCCTCAATAATACAATAAAATAATTTTATGGACATTCCCCAATGATCTTCTGAGTTTTTAATGTTTAGTTGTTTAAAGGTTTGGCTTGACTGAATATGTGTAAATTGGAGAACCTCCAATCTTGATTTTACATTCTCATCATGCGAAATCATGAGAAAATATAGCAGTTGTTCGAAATAAACTCGTTGAAATAAAAATTATCTATCACCACAAACTAAATTTAGAAATATAATTGCAAGGCAGAGAGAAAAAAAATATTTCTGTATTAATAATATTAGACTTTGGTGACAATAAAATTAATAGTTGGTTCACAAACTCGCTTTTGTAACAGTTTATATTACGAGTTAATGAGAGAATATACTCGTAACACACTCTCGTCTCGCCGGCCGTTGGAATATAGGTCTCCCTTTGGAATATGTGTTTTGATGCATACTCCGCTACGCTAGTCAGTTGCTGGTTCGCGGAGGCCAGTGTTTTCATGGAACCCCAAGACTCTGCTTGACTAATATTTTCTATTGATAACAGTCATCGTTCCATTATATAAAATTATATCACATATAATTATTTCGGATTGTTTACTTTACAGACTTTGGAGGTTAGGTGGGGGAACATATCCTTAATATATAATAATTTTAATGACATATCTTCAAGTACATAATTATTCTATGAGTGTTTATCTAATAAAATGGATGGACCGATTCAGATTAAATTTGTGTGGATCTTTGGATGGCTTAGACCCACAATTGAACCCGGTAGGTGGCACTGCAATCGGGTGCTGGGCTAACTAAATAATTTCTTTAAAATTTCACTTTCTACCAATTAGCCATAGAAAAGTAATTCAATCGGTTCATAGATAATCTAAGAATAAAATGTTCGCTTCTATTGATTCTAGTATCAGACGCAAGATATTCGCTAAAAAGTGCGATTTTGAAAGTAGTTAAACAAAAAGTTACATTTTCACCTTTTTCTAAAATACGTAATGTTACGGAATTAAATGTTCAAGTTGAAATTGTAGGTATCATTGCAAAGTTTGGGATTCGAAGAAACTAATTCACTTGAACAATGTCTTTACACAATTTCTAGTTAACGAGAGTTCTATTTATATTTCACATACATATGACAGACATAATAATTGAAAAATTCGGTGGCGTCATTGAGCATGTCACTAAGTTGATCATGTAAGATAAATATTGTCAACCGCAGCCTCTCCATGGACACGATTATCTTAAGTTCCTCCGACTTCGGAAAGCAACTTAGGAAATCGACAGCGATTTTGCTTGCTTCATACATAAGCAATGTAGCGAAATATAATTTCTGATGATAAAGATATATGTTTAAGATAATAGATATATGGCCAACTTGGTATCTGGTAACTGAAATGATCCCTGGTGCAGGTCAAATGCGCATCTATTCTAGATTCTATATATATATAGCTACGGTCGGAAACGCTTACATAATCTAGAGTCCTAAGTATTTTCACTCACATTACTCACTATGAGATTTCAGCATTTGGAGTCGTACATAGGAATGTCGCTTTGATACAAAATGTCTGTAAAGGATTTAATGCCACGCTTAGTGCACACCTCAGGGTCTCTAAACAAAGTATCCATCTAGTAGGGGGTATATCCATCCCTGTTATCTAAGGACCAAACGTCTCACAGCATATTTTTTTATATACTACGACGGATAGCAAACAAGCATACGGTCCGCCTGATGTAAAGCTGAACGCTAGCAACAAAAAGAACGTCGCTAGCGCGTTGCCACCCCCAAAACAGCAGCTCTTCTTCTGGTGACCTTACTCGCTCACAGGAACACAACAACCCTCCAGGGAGTTGTTATTTGGCTGCCGTCTTTTGTGAAAGGTACTTTCCTAGTCAGGCTAACGTCGTGTTCTACTTCTCTTGCGCCAAAGCCTCGTCTGTTGATAATCACGGTGCACTACGTGCAGTGAGGTTGGCTTTGGCTCTAAAGGTGACATTGAGTCACTGGTACTCCGAAAAACAGAAAAAAAAACAAATAATCGATATATTTTAGTAAAATACGAGTACTATTAGTTATTATGTCAATAAACGTTCACAATTCTTGTATAGACTTCTTCTAAGACTATTGTGAAAGATATGAACAAAATAATTGCTTAAGTCTCGAATCGTCCGTAGATCTTGCAACACCATAAACCCGCAGCCGCACATGTAACATTCCGGCGTAATATAGAAAGAAATGACGTTGCAAATGGAAGAAATATTGCTAGAAATGGCGCCTCAAAATGGCTCTTAGGACATAATGTTCGACCGCTGGGTGTGAAAAAAGACGTAGTGATAGTAGAAAGCCACGAAAAGCAAGCCTGCTACTGCGGATAGTATTAAAAGAGCCACCGGAATGTGGTTTCTGTGATTCAGATAAACGTTATGGTCAGCAGTAATATATCAAACCGATGATGCTTGCCAGAATACGGGTGCCTTTGCTTTTTCACTGCATATTAGATAAAGATATCCAATGAAGTGTTCCTCCACTTATTCCGAGGGCTTTCTATTGGAAATGATAGTACCAGAGATTCAGACATGGCTATGTAATTTTTAATAGTCTTATAGCAGAAGTAGTACTAGTAGAATGACATTAAATAGTGTTTATGAAATTAAATTTGCCTCCTTTGTGAAATGTTATTGTCATATTAGAGTCTATGTACAAATTGTACATCATCAACTTTAGACACAATAAGAACGTCACCTGCACATGATGTACACTGCCGATTAGGAAAATAGGCTCTGATGAATGACAGGTAGGGTATAGAGATCTTAAATAAAGAGCAGCTTGAGCGACGATGTATACGTCTAATAACCGCATACATATATTTGAGAGTATATACTTCCGAATATACGTATTTGTTTTTTTATTATTATTTAGGTTTAAAGAAATTTTATTCTCAAAAAGACAAAAAGTCACTTACATGAGAATATGAATAATAGATTAATGATATATTCGTCGTTCACACACCCTGATTTTATAACCATTTATTGCATCAAATTATTAGAAATGTTCAAGAATATATTGAGCTAGTTTTAATTTGAATGCATTAAATGTTTTTATATTTTTTATATTCGACGGTATTTTGTTGTAAAGCTGTGCGCCTTCAAAAGTTAACATTTTTTTACCGTAGTTCGTTCGAACCTTGGGTAGTACCAGAAAACTAGCTCGACGCGTGCTTCTTTTCGTTACTTGTTTGATTGTAGTGAATGCTAAATTAGTATGGAGAGAGTTGTTTATTATCTTCCTAATGAGAATACAAGAATTGTAGATATATAATTGATATACATTCATTAATTTTGTTTCGGCGTATATTTTCGAAGTAGATGTTAAAAAAGGATATTGAAAAAGTAGTTTTATTATTTTATTTTGTGTAATTTGTAGATTAGCTAAAATTGTTTTACTAGCAGTGCCCCATATTTCTATTAAATAAAGTAAGTGTGGTCATTTCATTTCAAGTCATTTATATTCCACAGTAGTCCACAAACCTGTCCACTTTACATGTATTAAACGTGTTATAGATTGTATTCGTCTCTATAGAATTATGCTAATTCTGTTTGTCTGTCTGTTGAATGGATAATAATATGATAATAATCACTTTATCATTCGTTCCATTGGCAGAGAAACGAATCCCATAATGGTAATCACTTATTTAACTCTTTCAAAAACTCGCAAACTGCAAGTTATTGTAACCTCGAAAGTTCCAAGTTACTGTAAAATCAAACTCTTGCAGCATGCAAGTGTGAAACTACTAAGACATAACAAACAGACTTAATTAATAGTTATTTTTTTTATACAACTAGATTAGCAAACAAGCATGCCGCCCGCATTAGATGGTAAGCGGTCACCTCAGTCTATTGATACTCGCAACATCACGGGGATGTTACTCGCGCGCTGCCAATCTTGTGACCTAGGGCTGTTTCGTCACAGTACCCAGCAATTTCTCTGCCATATCTCAAACCGGAACACAGCTAAATATAGCTGCTTGGCGGTAGAAATAGGTGAGACAGAGGTACCCACGCAGACGACAAACAAAATCACCATCTGGTTAATTAAACTAATTATTTAATTGTGCGTATCTAAAACTAGTAAATAACAGCAAGCTGTGTAGGCAGAGCTGATATTTTTTAAATTTAAAAAATATTTAAATATTTTATTTTTAATTTTTTTTAAATATATGGAACCCTGTACGACATCTAGCGACGAGTGCTGTTACTTTTTCTGTTGATGGGAGTGCAGTGCAGACTATTGAGAGAGTATTGGATATTTTTACATTATATTTCTTTATAATCTGTATATAAATAGCCAAACACGAAACAGTTCAATACAATTTTTTCTTCATCTATAAAACGAATTTTCGTATTTTTTTTGGTCAGTAGATACTGACGAATTTAGAGTTATCAATAACAAAAACTGTCTGTTGAAATAAAAAATTGTAAACACGCAAATTCGTTTATGATCTTCTGAATTTTCCATGGTCCATTGGGGGCGAATACTAAGTAGCTATTTGTATTTACGCACAAAGTATTGATTTTGTGAGTAAATACAGGAACTATGTGAACATTTTTTTTTATTTAACCTATATTTTATTTTTGATTTACTCTCCATTCTAGTCGAATGCATCGTAATTGCCATAAAATTAGAAATTCAAATTAAGTTGATGAGACCTTTTGAGTTTTATATACCTATTTTTTTCTTTAAGATGGCTGTGTGTGACTCTTTGCTTGCGTACATGCGTACATGAGTAGGCACGTGCTTGTGCTGGCGCTCGATTTGGTGTTCGGGCTGAGCATTGTATAGATTTCCCTTGTACATACTTTATTATATCTTTCTTATTACGTATCAAACAATCACGGAAATAGAAATACGAAATGGTGATATTCTGGAGTTTTTACTGCCCCGATGCAATAAGACGTTATTCCGTTCCAATTTTCATGATCACAGACCATACGCCTAATAATACAAACGAATTACAACGTGCCATTTTTTTATTTTCCAGTATTTGTGCAATGATCACACTTCTTGTCGAATTTCCTAATCCTAAGTCAAATATAAGTTTACTATTCGTTTGATATGTATTCCCGTTACCATTTATTTTTCAGTTGCATTAAAACGTATCATTTATTTGTTCCCAGGTGCAATATTCGACCAAAATACGGAGGAAATTCAAAATGTATTTAAATATGCAATGACGATGCACAACCAGAATATAAGCAGTCGAAGATTGGAGCTGCAAGCCTATGTCGATGTCATTAATACAGCAGATGCATTCAAGTTATCACGGCTCAGTGAGTATTGAAATGGCAATTTGTTTTGTTAAAATATTGCATTATTTCAGCTACGTCGCTTATTTTAATGTTTTCGTTTGTGAAACTTCTGTCACCATATGTTATTTTCACGTCCTTATATCATTAACAGTGTTTGTGATACTTCTTGTGTTGTTTTGACACTGTTTGAGCGCTCTAACGTGAGCGCTGGTAATTATGTCAAAATACTGTTAGATCTCTATTATGTTACAGGCTAGGTTATTTATTCAGAATACTGAATTCGCTTCAACAAAAATAATCGTAGGTAATAAACTAAAATCATCACAGGATTCCAGATTGGAATAATATGAGCGTGTTTGTTGTTGTAAGATTTTTTGAAGCTATATATACGTATGGTATATATATATATATACATATATATGGTAGGAGAACTCTACCAATTGCTATATCTTCAAAAAATCTTTCGTGAACACGATATGAAATATTTTTTTAATTAACTAGAAATATAGAATCCTCCTTTAAAATAAACATAAAAGATATAGCGAACCAATCTTTAGAATCAAAGCCAAGTTAATCGATATACGGTGTTATGAATTAACTATCAAACGAGGTTCAAAAGTAATGTACGGAAATAATAAGTAAGCAGCCTGATTGAGGGAATATCATTGCCTTCTAATAGATCGCGCAGAATTAACAACCACCTGGACGATTTTTATAGGTATTCAAGCAGTTGAGTGAAGTTACCAGTGAGCTTCTGAGGAATTGTTGCATCGCACTGTGATACTACGTCGCACTACAGTCACTTAGGTTACGAGTAGAAAAGAGGGTCGACCTCGAAATGAGACATAGTGAGGTTACAAAAATCGATTCTTTGCAAATATCTCACTTACTATGGTTTCAATGATTTTTGCATATGTGGATTTTGTGTATATAAAATACTCTACAAACTTTGTTGCGAACACTTTTTTTTAAACGCTTAACCATTTTTAAGATATGTCATAGAAAGCGCCCAATGTTCAACCATACTTGCTATAATATAAGGTTAAACGAGATTTTGTTTAGAAGTAAAAATATCGTTCATTGCTTGTGTGAGTTGATTATTTTCGGGACGCTTCTTATTAATAAATGATACTCGACTTGAGAAATTAGTACAGCAATTGTTATGGTACTTTACTTCAGCAGCGATCAAGTTGTACCTACTCATGAAGTATCTTTTACTAATTTTTAGTTCACCTTCGGCATTATACTCGTACCATGTATCGCTGCGTTCTTTCTCTAAAACGGTTAACTGTATACAAAAACATTTCAGACAAAATTTGTAGACAATTATATGCTCTAAAATTTTCACACTTGATACAAATATCATTGAAATTATAGGAAGCGGGTTAATTATGGAAAACCTATTTTTGTGATGTATGTAATGAATGCTTAACCCTTCGAAACCCGGGTGGTCGTATGCGACCGCGAAATGTATGGGAAAACGTATATAACGGGTTCTGACTGCTCAAAGACGCGGTCGAGAGATTTTATGAGACTTGAAACTACTTTTAAAATGACAAAACAAAGGTTTATACTAGTTTATAGATTATTATCTCTTTCTGCGGTGAACCCTCTAATGCGACGGAACTAAACATATGAGCGAATCTGGTATAAGGTAGAACATTTTTTATTTTTTTATTTATATAACGGCCTACCTGATGTAAAGCAGTTACCGTAGCCTATTACCGCTTGTAATATATTAAGTATCACTCGCGCGATGCCTCCTCTGCTGCTTACACAGCAACCCTTTAGGAGCTTATTTGTGACCTCACTCACACGCAGGAACACAACAATCGCAGGAAAAGTAGGTGACTGCTGTGCCCACCTGGTAGTTCATCACTTAGTAAAGTTCGTAAAAATCGCACTCGACCGGCAGTCCAGAATTCGTGTCTTCAAACCTCATCTAGGTTTGGAGGTATTTTTTTTTCATTGTAAAAATATTTAGGAACTTTGTATAAAACAAAACGACTATAAAACTATACAAACGTTTACATATTTTTTTATATTACGGCGCACTTGATGTGAAGCGATTACCATAGCTTATGAGCTATTACAACACATTAAGTATCACTCGCACGATGCAACCTCTGCTGCTAAGACAGACTGCTGACCTCTTACTGACTTACTCGCAGGAACGCAACAACAATTCTGAGAGTTTTTATTTGGCTGTGGTTTTCTGTGAGGTGGAGATACTTCCCCATACTGCTGCTTTGATGTCTTGGACTGGGTATTTTTAAGAGAGGTAGCTACCTCTCTTAAAAATACCCAGTCCAAGACAATCAGACATGTTCATGCACACAAATTTTGTACTGTGTGGGAATCGAACCCACGAGCGTTGTTGTCAAAATAGCGTTACTAACTACTGCGCCACCGCGATCGTCAATAAAATAGAACTTATGCTGGAATAAATGAATTTACATACTTATGTACATGCAGTCATGGACCCCGAAAACTCTTTACACTATTTTTCGATAGTTGTAAAAAATAATGAAAAGCTGACTACTCGTATAATTATAAAATATAATAGAGTCTTAAAATTCACCTTCCTGAAATACCTGAAGACAATATTTATTAAATGTTCTATTAAATACAATAGACGACATTAAATGAAAGCTAGATTATTATTTCGTGTTCGTAGCTAGCGTATTCAAATAATGCCAGTTCCTTTGAAATGAAATTAAAGTTGTACGAGTGTGCAAGACTGAGAGGCATTGTCTCATTTAGCGGGCGTCTTGTCTTTAAGGCGGTGTCATCAACACAACGCGTGATCAGAATACGGAAAAACTACCGCAGCAGCGCAATCGATAACTGTGAAACTGGTGTTATAACTTTATTTACACAGACTTGCAGCTACACTACGATGGCTTTAAATTATCACATTTGTATAAGTTAGAAAAGATAATTACTTACAGGACGCCATTTAATTGAAATTTATAACATCGTAACCAATAACTGTGAAACTGGTGTTATAACTTTATTTACACAGACTTGCAGCTACACTACGATGGCTTTAAATTATGACATTTGTATAAGTTAGAAAAGATAATTACTTACAGGACGCCATTTAATTGATATTTATAACATCGTAACCAATAACTGTGAAACTGGTGTTATAACTTTATTTACACAGACTTGCAGCTACACTACGATGGCTTTAAATTATCACATTTGTATAAGTTAGAAAAGATAATTACTTACAGGCCGCCATTTAATTGATATTTATAACATCGTAACCAATAACTGTGAAACTGGTGTTATAACTTTATTTACACAGACTTGCAGCTACACTACGATGGCTTTAAATTATAACATTTGTATAAGTTAGAAAAGATAATTACTTACAGGACGCCATTTAATTGATATTTATAACATCGTAACCAATAACTGTGAAACTGGTGTTATAACTTTATTTACACAGACTTGCAGCTACACTACGATGGCTTTAAATTATCACATTTGTATAAGTTAGAAAAGATAATTACTTACAGGACGCCATTTAATTGATATTTATAACATCGTAACCAATAACTGTGAAACTGGTGTTATAACTTTATTTACACAGACTTGCAGCTACACTACGATGGCTTTAAATTATCACATTTGATAAGTTAGAAAAGATAATTACTTACAGGACGCCATTTAATTGATATTTATAACATCGTAACCAATAACTGTGAAACTGGTGTTATAACTTTATTTACACAGACTTGCAGCTACACTACGATGGCTTTAAATTATGACATTTGTATAAGTTAGAAAAGATAATTACTTACAGGACGCCATTTAATTGATATTTATAACATCGTAACCAATAACTGTGAAACTGGTGTTATAACTTTATTTACACAGACTTACAGCTACACTACGATGGCTTTAAATTATCACATTTGTATAAGTTAGAAAAGATAATTACTTACAGGCCGCCATTTAATTGATATTTATAACATCGTAACCAATAACTGTGAAACTGGTGTTATAACTTTATTTACACAGACTTGCAGCTACACTACGATGGCTTTAAATTATCACATTTGTATAAGTTAGAAAAGATAATTACTTACAGGACGCCATTTAATTGATATTTATAACATCGTAACCAATAACTGTGAAACTGGTGTTATAACTTTATTTACACAGACTTGCAGCTACACTACGATGGCTTTAAATTATCACATTTGTATAAGTTAGAAAAGATAATTACTTACAGGACGCCATTTAATTGATATTTATAACATCGTAACCAATAACTGTGAAACTGGTGTTATAACTTTATTTACACAGACTTGCAGCTACACTACGATGGCTTTAAATTATGACATTTGTATAAGTTAGAAAAGATAATTACTTACAGGACGCCATTTAATTGATATTTATAACATCGTAACCAATAACTGTGAAACTGGTGTTATAACTTTATTTACACAGACTTGCAGCTACACTACGATGGCTTTAAATTATCACATTTGTATAAGTTAGAAAAGATAATTACTTACAGGCCGCCATTTAATTGATATTTATAACATCGTAACCAATAACTGTGAAACTGGTGTTATAACTTTATTTACACAGACTTGCAGCTACACTACGATGGCTTTAAATTATCACATTTGTATAAGTTAGAAAAGATAATTACTTACAGGACGCCATTTAATTGATATTTATAACATCGTAACCAATAACTGTGAAACTGGTGTTATAACTTTATTTACATAGACTTGCAGCTACACTTCGATGGCTTTAAATTATCACATTTGTATAAGTTAGAAAAGATAATTACTTACAGGACGCCATTTAATTGATATTTATAACATCGTAACCAATAACTGTGAAACTGGTGTTATAACTTTATTTACACAGACTTGCAGCTACACTACGATGGCTTTAAATTATGACATTTGTATAAGTTAGAAAAGATAATTACTTACAGGACGCCATTTAATTGATATTTATAACATCGTAACCAATAACTGTGAAACTGGTGTTATAACTTTATTTACACAGACTTGCAGCTATACTACGATGGCTTTAAATTATCACATTTGTATAAGTAAGAAAAGATAATTACTTATATGACGCCATTTAATTGATATTTATAACATCGTAACCATTAACTGTGAAACTGGTGTTATAACTTTATTTACACAGACTTGCAGCTATACTACGATGGCTTTAAATTATCACATTTGTATAAGTAAGAAAAGATAAATACTTATATGACACCATTTAATTGATATTTATAACATCGTAACCAATAACTGTGAAACTGGTGTAATAACTTTATTTACACAGACTTGCAGCTATACTACGATGGCTTTTAATTATCACATTTGTATAAGTAAGAAAAGATAATTACTTATATGACACCATTTAATTGATATTTATAACATCGTAACCAATAACTGTGAAACTGGTGTTATATTATAACTTAATTTGCACAGACATGCAGTTAAACTAAAAATATGTCTTAAAGTTAACACATTTGTATTAGCTAAAATAGATAATGACTTACGCGTCGCTATTAACTTAATATTTACCGCACAGTAATCGAAACCTCTGTTATTATTAAGACATATGCAGCTACACTAAAGAGATGACTTTGAATTAACACATTCGTATTAGCTACAAAAGATAATCACTTTCTTGAAGCCATTAAATTTATATTTACCACACTGCAATCAATTTTAAGCTGGTGTTATAATTTTACTTATACAAATATGCCGGTACACCAAGAAGATTACTTTAAATTAACACTTTTTGTATTAGCTGCAAACGCTAATTACTTACGGGACGTCATTAAATAGATATTTATCGCACCGCAGTCGATAACTGAGAAACTGGTATTATAATTTTACTTATACAAATATGCCGCCGGTACACCAAGAAGATGACTTTAAATTAACACTTTTTGTATTAGCTACAAACGCTAATTACTTACGGGACGCCATTAAATGGATATTTATCGCACCGCAATCGATGACTGAGAAACTGTGATATAATTTTATGGCGTGGAACTGTGCTGTATAAACTTTTTGTAGGGCAGCCCTATATTACAACGGTGTTAAGGAGGTTTTTTTTCAATAAAAGAGCTCTTGTTTTATAAATCAATGTCTCTATTCTAGGCACGAGACTTACTGCAATTTATTTTTATTATTTCCCGATATTTCGACGACGTTGCAGACACAATGGTCACGGAATAACTGATCCCGTATCTGCAATAGTAATATAAACAACCTTGGAGGTTAAAAATTATACATCAGTGTCATTATAAAATTATTGATATTATCAATTATTATCAAAATTTTCCTTTGAGAAACTCTGTGCGTGCTTTGATTATGTGATGTATGTGATTATGGTTAAATGCTGCAAAGGATTACAATTTATATCCGATTTTTTTATCTAATAGATATATATTAGAGTAGAGCTCTATTATGCATCGGTGCTTGTATTACCTAATTATCTATGTGTATTAACTCGCCTACATGAACCGTAGAAAGTACAATAATGAAAATAGTATGTATGTATACGAAATTATCGGTAGAAAATAAAAATGTTTACGGTAATATACAAGTACATTTATAAGCATTTATATAAATAGCGTAATTATTCTGATAATGCGTACATATGTTCATCTACATATATAGAACCAGTGTTAAGGAAGGTAGTTTTTAAAAGAGGTAAGGCGTATCAAAGTAGCCTGGGGAAGTACCTCCACCTCACAGAAAAGCCAAATAATAACTACCTGGACAGTTATTGTGTTCCTGCATATGAGTGAGGTCACCAATAAGCTCTTAAGGAGTTGCTGTGTAGCAACAGAGGTGGCATCGCGCGATTGGTACTTAATGTATTATAATCGTTCATAGGCTACAGTCACTGCTTTACATTGGGAATGCCTCCTAACATTGTATATAAAAAAATATAAAAAGATACAGATCAAAACAACAACATTTTTTTTTTAAATAAAGGTATTCGTATCGTTACGTTGAAATATCATCGAGGGATTTCACAATCAGATAGCTCTACCTTCATTCAAGCAAGAGATATAATAGATAAAAATAAAAACATATTTTGCGTGTCTTCTAAAAAATTAGAACAATACAAAAATACTGACGCGGAAATTAAAAGGAGAAACAAAAGCAAATTACCCGTGAAAGAGGATGAGCCCTGGTCGCTGAGGCTCGCGCCTATTCGCTTTAATGACGACCACCTCCCAGCCTTCTGTGGTAAAAGGCACAATATCTTAATCTGAAAAATAAATATAATCCTAAGATCTTAGCTACTCGTACATACGAGTATAATTAATGTATTTATAAATATTATGTGAGTATTATTTATAATATTACTATTACTAAGTAGATTACACTGATGTAGGATCCTCCATGGATTTCTAGATCCTATTCCCAGTTGCCTAAATAAATATAACAAAATAAATGTATTATATTATGTTTATCAGAAGTTAAAGTAACGTTTTGAAATATTTTTGAACTGTGAGCGATTCGAATAAAATATGGGATTAATATTATCGTATGATTTCATGATACCATTCCTTCAATTTTAGAGCATGTAAGAACTTTTTACACGTACACAATATTAATATCTTTTTTTCTGCGAATGAAAATTTTCTTTAAATATCTTTCTCTTCAATAATACATTAATCGTGTAAGTTATTGCAACATCCGCAATTTACTCTACGATAAAATATGTAAGAAAGCTGCCATAATATTAAAATGAATGTCATCAACAAACATCAATATTCGAATCTGAACTTATTTACTAGTAGGTCAGTCGATCTATGAGCACGCGATCTATGAGAAGTGAGTTGCTTACCACTCCCGCAATTAAGGTCAAATGTTTTAAATGCACGAAAATCGTGCCCAAAAAATACCCTGGAATACAGTGCAGCAAATGCAGTAATTGGATACACGGTGCCTGTAGTTCCATTACCACTGAACAGCTGAATGCACTGCATATGACAGATTCCGTGTACTGGAAGTGCAAAAGTTGCACGGGGAACAACAAACGGAGAGTATGCTGACTGATGCGGAAGAGGAGGACATCACTGACACGGAAATAGTATCCAATTCTAACGCCAACTGCATCTCTGAATAAATACTTAGAGAAATACAACATCAAGTACGTGAGGTCATCCGTGACTAGAGGTGACTGCAATTTTATACCGACAAAATTGACAAATTTGAGCATAAGATTACCACTTATGAAAACAACATAAAAAGCTTTGCAAAATAAAAGCCAAGACTTGAGGAACACCAACATGAATCTAGAACAAAAAGTTAATTATTTGGAGCAATCTCAGCTAGTCAACTGTGTTGAGGTGTGTGTAGTCGAGGAACAAGAAAACGAAGATATAAAAAACGTGGTTAGTGTCGTATGTAAGAAAATAAGTCAAAACCCGGCTGACATACTAAAAGTGTACCGACATCACAAAAAATAAACCGACGAACTGCACACCAAACTCGTGCACCAATCGTGATGACCTTGAGCGTGAGCACCAGGGACAAGTGGCTGGACACAGCCAAAAAGTCATCATAACCAGTAAGGATTTGGGTAACACAGAAGACAACAAGAGCTACCTACGCGAGCAACTTTCTCCGTCAACCGTCTTTCACCTTTGGAAGTGTAAAAAAGAGTTGAAGGACACTGAATTGTATAAATTTGTGTGGTGTAAAAGCGGTACTATTTTAGCACGCAAAAGCCAAAAAGACAAAATTCTTTCCTTCTTACGTCTGTTGCGAACTTTTTGTATTCGAGCCTGGAATTGGTCAATCAACATATGTACGTGGCACTCAGCATCGACAGTTGAGTCAACTGGGGCCCACATAAAGTATGTGTGTAATAAACTCAGATCGATACTAAGCAAACTACGAGTAGTAATGCTAAAACACAAACTTCCCTACCACACACTCCGTTTTCTGTACATGGCGCTAGCAGACTCCGTGATTAGCTATGCCTTAACTTAAACATTATGGCAGAACGTATAGAGGTTATATATTACCTATAGTTGAGAATTTTAAAAACAATTATTCCAAATAATATTAAAAATAAATTAATAAATAATGATGCAGATTTTTTTTAATTCGGCAAAGTTATTAATATTTTTAATAAATTCAAGTTTCTATTGTTAAAGGAAAATAATGAAAATATAAGAATTATTTAATGTAAAAATAAGGCCAAGTCACTTGAGGTGTTTAGATTATTTGAAAACATACAATTTACCCAAATATGATAATGTATATGGAACTAGAAAAACGGATTACGCCATAGCGTACTATGTAAATGAATTACCAGTTAAATTCATTGATGTATATCTATATGGCAAGCACCATAACTTTATATATAAATTAAAAAAAAACTGTATGTGAACGATCAACCGTCACTCAGATAAGCCCTACACGGCTTTTGTGGTACGGACTAATCATTGATGTAAAATATTATTGTAAGTTTTATGAATAAATAAAAAGAAAAGGTACAGTTAAAACTACCTAAATTATTTATCTATCTATACCATTAGGCAACGACACTTAATGTGGGGACATTATACGAGTATTATATATTATGTATAAAATAAGGATTGTATATTGTGTCTAATGAAGCAATTAAATACAAAAGTGAGACCAACTTTATTGACATCGAAAGCTGTTCCCTTCGTCGCCTTAATCTTAACAGGCGTCAGTTTCAACGAAGATTGTGTCACACTTTATTGTACTAAAAGAAAAATATATTAAAAATAGAAAACAAACAGTACAATGGCAGATCACGATGATATCTCTTTCAGATAACGGACCTTGGTGTAAAATTAGTACGTAGCATATTGTTGACCTGATATATATTATTCTTGGTTTGGAAACATGTATAAGAAAAATAGATTACAAATATACATTTATTCTTCGTGAAAAAAGAAACCTTAAAAATATCGAATGCCGTAGCGTAACGTTCGTACTATCATACTCGTACAGATATCCTATCTGTAATGACGAATGCATTAGTTTTATTGTTTAACCATGTGAAGGCTTATAATCGCCGTCAGTTCTGTAGATAGAACAATACTCCGTTTTTAGAATTATTTGGATTCTCTATTTTGTTTCACAAATGCCACTCAGGCTTTTACATTTTTTATTTCGTAACTTATCATCAACGCCGTATGTTTCTTACCGATGTGGAGATCCACTGCAGTAGTTTTTTTTTACGAAAAAATAAATAAAATGGAATCATAAACAACAAAGACGTAAGTCAGACAATGAAAGTTTATATTAAATAATAAATTATTATTATTTTAATAAATAATAATTTTAAACTAATTATACGTGGGACATCCTGCTTTTTGAGTTCCGTACAAAATGGTAAGAAAGGAACCCTTATAGTGCAACTTTGTTCGCATGTCTGTCTATACATCTGTGATACTGGCTACAGATTTGAAAATTAGAATAGTTTTACTTATCCAATCTTATTAGAATAGAAAAAAATAGAAGAAAATTTTTATTAACCGTGTAAAATGGGGCTTCGGAATTTTAAGGTTTAAGTATATCTATTTCAACTGGGATGTCACAAGAAAGTGCTCCATTGGTACAGTTCAACAAAAGCTTTTCTTCTTTTATTGTCTTGTAAGTTTCTACTGGTAATGAAAAACTAAAAAAATCTTCTTCCTTCCTTCTCTTAAAAGCGCAGCCAGAACACACCGCACCTTAAGTCTTCGACATTTCTTTTTCGTTTCTGTGCTTATTTGGGTTTCTGATTCCAATATGTTGTACGTGAACGAGCTGATCGTGACTACAGCTAGTTGTGTATGTACAATTTTATGTGCTTAATAATAGATTAATATTTATACCACTTAATTTTAATGGGAAGTAATTTTTTAAACTCTTATTTAAACATTCGGGAGGTTCTTATGATCAGTTAGAAAAAATAATGACCAGCTATTTATTTTTTTTCGGCGGTTGATAAATTAGTACTACAGTAAATTATGAACAGAAATAAAAAAAACAATTGGCCGGTTATTTCATCCTACAATATCAGCACAAAAAATAAGTAAGCAGTCTAATAAATAAATGGCCAGTAAAAATGTTGGAATGGGCAGTTAGATAACTACTTCGGCAGTTCGCTGGGCGGAGTCAGTGGAATGCAAAGGCGAGGCTTTAGCTGTTAGTTTGGACATAGCAAAGGCCTTCGATCGGGTGTGGCACAAAGCACTTCTCTCGAAGCTTCCTTTTTTTGGGCTACACGAAAAATTCTGTGCGTGGGTTGTCAGTTTTCTCATTGGGCGGAGCATCAAGGTTGTAGTTGACGGTGCGTGCTTGGTCCCTGAACGTTGGCGTCCCACAAGGCTATGTGTTGTCTTCCACTCTGTTCTTTCTGCATATCAATGACTTATTGCACGTGTGTAACATTAATTGCTATGCGGATGACAATACGGTGGACGCAAAATACACTGGTCAAACCAATATTTCTTAGGATTGCGTCAATGATTGCCGATCGCGTTAATGATGTGTCTGAAATTGAGACATCACTAGAACAGGTCTCGGATTGGAGTAGACTGAATTTGGTTCAACTTAATCCCAAAAAGTGTGCGCATTTATCATAGCTCCTCGATTGGAAGATATACCCCTCGGCGTTACGCCTAACATCGGTATCCTGAGTGTCGACATATCGAGCGATGTACAGCTCCGCGGTCATATGGAGGGCATGGCTAAGTTGGCGTCTAAGAAGACTCAACATCGCCTTCATCTTTATAAGGCCCAGGTCCGGCTTCACATGGAATACTGTTCACATCTTTGGGCTGGCGCGCCGCAATATTTGCTTACTCCATTTATATTAGAGCAGTTCGAATCGTCGGCGAGCTAGTGATCTCCGCTCGGCTGGTCTCGGTATGTTCACGAAGAGACGTTGCTTCTCTTTGTGTACTGTACAAATTGTATCATAGGGAGTGTTTAGAGGTGCTGTTCAACTTAATACCAGCCGCTTACTACTCTTACTACTTCCACTATCGTACCACTCGCCATAACCTTAAATTTCACCCTCACCACCTTGATTAGAGGCAATCCACTACAGTACGCTTTTTGGGACATTTTCTACCACGTACGGTGAAATTGTGGAATAAATTACCCTCAGCGATGTTCCCGAATAGATACGATATGGGTGCCTTAAATAAAAGAGCCTATGTTTTCCTAAAAAGGCTGGCAACGGATCAGTGACACTTTCTTGTTGATGTCTATGGGCGGTGATGACCACTTATCATCAGGTGACCAATATGCTCGTTTGCCCCCCTTTAATGTAAAAAAAGTTCACATGGAGTGGACATACACGAACGTCACTTTGATTGAAAAGAGAGGTAAACTTTCGTTTGAGTGGGCGGGAGGCTTAGGAATGCACAGTATTTGAAAACCCACCTGAAAACCTTGAGGAATTTAAAGAGCAGTTTTTCAATAAATTTGATGTTATATTGCCGTAACGTAAAGAGGAATGGACTCAAGGAACATGTACTTCCCTGAACTTTAATGAGATGTTTATGTGTAAACGTACAATTGGCCTGTCCATACGCTTGAAGTACGACGTGCCTCCAGTTGAAGTCAAGAACAATCCCCTCAGAAAAAAAAGGAAGAGAGGTAGGCCGTCGAAAGCCAAATCCACTCTTATTATACAATAAGTTCATTTTAGCTTCTAAACGAATTTCGTTTCACTATTATTTTTACATGTATTATTATTATTAGTACCAAATTAAAAGTACTTATCATTGTCGTAGTGTTTAATTTCTTTTATTTAATAACATCAATCAAAGCGAAGTAATTTCGTTTCTCGTAACTTAAATTTTCAGAAAAAAACCTGTTAAATCATTAAATCATACTTAAATATTATTCCTTTTTTACGTAACGCGCTGGAATATACGTGGAATACGTGGAATACATTGTACCCCCTCATTGTTTATAGAACTGCTTAGAATAAGATTTCTTACCGACTAATTCCGATTTGTTAACTTCACATACGTAACTGCCCGTTTTGCTATTTTACTACTCTATGTTTATTTAATTACCCTTTTCATTTTTTTTTTGACTCTGTTTTATTTACTTTACTGCTATGTTTTATTAGCCGAACTTGTAAAAAAATATGCATTTTGTAATTTTTAACTCACCAAAACTACAATATACAACTGCCGCTATAAATCAGTGCCAAATTAAATAATGTTGCCTAATTCAAATACCTTAGCATGTACCATTCTACAGAGACACAGAACGTGACAAAGAAAACGTTACTACTTCATTACATTTTACGTAAGTTTTAGTTCATGAAACTGTCTGAACTTACAACAGTCAGCATTTTATACTAAACGTGACTGTACTTAATGTTTCACAGAAGGAACTTCTCGCATCGCATATATGGATAGTGAAGTAAATTGTATTAGGATATTACGTAATATTACCTATTAGGTAGTATTACCAATTTTACTACTATGCAGAGATCGATATCTTTTTTTCTACTTTGAATCTAATTTCAAAATTGAATGAAAAAATTTACGAATCATCATTTATTTATAAAACCTCTGAATATTTGTTTGCCCGCTGATATTGCTATTCCTAAATCAATGAAAAAATAGCGTATTATTGTCCAATACGAGTTTGCGCTACCAACACAGAACAAAGGGTACGATCGCAAGATACGTAGGGTGCAGTAAAAATGTAATATATATATATATATATATATTATTATGTATACTTTTTGTTGTCTCTCATATGGTATGGTATGTTGTTGAGTAGACCGTTCAAAATAATTATAAAATGTTGAAAGGGAATATCCGTATAAATTCCACTGAAAATACAATTACTTCGATGAAGTTGTTGATTGTGTAAAATAAGTATTGAATATAAGTTTAGGAACTTCGTAAAATTCTAAGTCTGTATATTGTGACTTAGCTCTATCTACGCATGGCCATACACTTGACAGATTTATTATTTTGTTATCGAGTGTCCGTTTAGCTTTCGTGTATATTATACACAAAAACTACTAATCGGATTGTGATGAAATTTTGGGGTTGTTTGCATGAAACTTAAATTATCAAAATCCATGCAAGTGTAGTCGCACGTAGCAACGAAAATTTATTTACAATAGGTAGTCAATTTATACTCTATTGTATTCCATGTTGAGCGTTTGAGAAACAAAGACATTGGAAATGAAATGCATAATATGAGCGAGGTAAAACAAGCTTTCTGTACAGTAGCTAGTGTGTCTATTGTTAGAAATTTACACGACTTTCTTCTCTCTACATTTGGAGTTCAATTTCATTATTAATAATTTTGTTATATAGCTACAATTTAAGGTACCTACTAATTTAAAGCGGCAGTTGTATATTGTAGTTCTGGTGAGTTAAAAAATATAAAATGCATATTTATTAACAAGTTCGGCAGATAAAAGTTAACATTAGTAACCAAAACTGAATCATAAAAGTAATGAATTGGGTAATTATATAAATATACAGCAGTAAAATTGCAAAATGGACAATTACGTATGGGCAGATAACAAATCGGAATTAGTCAGTAAGAAATCTCATTCTAAGCAGTTCTATAAACAATATGAGGGTACAACATATTCCAAGTATATTCCAGCGCGTAACGTAAAAAAGGAAAAATATTTTAGTATTGTTTTGTGATTTAACTGGTTTTTATTTTGAAGATTGAAGAAATTTATTTATTTATTATTTGAGAGTCTAACAGCTAAATAACAATGGAATATTATATCTTATAAATAGACCTATACTAATTACAAGTCTCCACAAATTAATTTTTAACGAAGAACAAATGAGTGAAATTCATCGTTAATTATTCACGTACCTGAAATAATATCTATTTTTCTTTTATTATTTGGTTCTGAAGTATTAATACTACAATATCTCATTTCTTTTAGTAGATCTAAAACGCATCCTTTACCTGTTCATTATTTCTTGTTTCTTGTCATCTTGCTAGCACTTCATTCGGGTTTAATGGGTTTATACCTAAAGAAAGATCATTTATAACATAATTTGTAGTTATTTTTTTGTTTGTTTGTTTTATTATTGAAATTACAATAAAATGTATATTGCTTACCAGTCTTTCGAAATCCAGCCCGAATTCATTAGCAACTTTAACATTCTTAGGTAAACACTCTTTTGGTACACATGAAAGTGAACGTCCGTCGGTTCTTTTCCACTTTTGCAGAATTTGACGCCACGCTATTTTCATCGGCCGGAAGAAACCCACATCTAACGTCTGCGTGAGATGTGTTGAATTGGCGGGTAAAAAGTCGAATTGAATATTGTAACTCTTACACAGCCTATTCAAATCTATCGACAAGTGGAACTTCTTCAAAGGAAGAAAATATAATATTTTACGTATACCTTGTGAATTTTGAACGTTTAGTAGGTATATTCAAAGTTAAATGTACAGATTCCTTGTAAAATGGCCCATATAAATTCGTCTGTCTGTAGCATTTTCTACCTTAGCTCCAAAGTAACCAAAAATGTGTATTCGAATGTGATAGCATAGCCTCAAAATTAATAGACGGATGCAGTTAAATTCATTAATCACATATGAACACAAAATCTACCGCACACTTCATACTATATACTAGCCAATACCTATCCTAAATCAACGTGTATGTCCCTTTATCGATGATACAATTATTGTTTGACATTCTCCAGATGTATTTGTATCCACGAATATATATAATATTACAATACAATACAATACAATACAATATTCTTTATTGCACCACACGAAACAGTAAAATACATGAAATTAACTTATAATTAATGTACAAAAGGCGGTCTTATCGCATAGCAATCTCTTCCAGACAACCTTAGGGTAGAGGAGGAATATTATTTTTATAAATATAGTAACATACGAGTACATTAATACACATATATATTTTTGCTCGTATTGAATTTATTTTCTTTTACATTTAGTGTAAGTTTATAATTAACACAATTTTAAAAGTTCGATGACAGTAGGGAAATTCTTTACGGGAAAGGCAAACTAAAGTCTATAGGCAAACTACGGCAATTATTTAAGGGTAAACAACGGCAATTCCTTGACGGCAAACAACGGCAATTCCTTCAGGGGAAACAACAGAAATTATCGAAGGGCAAATTAATGATTAGAGTTATTTTAGATCACTTTTAAATACCTGTTGATACTACCGTCGTTGGCCGTGTGGTACCGGCATAGAATTGCGCCACCCCCTCTCGTCCCTTGGGTACCGTAGGAGTCGGCTGAGGGAAACACACAACGGGATCACTAACCCACCTGCCAAGCGTGGAGATAATGGCAACCCTCCCCCCCCCCCCCCCCCCCTTCCTAAAGAGGGAGGCCTATGTTCAGCAGTGGACGTCTTTCGGCTGATATAATGATGATGATACTAACATCGTGTCGAACATCGTGATAAAATATTACATAACATTTCCTACAATCGCGCCGTACATACATTGGTATGTAATAAAAATAATGTCATTGCCCATAATTATGACTATCTCATGAATAAAGTTGTCTGCAAAAAATTGTTAAAGTGGTGAACATTTTTTTATATTATTTCAGGGCTGTCAAAAAATATATAATCAATTTGTTTCAAGTGCTGTTAAATACATGTGTAACTTGTTTCTATTAAAAAGAGCTAAAAGACTAGATAAAAGACTGAAAGTTATGCGACCGAGGTCTTAAAACAACAGCTATGTGTACACGCTTACAGACTCTCTAAGGCATATGATTAGCTACGTTAAAAGCTGAACTTGTGCCGTTAATGCCCAAACAAATACGACCTCACTCGGGCTCCGTCTATCAAGGCTATTTAAAAAGTACTTTACTTAGGGATCTATGAACATTTAAAAACTTAGTACTCAAGTAGCAAGTGGTTACATATTTATATAACATTAATGTTAAGTTTCAAAGTCAAGGTTCAATCATTACGTGTCAGGTTTCTTATTACTAGCAGTATCCCATTTCCTAATCCATTCGAAATGGCGGGTTCCACTACCTAATCCTAAGCGAAGTTACTGATTTTGACATGGATTGGCCGCCGTTAGACCTCCACAATGTTTCCCTTCACTGCCGAGCAAGTGTTAATTAGAAATATGTATATAAATCCAAAAAGACGAATTGGATTCGAACCGGGGATCATAAATATTAGCGAATAAATTACACATCGCCATCTAGCCCCAAAGTAAGGAAAGCTTGTGTTATGGGTACTAGACAACTGATAAACATACGTAAATACATTTTTTTTTTGAAAATATATACTAGATACTAAAATATATACTAAAATATATAGAAAATACCCAGACATGTTCATGCACACAACTGTCTGGGGATCGAACCCACGAGCGTTGGTGTCAAAGTAGCGTAACAGCGCGTTTCACCACTACGCCACCAAGCTCGTCGATCATAATAGGCAGGTTCTTTATCTGTTGGGCTATTACTGATTCACTGTTCAATTGCATTCAATCATTATCAGGTAAGCCGTATGCTTGTTTGACACCTTAGTGGTATAAAAAATATGTGTCAGTATGCAAGGGTTAATAAATATCTCACTTACTATTTTCCAAATGTAGGTAGGTACTTTTTTTATACAACATCCGCATATTTGCGAAATTTGAAACTACTGTAATATCGTTTAAAAGTTTGTAAGATTTCCACAATATAAAAAGAAGCACTGAAGCTGATGTAGATAAAATACCTATAATAATTAAAGAATCAAGTAATTTTATTCTGGAAAATGTGCATTTTTAATTGTACGTTGCGTACGTGTATTTAAAAATGCACATTTGCAAGTTTTTCAATTATTTTATGTTTACAATTATTTGACTACCTAACTTACATAGGCACCTATATATTTTTTTTTGTTATTATAGTTTCTGATTAATTTAAAAAACCTGGCAAAATTTTACCCACTGCATGAAAGATTCCCATGCCAGAAATGTTCCAGTTATAATTAGAGAAGTATACAGTTTCTATAATCGTTTCGTATGTTTTTTTCTAGAAGCTAAACATCTATGGAATACAGGCAATATGATCTAAACTACTTCGTGTGCTTCCGCTACCGATTAGTTGGTAGCATGTTATTCCAACGACTGACATCTACAGCTCTTGAAGATGCCTCGTGGATAGGTGACACACGTATCGCAGAGATGCCCGGACCAGCCAGGGCAGCAATGTGGCGGGTGCATGCGGTTCACATTTCAGATGGCGAACACTCACAGAGACGACCGCAACAGCCGAGGCAGAGACGACCGGAGTATCCATGGCAGCGGCGGCATGCGTCTACTAACGGTAGTGCACTAGTGCTACTAGGCCGGCACTACTTCGCATGAACTAATCGGTAGCGGAAGCACACAAAGTAGTTTAGATCAAATTGCCTATAAATTTGACTTTCGCAAAATACGAGTAATATAGAAGATTATAAACATACATAGAAACACCATCAAATGTTTAAATTTTAAGCTATTGCACATATGTTTTGGAAACCTTTGTACCTTTTTCTTGTAAAATTAGCAATGTGGAATCATGTTTGAGTCACACAATGTAAATGTTAATATGTACCATAAACCTAATCTCACATAGAAATTAATCTATAATGGTTTATATTATTATTATATTTATAGTTTATAACTTTTGCAGTCGAAGGAGGTAGACAATGACTCTGACATTAATGACATTAAATTGACACCAATTTCTAAAAATAAGTTTACTTTCATATTTCCTAAGTTATACGAATACATTTATTTCTCTTCGCTTGAAGGATAGCACTGAGTTTCAAGTAGGCGTATACCCGAAGGTTAGTAATTACAATGCTTGTGATACCTGCCTTAAAACTGTGAAAATTTGGACGTTTTTAGAAAATACAGAGCAAGGAGCTCAAGTAATAATCGGAGTTTTTACAAATGAATTTTCTAATATCATAGCCGTACTGTAGATTTTAAAATAGGCCTTGTATGTGAAATTGTTCCTCGCAAATGTAATGTGTTGAATGTGATGAAAGTCACTAGCATGGCTACTTATAGATATAATTAACAATATGAATTGCGAAAACTCGGCCACGTACCCTTTGTTTCCGGACCGATATAGGGTTAGTTTACCAGAGGACATTAGTGGACAAAGAGAAAACTTCGAAAGCTGGTTAGGCCGAAAATAGACCTTCTATATAACGCCGATGACTTCTACGTACATTATTCAAAACAAAGAGTGAAATCGAAATTAAAGTCTGATTTTATTGTGACACTGATACAAATGAATCAGTATCATATTATCACTCACGTCGAAGACTGAATGAATCTAATTTCGCTATGATTTTTAATACTTTGTTATCGACTTTCGTCGCCCGTTTGGCCATGGAACTCATTGTTGAGACAATAATTTCCAGAATAAAAGCGACTGACTTGCGGTCATGCCGTATGTTGCTACGATGAATAAAATAAAAGAAATAGCGATATAAAATAAAACCAGTTGAGAATGCACAAGCTTGCATTGCCAGAGGAACACCTGGCTCGTCAATTATATAACATTTTTTTTTAAACTATGTCGGCCATTTTTACCATGATCCTCAAGAAATATGACATTGGTTTTTAAGATATTCCTATTCTACTTTTTAATTTACTTTTCGAATCTGAAATAAAAATTCGAATATTCGAAAAAAGCTACAGACACACACACTGACAAACATATAGATTTCATATAGGAACGGTGTTCCTGAAAATATAATGACGAGTAATCAAATGAATCACCGAATACCTATTCAATAAAAGACATGTCTTAGCCATAATTCAAAATTTGTTTATAGTTGAAATAAAAGAAAAATATAAATATATAATAAATAAAATAAATAAACATAATCGATCTCCGCACTTAAATAAAATTTGTTTAAGTACCTAATATATGAATTGTTATTAAATGTTTGGGTATTATGAATAAAGTAGCGGAAATAATAATACCCCTGCATTTAGTTGAAAACTGAATATAAAGCTCCTGCATTTTACAGCAATTAAAATATAGAGCAAAATATTTTCAATTTCTACATATGCACTGTGAAATGTATTTTCTGTAAAACATTAACTACAGTTACGTGTAATATAAAATGCTGACTTATGCAAGTCCAGACAATTTCATGAACTAAAACTTACGTAAAATATAAAGGAGTAGTAACATTTTCATTGTCACGTTGTACGTCTCTGTAGGATGGTTCATGCTGAGTTATGGAACATTATTTAAATTAAGTGTTGTGAATATAAATCTATTATCTATTGCATTAAATCTATTTACGACTAGTACTAGTAGTTACGAGATCATTTGCAGACCGCATGTTGGAATTAGAAAATTCAATTAAGCACGGAAATAAAAAAGAATAGTAGAATAGTTAAGGCATTGTGTGTTATTGACTGTGAAAAACTCATGGTAAAATCGACGTTCAATATCAGATATTCATAATGTTTTTATTTAGTTTCTGATCTGTTTTAACAATTCTTTTATAAGAATACTCTTTTGATATCCATGTAGTTTTTGTGACGACATAAAAACCTTTACCTTGTGTGGCATTTTTGAACACAAAAAGGATTCAAATAGTTCGAATGTCGTTGTTATTGGTCTATATGTCTTCAGGACTAACGGGGATTATATATATAGATGTCTTCATAAAGTCTATAGTTAAAAATACTGTGTATTAGGTTATGTGATGGGAGAAATCGTATACGTCACGGATTTGGTATCTGCCTGAGATAGTGCGAGCGTTAAATTACGGTACACGTCATGACGAATGAGAACGTACTCGTATATTGAGGTGAACATATATTGAGGAGGTTTAATATTCTTATAATCATAGCGATTATCACTTTAAAATTAAACATTGCATAGTGTAAAGAGTACTAATGTAAATCTAGTCAGCGAAAGGCTTACCTTTCCGTTTCGGATGTAACTGATGCTGGAGTATTGAAGAAGGATATTGGAAAATAAGCAGAAGCGAAATAAAATATGTGTATATATATACATCTATCAAAAGACAAATTTATTTTAATCTCAATCGATGCGAATGCAATCGTGTAACCATCGGAAGGCTAAATTGGCATGAGCTTACGAGATTACTGTACAACAAATGCCTGTTACATCAAATGCAAAATGCATAAGATAGTTTTAAGATGTGTATTGATTTAGGGTGCCGATGTCGGTGGCTAAGAAACAACAGGTAGATCCTGCATGTTAACAAAATGAGAACGCTCAGATGGACTGGAGGTGTGACTCTGTGGGATCATGCCAGAAAGACACACGTTAGAGGAGGTTTCATAATTAGGGCGATCTTTCATAAGCTATCAGAAACCAGTAGGGCGATTCTACTAAAAACTGCAACTGCACTGCAGCGCGGCGTGTGTCAAAATGCGTACATTTTGACGTTTCGTTAAGCGATCTGACAGCAGCGACGTTTAACGAAACGTCAAAATGTACGCATTTTGACACACGCCGCGCTGTAGTGCAGTTGCAGTTTTTTAGTAGAATCGGCCTACACATTATGTGACGAATAATGTCTCAGGAGGGAGCTATTATGAATTATGGCGCGGCAGAATCTTAAGGAAGTTTGATCATATCATCGATAGAAAGCCTGGATACAACCGAAAACATTTCAGGATTGACGGAAGGCAGGTAATTGTTCACTGCGATTAAGACAGCAAAAATAGATTTGTTGAACCCAATAAGAACAAAGCCCGAATCGCAAGTCATTGATTTTTATTTCACATATTTTAAATCCAAAATACTGACTAATGCATATTAATATGATTTAATATATAATTCTATTAGGAGTAATATGTGTAATGAAGTATATTTGTATTTCTAAGTCACAAAAATGGCATTCCACTGATTACGAACGCATGACATATCAGTACATATATATTATGTAGTCGGTTGTGCATTGTACATAACATGTCAATCCTTTGATTCGTTTAGTGCACGACGGGTATATCAACTTTCATTTAGGGAGCGCAAGACGGTTGATCAATCAAGATAATAATACCCTTGCGAGGGTCCATCCAATCATAAATATTAGGTATTACACTAGTATACTGAGATACAGGGAATATATGTAATCTAATTTACATACAAATAGACAATTATACGACATATTGCAAGCTGAATATGTTTGCAAGAAATAACAATTTGTTATCAACAACAAGTTTATGCGCATAAATTTCAATTTAAGGGACGATCTATTTAATGTTAGTCACTTACTTCCTATATATATATATATAAGCATCCAGCCTCCCAGATGTGAATCATCCAGGGAGATGCAGCTGCTGCATATTGTGCGTTGTGTAGCATTGTTTTCATATTTTTTAAAGCGAATATTCCATGAAAATGCAATTTGTACCATTCTCACCCAGATATGCAACTTATGGTGTACTTTAGCATAAAATAAAAAGCTGTAATGTGTACAAATAATGTATGTGATTATATAAATTTTATGTCTTTCACACCCAATATTAGCAAAGAGATTCATAAAATTCGCCCCGTCGGGTAATTACATTCCTGAATACCCAAATCTCAGGAGAATGTTTTCACAAAGATACATTGTTTAGAAAATTCGTTTGTCTAAAATGACAGCGGGTTTCATTAAGTTATTTTAAAGGCAGCTGCTAAATTGGTGGTTATTAAAATAATTTAATTTCTAATATTTAACAGGTAACGTTGCCCTATCTGAAAAGATGATGCGATTTTATTTGATGTGGTCTGTTAGGCTTCGTTCACATAGATACAAAGACGCTTTGACGAATGGTAACGGTAAATAGCATAAGGAAGCAAAATTATACTTTTACGTAGTCACCGCTGTAAAATATTATTTTGTATCCTTTGACAGCGATAAGCGAGATAGTGGCGCTTCAGTAAATGCTTTTTCCTAGAAGGAATTAATCGATTTGACCGATATTTTTTAATATCATAAAGGTATCACGCCAACGTTCGTAGGATTATTTATAAAAAGGAACCACAGGATGGTGTTGCTATGTTAATAATTCCAAATAAGATCCGATATTTGCTATGTTTCTAGATAATTTGTTTTGATACCACCACTTTGTAGTTACTTTATTCGAATCATAATTTTATGTATGTTTGTATGATTTATATTTATAAACGTCAAAACGTGTCATAGGTTAGGTTAAAAATTTTAGCTTAATAAATATTTATTTTAGAGACATGCTCCGTTGGTTCGTAGAAATGTAGATAGAATACAAAATGAATGGATGACGAAACAGATATAAAGTGCGATAGTGGAAGGATGTAGGACCCGAGGAAAACTAGAGTCACCTACCATGAGCAAGTGGGACGTGATTTTTCAGAAGGTGACGCCACGACGCCTAGGAATCGGTGAACGTGCATGAAAAGAGCTATGATTGTTAATGAAGCGACCTCGCTCGCTCGTGTAAGAATCGAGTCTTATGGCACTCGGTTCTCTCTGCCTACCCCGCAAGGGAACTGGCGTGAAGATATATATGTACATTAACATACAAAATTCATGTGTATTTATTTCTAATTAGTATTGTTTTTTTTGCCATTCACATTCCGGAACTTCACTAAATACGCTTAAGTTTATCAAATAATGAAGAAGCGTTTGCAGCTTTCGATGCCATATACAGACACGGGCAATCAAGCAAATGTATAAGATCCCTCTTTTAGGAGTTTAAAAATATGTGCATCGAAAATTAATTGCCGCATTGTAGGTGAGAGCAACCGCTAGCATTGTAGTTGCACCCTAACGCAATTACCTTAAAAGCCTGTCAGTGGAGCTAAATTTAATGAACTCGAAAATAAAGTGAATTGTCTTATTTAATCCATCTTAAAAAAAGGCTGACAAGTGAATATAAACTGTTGTATTATTGTTCTGTTTTCGTGACAGTCTACATGAATTACTAGCTTTTAACTTTAGCTTTTGAAGCTTAACATAGGATCCCTAAATAAAAATATTTATATGCACTAAAATTTCTAAGCTTATTTCTCTTGGTCTGGAAGTTTCTGATTGGAGAAGTACTCCACCTCACAGAAAATCGCAGCCGAGTAACAACTCCTTAGAGGGATGATGTGTTCTTGCTAGTGAGTGAGATTACCGGTAAGCTTCTAAGGAGAAGTTTTTGTAGTTGTTGTCCGTGTTATCAGAATGAGTGGCCCTTATGCTTGCATGCCACACGAAGATGTTTAAAAAATGTTTATGACACTTAGAGATAGTATAGCTTCCTACTAGTAATAGAATTTATATACTGCTAAAAAAAGTCAAACCGAAATCCGAAGAGTAGGCATGAAGAGGTTGATGAGTGCGGAAGTAGCGAGAGAGGTATGTTTGTAGCGGTGTAACTGGCGTTCCATAGTCTCTGCCTATCCCAAATGGGAGATAGGTTTGATGATATGTATATGTATGCATGTTATTTGTTATATACTAATGAATGTTTTTTTTTTCCACAGTATGCAACCAGTTCGCTCGTGGTGTCTTCGCAATGTTGGGAGCAGTTACTCCAGAATCCTTCGATACTCTACATTCGTATACGAATACATTCCAGATGCCATTTGTCACTCCGTGGTTTCCAGAAAAGGTATGACACACAATATTAAACCATCGATATTATAAGAACATATTAATTATTATATTTTTAAAATCACGAGCGTTAACCCCAGTAATTTGATAGACGTGCACAGGGATATGGATTCAACGGACAGAGACACCTTAAAAAAGAATAATATAATGTACTATACCCGTTGTGACCTGCTCAAGAGTATATCAATGGGACAATATACCCATGAACAGGTCTCGGCAGGTACTGGTATTATTGCGTATATGTTGGAAATTATCGGACTATTGAAATAAGGTCTGAAGGGATTATTAGTACTGGGCTATTACAAAAGAGGATCGGACGCCTGCCAAAACTATCACATCCGATGTTACTTTCGGTAGGCGGTGGCTCGCCATTCACTGGATGATGGACCCCGAAATGTCAGAATGTGAATTGTCATGCCCTTAAATATTTCCACCCCTGGAGCATATTACATAGAACAATATGCTCTACCGACTCCTCTCTGGACGGCAAGGCAAGCTAGAGCTGAGAATACTGCGGACCTTCTTGACTTTCCACTCGGACCGACGAAGACGTTACGCACCAACAGCTCGCCACAAGCTACCCTGCGGGGGTAAAGAATTTTTATTAATTGTGTGTAAAGTATCGTTTGAATAATTCGTAATACTGTAGTTATACGTAGGTCACACTGTAAGTTTTGCGTAACTTAAAATAACAACATGTTATAACCGAAATATTATGTTTATTGCTTTTCAAAATACTCTCCTTTACATTTTAAACATTCTTTCATGCGATCGAACCAATTTTTAAAACAGGAGGACCACAGATCTGAAGGCATGTTTTCTACGTGCTGATTGAACGTTATCACTGCCTCTTCGGAGTTGGTGAAAGTGAAACCTCTCATCAAATCTTTGATTTTTTTAGTTTTATTACTAAGTAGGTTGCAACGTTTCAAAAAATATAACATTCGAAATACAAATAGTTCCGATTAGCTAGAAGTGCAAATTTTTAGTGTGCCCCATGTATTTTATATGAGCAGTGACAGCCCAATGAATAAGGAATCGCCCTATTTAGCAACTGGTCCCCGGTCGAATTCTGCCGTGTACCATTTAATTAGCAGGAATTAAAGTCAAGTTTCAACCAGTTGAGAATGCGCAAGCTTCCATTGCCAGAGGCTCGTCAATTATATAACAATTCTATTTTTTTTTTTAATTTTGATTTCATTTTGACCATGATCCTTAAGAGATAGGAACAGTGTTCCTGAACATTTCTATTCTACTTTTTTTATGCTGAATCCGAATCTGAAATCAAAATTCGAATATTCGAAAAGAACACAAAAACATAAAAACTCGTATTTGTGGATTTGTGTACATTATTTGTGATTATCACTAGCTTGGCGGTGAAGAAAAAATAAATTATATTTCGAAAGACGTGTGTTATCTCAACTAAGAAAGGTCTGGTTTTTTCTCTGGTTTGTAGAAGATTGACGAGAGTCGCTCCATGTAGAATACAGTATATTCGTCAAATCCTGGCTTAGGTTTGAATAACGCTATTCAATTAGTAGTAATTAGGCGTGGTCTGAATTAGGAAATGGAATAACGCTTATAAATATAAGACGTAGACCGTAGTGGTATTTCATTAATGATTTTTTTTTTCAATTATGGTGATCAACTGTTTCACTATTGGGATTGACTTTATCTGTATATAATATGACTTATTTTTTAGACTTAGCTGCTTAAAACGAAGCTTTGGCGTAAAAGAGATACGGCGCAGCGATATTTATTGTGCCATCCCACTGGGAAAATATTTCAACCGTAAAGAAGATGGCAACCAAAATGCAATTCCCTGTAGGGATGTTGTATTTCTGCGGTTAAATTAGATTACCTGTATACTGCTGATGAGTTGCTTAGCTTGCAGCAGGAGTAACAAGATGTGAGCGATACTTGCAGATGTATTTCATGACATGGTGGCGGCGAACCCATTGTTTGTTTTCTCTCTAGTTTGCATAAAAAGTTATAATTGGACTACAAATGTCAAACTCAATGTCCATTTAATTGTAACATATTGTATTGAATGTAACTAAGTAAGAATTATACCTATTATATATTGAGAATATGTATTGTCAGACAAATTACACAGCGCTCTCTAGCCCCAAAGTAAGCGAAGCTTGTGTTATGGGTACTAGACAACTGATAAACATACGTAAATACATTTTTTTTGTAAATACATACTTATTATACATAGAAAATACCCAGACCAAGACAAACAGACATGTTCATGCACACAAATGTTTGTACTGTGTAGGAATCGAACCCACGAGCGTTGGCGCCAAAGTAGCGTAACAGCACGTTTCGCCACTGCGCCACCGAGCTCGTCAAATCGATATTCACTATTTTGAGATACTCGAATAATAACATTTTGTATGCTATTCCAAATCGGTCCATCGATGTTACAATTATATCATTTTTTATGCTTTTACACTATATTGCATAACGTTCGTAGTAGTCGCGTAGTCAAAGCTGAGTGGATAATATATCACCGTATAAACCGAAGATTCTTGGTTCCATTCCTTGGGTGGGTATGTACCATTAAATTTGTGTTTTCAGATTTATACATATTTGTAATTATCCCTTACTCGGCGGTGATGGAAAACAGCGTAAGGAAGCACGTCCAAGAAATTATATCTCGAAAGGCATGTGACCTAAACTAAGAAAGGTCTAGTTTTCCCTCGGAGTAGTGAAGATCTGACGGTAGTTGCTACATGTAAAAATCAGTATCTTCGCTAAATCTTTAAGTTTAGATGGCGGGCCCTGCCTATCCTAATAGATTAGGAAAGAGGATAGCGCTAGGAAGAAGAGAAGACAGTCTTCAAAATATGCTAGATTTAAGATTAACGCATGAACTACAATCAGACACGGTGGTATATGGCTAGTGATGTAGTGCGTCACCTAAGTAATATAGTAATTACGAAACGTAGTCTAGAATTAAAAGTGTTCTTATCAACTATAATGGTAACAAAACTAACTCGACATACATTACAGAGTAATTTATGTATGGTACTTATTACAAAAAATCGATGTGGCATAGAAGGTCTATATACAGTGGCCAGCGGTCAGCTGAGTTTTATTGATCTATCATGACACATTTGTTAATTAATTTCGTAATTCGTAATGGATATAACTATTACGAAACTTGTAAATTGTCCGTGTAGAGCGGCGATAACCTCGGTCGGTAGAAAGCCGGCCTGTTGACCAACTGGTTCCCGGTTTGTTTCCTGACATGTACCATTAAATTCGTGTTTTCACATTTGTATACATATATGTATTTGTAAATGTTACTTGCTCAGCGGTGAGGCAGTTTGAGAGGAGAGAGTTTATAAGAGGTAGGGCGCATCAAAGCGGTCCATCTGGGGAAGTACGAGTACCTCCACGGCACAGATAACCGCAGCCAAATAACAACTCCCTAGAGGGTTGTTGTGTACCTGCGTGTGAGTGAGGTCACCAGTAAGCTCCCAAGGAGTCGCTGTGTAAGCAGCAGAGAAGTCATCGCGCGATACTTAATATATCGCAAGCGTTAATTGGCTACGGTACCCGCTTCACATCAGGTGGGCCGTACGCTTGTATACCTCCCAACTTAGTATAAAAAACAAATTATGGGGAAACCCGCACGTCCTAGATATTATTTTTCGAATGACGTGTAACCTAACCTAAGTAAGTCTGTTTTAACTGTTAACCCTCGGGGTTGTAAAGGTTTGACGGCAGCCGCATATCAAGATCAATATCTTCGTCAAATACTTAGGCTTAGGTAGCGGACCCCGCCGACCCTAATGGATTGAGAAGCGGTATAACGCTTGGAAGAAGAAGAAGTTCATTTTATTACAACGTATACAATTCAAAATTTGTAAAGTTTAGAATATTATCCAATTAAAGTACACAAAGCACTAAATCAGAAATTTAAAAGGAGAATGGGAGCGAATCTCCTTATTTCGCCAAGTTCGACTCAAAGTTCAACCAGATGAACTAACTGTGCAATATTATTCAAATTATTTCATCTTTGTAACTATTACAAATTTGTACAAGAAAGTCACGGATTATTTGTTCGTAATAAACAACATCACATGGAAAAATATAGCTACAATATTAACTCAAACTTACATAAACAGCAAATCAAAAAGCTCCCTGGATTTTTTCAATGACTTGTACTAAAACTGGGTAGCTCCGACGTAGCTTTGATGAATATAAATGAAATCACTATAGCGAAGTCGTGAGTTTGTTGGATTTTGCTAACAGTCATTACTTTGATTCAATTTGTACTTTTACAACAGACGGAAACAATTTGTTAAGATTAGATAGAGGGACAAAATGGCCTTCAGAAAATAATCAAGCAATTGAAAATATAAATAATTATCTTAGTTTCAGTCTTATTTCTGTATTTATATTTTATATAGAGTATGTACTTCAACATGTAGAAAGAATGCAAGATGAAAGAATGACGAAGCAGATTTACTATGCAAAAGTGGAAGGATGTAGGAGCCGGGGAAGGTCAAGACTTACCTACCATGACGAAATTGGTTGTGCTCTATTAGAAGGTGATATCAGGAGCCCTAGAAACCGGCGAGCGTGCATGAGAAGAGCAATGAATGTTAAAAAAGCGAGTGAGATATGTAAGGATCGAGTCACGTGGCGCTCGGTTCTCTCTGCCTACCCCGCAAGGGATTTGGCGTGAAGTTATAGATGGATAGATAGATGTACTTCAACGTCATTTTGTATCACTATTGTCAGGAGTACTAAAAACGGCGAATTGTAAATGTTAGTGAAGTGAGAGAGATGTTTAAGGACTGAGTTATGTAGCGCAAGATATCTAGGCCTAGGTGGATAAAGAGATATATTTTGTATGTATGTATGACAAAGATAGTCCTTTATCACTCTACGATTTATCGTAAGTTGGACATTTTAGAACGAGAACTTAATTTGATTTATTTTTAATATTAGCATGCGTAAGAAGAGCAATGAATGTTAAAGAAGCGAGTCAGGTGTGTAAGGATCGAGTCATGTGACGCTCGTTTCTCTCTGCCTAACTCGCAAGGGATTTGGCGTGAAGTTATAGATAGATAGAAGGTTTAATAAGGCTTACACAAATTCTCAGGAGAGTCGTTGTGTTACTGTGTTTGACTGAGGTTATCTATCAGTAAGCTCCCGCTGTTGCTATGTTAGCAACAGGAGTGACCTATATTCCTAGCGTGCATAGGCTAGGGTAACTACTTAACAACAGGACCTGTACATTTTTAATGTATGACTGTTACATTTTAGTTTCATCAAAAGTAGTGCCTGGACCAAATTTAATGTGCGATATGATTGTTATCAGGTCATCCCACCTTCGTCGGGGCTGATTGACCACGCTGTAAGCATGAGGCCAGATTATCATCGGGCTATCGTTGATACTATTGTATACTACGGATGGAAGGAAATCATTTACATGTACGACTCCCATGATGGTAAGTTACTTTAAGGTTGTTTATTATAATTATTACCTTTGGACTTCAAAAATATCATCGTAAGGGTGAGTGTGCAATATTTGAAATTAATTGCAAAAGCTATTTGAACTGCATGAATTCTAAAATGCACATATGTGTGTGCATGTTTTACTTAACATCTACGTGGTTCAATAGATGTTTGGCACAAAGATTATATCTGATGTATAGTATACGAATAATAATAGCCACAGGCAGAAGCTTAGTCTAGATATTACAACGAAGAACTAGGAATCTCTCTCCTATTTCTATATGATATTGTTCTAGCTAGCGGGCATTAACAGGTAATATTAGACTAAAAATACAAGGCAGCGTTACACGTGTAATCCAAGAAGCGGCCATTGTCTCTCTCAAGGATGTGTCTACAAACGAGGGCTGACATAATACTAATACACTTCTTACGAGAGATAACAGCCTGCGAAACGCTGCGGTTTTTCGGTGTAACTTTTAATATCAGTGAATATTAAGATAAAGGTTGAACGGGGTGAGCTCAGGGAGTCCAAGCTTACTCTTTATCGTTTTGTTTTACAGCATGGATGGTCGTTTTATAAACCGTAAATTGTACTGGCTGCGGATTACAAGGAACCGAGTCTACCTATAATAAAATGTCGACACGAAAGATTGCGGGCTTGGCTAATAGACGGTGCAGTTTTAATGGCGTGCCTATCTCTGACAAAATTATGTCGACCCCTACATTTTAATTTCTTTGTATTATTGTCCTTGCCATTTTTGTTTGCTTTCTGTCGTTTTATGTACAGCTGACTTCGGCTTTATGTACGTACTGCATGTTGGAGTTGAAAGCAGAAATAAGCAACTATTAATAAAGTAACCAATTACCAATTTGATCAGAGGCTGTAATCTCATTAAGAAAAGTATACGAGAACAATTTGATTGCCAGTTTAGTAATCAAACACATAGTCGTCTACACACGATGATGATTAGCGGACCCTGGACTCCAATGTGCAAGCATAGGACGTGACTGGGGTTAACGGTTGGATTAATAAAGATAATTCTTTATCTAATACATAATATAATAGACATATATTTGATGCCTCTAAAGGTAAAAAATACTTTAAGGCCATGTTTGTCATATAGTCCACACTTTCTAAAATGTCTCTTAGAAAGTGTTGTCAGAAAATCTTGGTTGTGTCATAGTATATGAGAGAGTTCAATGATAAATTTTAGTTTAAAATATTCTGGTTTCCGAAGCCTCTAATTCGAAAAATATTAGGGGTATGAATGGCGAACCCGGTAGCCGAGTGGTTAACAATGCTACGAGTATAATGAGTGGTCAACACCAATGGTTTCGATTCTTACGTAAGACAAAGAGTTGTGTGCATGAATATATCTGTTCGTATTGATATGTGTTTAAAAGTGCGCATTAGAGTAGCCTGACTAAGAAAGTACCTCTATCTCAAAGTAAACTGTAGCCAAATAACTCCCTGAAGTGTTGTTGTATTCTTGAGATTGAGTGAGATTACGAGTAAGCTGCTAAAGAGTTGCAGTGTAAATAGCATGGGTGGCATCACGCTAACGATAATTGCAAGTGTAAGCTATGGTTACTAATCTACATCAAGTGGGCCATATGCTCGTATAGTCCCTTATTGTTTTAAAAAATGTGTACTAATAAGGAACTGCCAATTTGTGTGATTTTAATAGCTTAAAAATACTCCATCGAAGGAGTAGAAAATGCTGATGGTACCAAGAAACATTGATAATTATTTACTTTGACTACGACCTCTTCGGTTTTATTTTGTGCATTGATATCAATGCGTAACCTTTTTTAATTATTATTCAAATGAAACCATCTGATAGAGAATTAAATTTAAAAGAAAACTGTATATTTGAAATCTAAATTAATTAATATTTTGAATCTCTACGATTTTTATTCTGAATACGAAAACTTTGAAATGCTCTGTCGTAAAATTCCAAAAATGGCGCTTGAAGCCATTAGCCTTTCCACCCTCGATCTTATTTATTAAGATATATTAAGAGAATATTGCGAATATAAACTCTTCATTATTACAATTTAGTTCACTGAAATAAAGTAATCGACTATCAATTCTACGTTTTCTAAATATATGTAATAACAATATCTACTTGCAAGTTTACAACTTCACAATTTTCGATTATTTTATGTTCTTCTAGTTGCCGTTAGAATATTCTAAGATATTCTTTACAATTTTTAGACATCGCTAAGTTACTTGGTTATTTCAGACTAAGGCTTTGGAGCGTAATAAATATTATTTATAGGCCAAGAGTTGAACACCTCATTCGAGATCGGCCCGGGTATACGAGTTATGAATTTCGCCCCCACCATTTATAAGTGGGGTTTATTTATTACAATACTTACGTGTATAAAACACTGATCAACTTTAGTAGAAGGCTGTTCGAAAGTTTACTGCAAAGAATTTTCATTTTACTGAAGAATAAATTGGTGAAATTTTAAGATTAACTTTACATTTTGAGGGGAAATCTTTTATTCAGTTTTTAAATTGAATATATGACCACTACTACTAATGAACTAATGAATATAAAGATTATTGTCAATGAGATAACTATCTATCTATTTATAACTTCATGCGAAATCTCTTGCGGGATAGGCAGAGAAAACCGAGCGCCACGTGACTCGATCCTTACATATCTCACTCGCTTCTTTAACATTCATTGCTCTTCTGATGCACGCTCGCCGGTTTCTAGGGCTCCTGACAACACCTTCTGATAGAACACGACCAATTTGGTCATGGTAGCCTTGGCCTTCCTCATATCTGCTTCGTCATCCTGCATTCTTTCTACATATCCGAACCAACGGAGCATACCTCTTCTTATTTTAAAACCGACGCTCTCTTTCAGACCAAATCTGTTTCTAACATCATCATCGCGAATACGGTCTACATGCCTTACGCCACAAATTTTGCGCAGCGCTCGCATTTCGACCACGTTTAACCTACTTTCATGCTCTCTCTGCCATACCCAGCCCTCGCTTCCCAGCGACCAGCACCAGCACTGCATTGTGTATAAGCGAGCTGTTCCTTCAGGCTCAAGCTTTTACTGCCAAGAAGTTTTCCCAACGCTCCATTCAAACTATTCCCAGATCTCACTAGTCTTTCCACATCTGCGGTGTTCCTTCCATCCCTAGCCCCCAGCGCATCGAAGATAGACAATCTCAACCACTTGATCCAACACTTCATCATCAACCGTAATCCTTACATTAGGTCTGGATTCTTCTCTTTCAAATCAGAAGATTCTGCCACGTATGGAACCTGCTATCGTAGGAATAAGTAAGTAATAAGTATACTGCGGCAGATCTAACTAATTCCAATGAAAAAATATTTAGATATATTATTGGAAAACTCTCCTACTATGACATTGATAGGGTATTGTATTTATCAGAGGGAGAAATAATTTAAGTTAAGCAGAATCCCTAACCCAGCGGGTGTGCGTGACGAGCTACTCTGAATTTTAAAAAGGAAAGTGAGACTTGTAATAACCTTGTTTTGTGTCGATTGGTTCTTTCTACCTACTAAAAAGTTGGGCATGAAGATATAAATAGACTGACAAATGGAAAAGCATTTAAAAACATAAAATAGCATTATAAACAACAGTATTTGTTAACAAAGTCTAATTTACTCGTTAAAAATGCAGTTTAGTACTTAAGTATAGACCTCATAGTTCTCTACTCATATGGCCATCTTTTGAGACGACATTTTAGGCGTAGAAAATTTAAAATCAATTCTAAAGAGTTAATAAAGTCACAAAATATAATGATACTAAGATGCGTAGGCAAATACATACCCGTGTAGGTATATAATTGACCATAACAAGATATTCCAAATTGAAATTCAAGTAAAAATTACCTACAGGAATTGTTATTGGACCCAAAAACAGGTGTCTTGTTTAATCGGGTAGCTCATAAGATCAATGTCGCAGTAATGTGCACTATGACTCTCACATGTGAGGTAGGGTTAGCTTTGGATTGAAATAATGATAAGTATTTGCATATTATGCGAGTACATCGAAGATGTAGCCCTTTTGGCTAAGATGTGTAGGCATCAAGTCGGTTGTTACCAAACGCGCGGACTATGAGAGTTACGAAACGCGCACAGATGCAATCCATGTTTATTCACCTTTATGCTATGTACGCATACTTGACTGTATACTGTTTGATATTTATTGGCTATTTAACAAAGCTTTTTTTTAATATTGATATCGATCTATTGAGGGACACTGAAACATTTTTCTAATCAGGCTAAAAGAAAGTAGAGCGCATTAAAATAGCCAGACTAAGAAAGTACATCCACACACAATAATAATCTTAATTGTTCCTGTCCAACAATTGAATATGTAGATCATTTCAAATATTTAGGGCTTTATATAGACTGTCACGTGAATTGGAAGAAACACATCGTAGATTTGTGCTCGCGACTGAGATCCGTGTTGGGTAGATTTTATCATTTAAAAAGATCACTGAATAAAAATCACTTTATGTAGTATACTTTGCTTTAGTTGATTCGCTGATTAGTTATGGACTTTCATGTTATGGGCTTACCTTTAAGACGTACTTAAACAACGTCAAAAAAATTCAGTTGAGATTTTTAAAACAGCTGGTTAGTAAAAATATTAAAAAGCAATGTAAGAAAAATAATAATTATGGAGAAATGTTTAAAATATGTAAAATCATGCCTGTAAAAGCAAAGGTAAATTACTTGATAGCATTGGAACAATTTACGAAAGAAAGTAATAAACAAATAAGGAATTTTCACTATAACGTAAGAAAATCAAAAAAGCAAAACTACGTCGAGCCAAAAGCTACCAACTACTATGGTCTAAGAACAAGAAGTTATGTAACACCTAGAATTTTTAATAAATTAACAATTGACCCGGACACCTTAGCTCTTTCGTAGAAATATTCTTCCAACGCACCTCTCTCCTACTGCGCCTATTCAGCATTTCCGGCGTAATTCCTGTCGTCTGGGAAACACTTCAAAAGTTTTCTCTGCCAATCTCTCCAACCCAAATTTATAGACGTCAGATCATCGTACCATTTTCGCACAAGCCCATATAGCTTGGGCAGAGCATGGTAGGTCATTTGTCTCTCAGTCCATCCATAAATACTAGCCGCTTCATTATCTTTCCTCAACCAAGCCCGAGTGCTCTGTATTTTCTTGGCAGGATCAAATTGAGTTATAAAGTACGAATTAGAGTCTCAATCATTTATTGCATTAATAAAATCTTTAATGAGATCTCTAGGAGAATTGCTGCGACTGGGCGCCCTACTCTGTTTTCTTGAACTACGTTTAGTCTACTAGAGCGGCGCGAGCCGGTTGATGACTGATTCGATAATGAGCTATCAGTTGTTGATGAATCTGAGGAGGTAAGTGTTGAACGACTCCTACGGTACTTGCGACGGTGGCTTTTTTGACAACGATGGTGGCGCGGTCCGCTCGAATCATCTCGATGACTAGTCTTTCGCGTTTGTCTCCTCGAGGGTGACCGGCTGCTTCTGCTTGAACCATCGCTCGAAGACCGCTAGGTCTTCCTACGTTTTGGACGAATGTCATCCATATGGGAAGTTTCGCTTTTACGCTTTTTTGTTCTAAAATTATTAGTAGCTGGCCCATGTAACGGTGTGTATCTACTTCGATCAGTGTCCACATGCGGGCGTGGAAAATATAACTTGCTAACCACTTCTGACTTATTAGAATCATAAGTCAGGGAAGTCTAATTAACTAAAACTCACTTGATTATAGTCAGATTTGTATTTTCGAGATTTTACAATTCCGCAAACACGTGCAGACGCTTTGACAGCCCGTGATCGAATGGCGCGCATCGCCATTCCGTTTTTACTTTCCTTTAACCTTTTGTTGACAAAATGACTTTTAATGTTTGAATTAAAATCAAGAAAAATCTAATATTGTCATCAAACGTGGTAAATCATTTTTAGATTTATTGAACGCTATAAAAACTTTTATTTTATAAAACTGTAAGAACATAATTATATAGATTTAACTGCTTTGTGCAATTCAGGAAAAAAGTTCTTACAAGAACAAACACATACAAAAGTATCAAAAATAAAAAAAAAGTCTGGTTTATCATTAATTGGTAACTGAAAATAGTACTAATAGTAATAGTAGTAGTAGTATTCTTAGACAATTGAGGACAGAAAGCCTTATTCTGCTTTATCTCCTATGTCGGTATCTAATAAAACATCGTTCCCATCATAATATTTCAAATTAAAATATATAAAGCCGCTCAGACGGGGACAATTTCATAAACTTAAAGCACTTCGCAGTAATGTGAGATTACAAAATAAACAAAGTGTGCTTATATTATTGCTTGCACTAATCCTTGTAATAACTCACTGACACTAGGCACGAGTGAAACATACAAGTCTTTTAACGTTAATCAAGAGCCACAATCCCTGAACCCTGAACACTGGTAACACAACACTGGCACTGAACACTAGCAACGGACACGTGATGTATGCTTGCTCCCAAGCCACAATTTTTGAAGTTACATTACTCTGCTCGTTATATGTCTCACCAATCTGTCACTGGCCACCTGAATTTCCGCAAGCGACGTGACGGCAGAGATGTTACCTTAAATATCGCCGTGAATTGATTAGACTTCGTTTCTCGTCTTCTGCCATTCTCCGGCAATGCAAATAACAGTGGAAAGTAAAACTTACAACGAAGAAAGAAGGTAGGTTTTAAATAACATTGATTATCATTTAGCACAGAAAAAAAAAATTTGTTTTACTAAGTCATTATAGTCAAGGTAAAATAGTTTATGTGCAATAATAATATATAGCTTATGACTTATGTGTCCATGTTCTTGATTAAACTGTGGGTAATAATAGCTCAAACAACCAATGTGTCATAAATTTGTAATACGCTAATTGTTTTAAGTTCATTGGTAAAAGTGAAACGGATCGGACTATAGTAACTTAACCAACGCATTTTAAAATAATTGCTTATATATAATAATAACTGTTAATAGTAAATAGCTACAATTAAATTCTACTTGAATCATTAAAAACCATCATCCAAGCAAATTATTATAATGTAGATTCAATATTGAAGACTCCAGTGGCTGGCAATGACTACTTTAACACCAAGGAGTTCTTTTGGAAATAGACAACAGGACAACAGAAGATTGTGTGTGCATGAACATGTCTGTATGTCTTGTTCTAGGTATAATCCCTGCGCCTGCCCAGCTTTTGAATAAGTAGGTTATAGTTTACTTTTTTTATGTGATGTCCAAAGGTATACAAGCATACGGCCCACCTGATGTTGAATGAAACATTAAGTATCAGTCGCGCGATGTCTTCTCTGCAGCTAAAACAACAACTTCTTAGGAGCTTACTGGTGATTTCACTCCAATACAGGAACATAACAACAGTCTAGGGAGTTGTTATTTGGCGGCGGTTTTCTGTGAGGTGGAGCTACTTCCCCAGACGGGATGCTTTGATGCGGCCACCTCTCTTAAAACATCCAGACCAAAACAAACAGACATGTTCATGCACACAAATGTTTGTTTTGTGTAGGAGTCGAACGCACGAGCGTTGGTATCAAAGTCGCGTCATTCACGACTGCGCCACCGAGCTCGCCCAAACGTCAATACAACGAATACCTTAGAGAAATCGGTATAGATAACATAAACTTCGTATTGGTCGTCCATCGCCTCGTGTATGTCAGTCACATAACCAAAGAGATTCGACGTAGTTGATTATCCCGGTAGAAAGCCGTGTTGATTGGTGTCCAGCTGCGGTCTGAGGTCGTAGCTATTGAATAATTTTCCTGCAGAGCAAATAATTGAAATCAGTCTCTAATTTTGTAATAACATGATCCAAGCGACCGATTGTAATTAGGATTTTCCTCAGATGCCGTTACAGATGAACTTTCAAGTTGTGGAATTAATTGATATGTATTTTATTTTCATAACATTTATATAATATTGTTACACATCTTATGCAAATTGTTTTGTAATATATTTTGTTACATAGTTTGGACTTATGTTTAGACATTTTTTCATAATGTAAAATTGATTAGCATTTGCCATAGTTAAGTAACATTTACATATTTCAATTTATATTTCTTAGAAACTATGTTATAAATTAAAAAATCATAGAAATTGGCCCATTCCATCCCGTATATATCCAAAATTTGGAACTCGAGAATCTAAATCCTAACTAGTAATATTATAAATGTGGAACTTAGTATATTTGTTTGTTTGTTATTCCTTCACGCCTTGACTATGCAGCCGACCATCATGAAGATTTGTATACATATTGTCAGGAGTACAGAGAAGTACATAGGCTACTTTTTATCCCGTGAAAGTATCTCATTCCAATGGAAAAGCGAAAAAAAGGATAATTTTTCTATTGTAGATGGCGCAGCAAAGAAATTTAAATTAAAAAATTGAAATCGCCAGAAAAGCTATTTGATACAACTTACTTAATTCGTAAATCTCTTAGTATGATCACAGTTTTTATTTAAAATGTGAAAGTGAGTAATTTGTTTGTTTATCTAGTTTGGTTAAATTTATCTATATCACTCCAAATTTACCGCGAGCGAAGCTGCGAGTAAAAGCTAGTTGAAAATAATTCTAAATAATGTAGTTTTACCCATACATTACAGAAATTATATTACGTAAAACGTGTTTTTAATAGACTTGCACAACTTATAAACATAAATACGTATCTTGTCATCTAGGTAAAGATAGAAAACATATATACCCTTGACGAGCCACTTTGTACTTGTGTCTCTATATTAGGATTTTTAAACAAAAATATTATTGGCAATGAACAAAAACACAATTTTAATAAATAAGGTATCTCGATGCCACTAAATTTCATCCCCAGGCAATAACATAGTTCTATTAAAAAGCAATTCGATTTAAAAGAATTAAAAATCATGATTGCAAATTAACTCGATAATAGCCCTTTGGCCATTTGTCAGGTGGTTATGCGGAAAAAGCAAAACATAAGTGCTCATTGCTGAAACCTGATCACGTACACGGTACACGGGTACCAACAAGACTTTTTGTTGTCAATATACCTCAACGCTAATGCGTATTCCATTATCTTGTTTATGTATTATGAACATCATTTGACCAGAGTGAAAGATTTCAGATGATATACTTTCTATCCGCTTCTAATTGTAAGCTGATATTATATGTGCAGGTGCTGATAGAACGGCACACCATGGCAAAGGATTTTTACAGATAAGATATCACCGGTGCCACTAGCAAGCTCGAAGTCCTTGGTGCAGTGCATTATGATGCCGGTGTTGGCTGTTGTGTGCATGTTGGTGCTTAACAGTCAAACAAACTTTTACATGAATAGGCCTATATAACATGACGTCATCTCCACATAATATTTTTTATACACGTCCGGAGGAATGCAAGCATACGATACACCTGATGAGAAGCGGTCACCTTACCTACGAACGCTTGCGATACATGAATTCGCGCGTTGCCTCTCCAGTTTTTTGGGCAAAGTTATTTGGGTGTGGTTTTTGTGTGGTGTAGCTACTACCCCAGTCAGGCTGCTTTGATGACCCGAGACCAAGACAAAGAGATAACGTTTTACAAATTTTGACGATGAATTTGTTTCATTTTTAAATTATTTTTGATGAACTTTAACAAACTATGTATTTTTTAAACCACTAAGGTGGCAATCAAGCATACGGCCTACCTGATGTTAAACAGTCACCGTAGCCTATGGACATTTGCAACACCAGAGGCGTCACTCATGCGTTGCCGACCCTCTAAAAACCTCTTCACGCATTTCTTGAAGAACTCGATGCTGTAGTCCCTTGGAAAAACCTCGGCTGGGAGCTCATTCCACAGCTTGAGAGTTCTCGGAAGAAAACTTCTCTGGACTGGACCTTACAAACAAAATTTTTTGTTGTAATATTTACATAAATTATTATTAACATTAATAGTTTTAAACAGAATAGAAATATAAAACATGTCAAGTTGATTAATCTGAAATTATTGTGCTCCGAGTAGTTGTTGAATGTGATGAAAACAGCCTCGTTCTACAATCGCGCCACTCGCCGACGGTTGTGCATTCATCCGCATACACTGGAACCACAATGATAAAGATAAAACAAAATATTTACCTCCAATATTAATGCCTGTAATAAATGTAAGCCGTGCTATTAAATATTATCTTATTGTATTTTATGGAATTCACTAACGTTATTAGTTTTCATTTTTAGTCTGATAGCATTTCGGAAATGACCACTTGCGAAGAAGAAATGCCGAAAGAAACTTGTTAATATCTTACTTCAAAGAAACTTGCTAGTATCTTTTCAAGTTGCTAATTGGATATTACAATAAATTCTAGTCAGCATATTAGTACAATAATAACGAAATGGCAGTAAAAGTGGTAGATTTAAAAGAAGCGGTTACTTGTGCCGAATTATAGCCATTATGCCAGACATCTTTGTCACTTACATATTCATCAATCTATATATATATACCAATATATATAAAATGAATGTTTGTCTGTATGTCCTCTATGGAATCAAAAACGGCTGGGCAGATTTTGATGAAATTTTCAGTGATCCTGTGAAGTTTGATAACGATTGGATCACTCGTGTGAAGCTGGGTCGAGTAGCTAGTTCTATTATAAACCTTTGTACAGAGAGTATTTTTGATGTGCTTTTGGAACATTATTGTCGGAAAAGGACAGGACTAAATCGGGCAATTTATTACAACAATTAAAAATACTTTGGTGAACTTTGGTGAAATATTACAAGATAAGTAAAATGATGTTCCGAACTAGCACAGTATTTCAGAATAAAACAGAAAAAAAGATGCTTCATTGATTGAATTGGCATTTCTTTTAATTGAAAATTTTCTCCCTGACAATTTTGTAAATAAACTTTAAAATAAAAGGAGGGACATAGTATAAGTGACCGAACAGAGCGACACTATAAGAGTTCCCTCCATGCGCTTCTGCGAAGGAATACTAAATATGTGGCTTTTGGCTTGGTATTCTTACAAAAGTCCAAATTGTATTTCTAAAAATTGGAGTTGGAATGCGCCAAGACTTACTTATATTTCACACCATAGTAATTAGTACGAATTATGTGTGTGCGTATATCTTCGTATGGCAGAGAGGACCAATCACTATAAGACGCGGTTCTTACACACTTCACTCGCTTCTTTAACATTCAGAGCTCCTTTCATGCATGCTCGCCGGTTCCTAAGACTTTTGACATCATCATTGAATACAATACATTTACAACTTATTTATTGTGAGAATTAATATTATGAATAATCAAAACAGCCCGTCTGGAGAAGTAACTACATCACACAGAAAACCGCAGCCAAATAACAACTGTTGAGAGGCTTGTTGTGTAGTGTTGTTGTGTTCCTGCGTGTGAGTGAAGTTACCAGTAGGTAAACTAATCCTATGGTGTTGCTGCGTTAGCAGCAGAGGTGGCATCAGTTGAGTGATACTTAATGTATCGTAAGCTCATAGGCTACGCTAACCGCTTTACATCAGGTGGACCGTATGCTCGTATGCCTCTCTACGTTGTAATAAAATAAATCTATACCATTTTAAAATCTTTGGTCAGTATATGTAAAATATATATATTTCGTGGAGTTACTGTATATATAACACGTGCTATAATAGTCGCCGTATAGTTATTTAAGGGTTGGCGCAATACACTTAACAAATTCTCGAGTATTAAGTTCACAACCGAAACTATATTAAACTAGAATCTATAACAATAAAATTATGTTATGGATTTGAACATTTCCATTGTATTGCTCGCTAAATGCCCGGTTTTGCTCTAGAGCTTTGTTCCCGAACAAGATTAGTTAAAATTTTAGTGCTTACTATAATGTACTGTTATAACTTTGGTATCGAGATTTCTAGTAACGTTCAATTACGCAGCCTTTTGAAGATTTCGAGAGCAGTGATAGCTTAGTGGAGAGAGAACCGACCTAAACTCGCCTACTGATCAACTGGTCTGGTTCTACGGTTCGAATCCAGTCAAGTGCCATTAAAATTCGAGTTTTCGGATTTATGTACATATTTGTAATTATCATCTAGGTATATATAAGAGAGGTAGGGCGCATTAAAGCAGCCCGTCTGGGGAAGTACCTCCACCTCACAGAAAACCGCATCCAAATAACAACTACCTAGAGAGTTGTTGTGTTCCTGCGTGTGAGTGAGGTCACCAATAAGCTCCCAAGGAGTTGCTGTGTAAGCAGCAGAGGAGGCATCGCGCGAGTCATACTTAATACATTGCATGCGTTAATAGGCTACGGTACCCGCTTTGCATCAGGTAGGCCGTATGCTTGTATTCCTCCCGACGTAGAGAAAAAAAATCTTTAGTTAATAGAATCAGGCGTTATTTTGCGAAAGTCAAATTTACATGCAATTTGATCTAACCTGCTTTGTGTGCTTCCACCACCACCAAGCACACAAAGCAGGTTAGATCAAATTGCAAAAAAAAAATCTGCTCGACGGTGAAAGAAAACACCGTGAGGAAACCCACACGTCCAATAAATATTTCATAAGACGTGTGATCTTACCTTGGTAAGGCCTGGTTTTCTCTCTGCGTTGTAGAGGTCTGACGCCAGTCGCTCCATGTAAAAATTTTTATCTCCGCCAAATATTTAGGCTTATGTAGGGAACCCCGCCAATCTGAATGGAAAAGGAAACGGGATAAAGCCAAGAAGAAGCAAAGGAAGATCAAGCTGGCGTCAAAACACGTCATTCAAGTGGACAAGTGCTTGCCCCTACGAGCGTTGTTGTTAACTTTGGGCGAGAGTACCCAGTGTCTAAATAGCCTTTCTGATTTGGACAGGAGACAAACTTTTGATGGTCGACGATCGCTTCCACTTACACAAGTCGTCGATAACATTTTGTGTATTCCATCTGTATATCTATAACTTCACGCCAAATCCCTTGCGGGGTAGGCAGAGAGAACCGAGCGCCACGAGACTCGATCCTTACGTACCTCACTTGATTCGCATTGCTCTTTTCATGTACGCTCACCGGTTTCTAGGGTCTTAGTTTTTTTTTTTAGTTTCTATTTTTCTTGTATTCCATCGATAGTATAATATAGGGTTCCTTACGGGTTTTGAGAAGATATTTAATACTAGCACAAGCTCGCGGCTTCGCACGCATGAGATTTAGCCTGGCAACCATAGAGCGATTCAATTTTCGTACAGCGCCATCTATTGACCTTTACAGGAGGCAATGTATATGTATTTTATTTATATTACATAAAAAATGCGTAGTTATTTTATGTTACAAAAAATACTTATTCTATGAAAATAATAAAAATAAAATTGCAAAGTCCCCCGAAGGAGAAGATATTTCCCCCTAATTTTAACAGTTTTTCATTTTTTACGCAGGAACCCTAAATATTTACGGGATATAAAGTACCCAATATTCTGCTCTGCACAGTCCTCTACCAACCAGTGAAAATCCCGTTAAAATCGGTTCAGTCATTTCGAAGATTAGCCCGGACAAACAAACAGACAGACAGACAAAAAGTTAAAAATGCGTATTAGGCTTTGGTAACGTGAAAATAATAATATGAGCTTAAGATAAAGGCTTTATTTTGAAATCACAGACAGACACTTCAATTTTATTTATATGTATAGATGTATAGATTACGCCCTAGGTTGAGAATTGCAGAAACAGTACCTACAATCTCACTTCGAGCAGTAATTAAGAGGATTTCAAGGAATGGTCCTATAGCCATAGACACAGATGTGGTACAGCGAGTTCTCTCGCAAACTGACAAGTTATGGAATGAACTCCTTGTTATTCCTGTAATCTATTTTCACACGCAAACATAACGTAGATGATGTTGCCCCAATACGATAATCCAATGTTTTGATGTTTTTTTAGGGTCGGCAACGTATGAGACTACGACGACTGTTTACCATCAGGCAGCCCGTATGATTGTTTGCCACCTTAGTGCTATAAAAAAAAACATGAACCAGATTTTTAACCATGTATACGTATTATTCGTTTCGGAACAGGAGAAACAAAAATACTCTAGTCATGAATGTAATAGCTTGTTTATCATTTAAATTTATTCATATAATATTGTCATTTATTAATTTAGTACCTACGCGACCGAGCTTAGCTCGACTTTTTTTTGGGTAAAATCGAGTATTTTTTTTCAAAGAAGGAAGTACATATTAAATATTTAAACCATATCTAAATATAAAAAAAGACATGTGCATTCGAATTGCTCGTCTAAAGTAATAAGATTTTTGCCATTTCGGTTGTTCATTATTATTGTCATCAATTATAATAATAATTAACAAATTCAAACTATTGTTCATTTTCGTAAAATGCGTTATGAAAATAATATTATGCATTTTATTTATATACTATTTCTATTTATGTTCCAAATTTATATTATTAATATGAGTTATTGATATTACGTTTTAATTCTTTATTGTAATAACGTTCTGAATGTTATACGACACAAATTATGGATCAATGTTTTCCGAAAGAAATAAATTTAAATTGTTAGAATTATGTAATGCCTTTCAGTCTCAGATTACGGAGCTCTGCCACGCATTTTAATTTTGTGGGACTCGGTTAGTAACCTACACAAGAGTCTTTGTGATGAAGCATATAATGTAATTTAGCCAAGCCATATGTTATGACTCTCATCTGTTCCATTTACCTCGTACCTGTGTAGGTACGTTTGTTTCATCCGATTATCACAGAACGTTTGCCGGGATAGCCATAAAGTTTTACATTCTGCCTGGATTGCGAACCACCTATGCACTAAAACTCTCTTTCTTACGTATTGCAATGTGCTTTGTTCCATTCGAATTTATAAAATGAAATTGAATTTGTTATTTGATTAAAATAAGTTAAATTTTCTTTCAAGAACAGTTTATTTGGGTGACGATTTCACTTCTAATTATTCTATCGCAGTTTTGATGATAAAACAATAATATTGACAAATGAGTTCGTATGATTACGAAAGTCGAATCCTCTCTTTGAAGTTTAAGTTAAAAATGTAAAATAATTATGAACTATAAACGGTTCGGTAAATATTACAGGTAAATAGAATATTGTTTCCTACTAGCATAGTTTAATAGAAACCATCATAAAATCTCCCCGCCCTATTAACCTACCAATTTAAAAAATACATATAAAATATTAACAGTTGATAAAGATTTATTTTAATATTCTAGTAAAAATATTAATGTCTTGGTAAAGAATTCCCTTTTTTCTCAAATTGGTGGTGGCGGGAAATATCCAAAAATAATAGAATACCTAATAACAAGCGAGTAATGTTTTAGTGAAAAAAAATCTCCTGTACGAAAAATTAAAGCATGGCACTTTATTTTTTCGTATCATGTAAAGATACATTTAAAGAATTGACATAATTATTTATTACCGTTTCCCTAACTTACACACATGATACAATAGAGGTTTAATACGTAAGTCTGGGAGATTACCATTTTTTTAAGGGGATTTTGTTTACCTTAATCTTCTTTCTGGATCGGGTTGTTCCACCTCCAAGTCATATCATACCTGCATACTCTCTTAGTTTTACCAAGAACTGCCTGGGCCGCTCTGGTGATCCTCAATCCTGTGCTATGGTGATGGGCTGGTTCGCCATCGATATCAGAGCACTTGTCGCAAGGGGACTAGACATGCTCCTTGGACTTTGTAGTTCATTGTACAGCCACCTAATTTGATGTCAGTAGCGCGAAGACAATGTTGTACAGTGAGACTGATGCCGGGTATGACATTGCATGATGTTGTTTTCTAGTGAGTTTGAAATACATGTTTGGGTGATGATGTATTGCTCGGAGATTGGTGAATATGAAAGGTTTTTGGAGTTAAATTAAAAAAGGTAGAGGTAGACATAACTGCGCTCCATATGACTCGGTCCTTACGCACCTGACTCACTTTTTAACATTAATAATTCTTATGCACGCTTGCTGGTTTCTAGGGCTCCTGAGGCCACCTTCTATTAAAACATTTGTTCATGGTAGGTAAGTCTTAGCCTTCCTCGGCTTCTAAATCCTTCTTCTTTCGCCTTGTATATCTATTTCGTTCTTTTTTCCTATGTTTTTCTACGTGTCTGCACCAACTGTGCATGACTCTTTTTATTTTAACACCGAGACTCTCTTTCAGACCAACACGGTTCCCTACAAGACAATTGACTCACAAACTGAAAATACAATATTGAAGTCTAAATTACTTAGACCATCAGATACGATAGAGCTAAATCTAATTTATTAGTACTTCAGTATATCTGAAAACTGAAGAATAATTGATACCGACATAATATATTGGATTAAAGAACATTTTAACTAAGACTTTGAAATTCTTTAGTCGCACTCCTTAAGCGCACATGCGTCATCGCGCACAAATTCCACAGAAACATATAAACTCGTCTTACACGTATTATTTTGTTACCGTTTACTCAGAACTTCACCCAGAGCTTCTATTCTTGATTATAATATAAAATAATGCCAAGTGAACCTTGCCATCTATAACATAACAATGAATACTTATGTGCGCATAAATTATGGTAAAGCAAATATTTACGTAGACATTTCTATTAGGAGTAATGTACGCGCGAAAAGTTCGAGTAACTCGTTAATAAAACATATTAAAAGTAAATTAATGTATTTATTGTTTTCTAAAATAGTATATTATAAATACTTATACTACTTTTTTTAACATGTTTTACATTCGAATCATTTTTAAAAGCTGAAAACCCACTGGACTCGATGTTTTTTAAGTATTGATTGAAACACCTAACGGATTGTTCTGTCTTCGTGAAAGCAAACCGTTTTTCAAATCTTTGATTCAAGGAAAATAAGGTAATCGCAATTTGCAAGTTTCGAACTATGTCAAGGATAGCTAACGAATTTAACTTTTTTTCAAAGATTATACCTAAATAATTTCGAATTGTTCGCCATATGTAAACAAGCTAAGCAAAACTGGGCTCGTGCGTGGAGAAATAAGCATTTTTTACCCACGTTTCTCGCCTACCTCAATTTCGATGGAGTAACCAGACTGCTGGTTTTTATTTCTCAGGCTCAAAATACTAAATAAATGTTTGGGCTGCTACGATATCATAAACTTCATTGGAATGTCCATGGTCGTACTTAAGCAATATCATTGTGCATCAACAAATATGAGATTGTTTCTGTTATATGAGAGGAATCCAACGACATAACGCTAGAACTGATATAAACAGAGTTTCCAAACTGTTACATGTTCATGATTTATTTCTGGGTTCATAGCGATTTCCGATACTTACGACACTTTGTTTGGTCATATTCGTTGATCATAGTTAAAGACCGACCAGTTCCTTTTTTCCTTTAATGAAGATATTTTCATAAAATGTCGCAATTCAAAAAATCTTATTATGTGTTTAAAAACGTATATTTTTCGATTTTTAAAGGGTTATCAGCAGCCAGGATCGCCAATCTTTTAGTGTGTTTCCATACAGTAGATAGATCATATGGGAGCCGCTTGTAGATTCATCGCTTTATTTAGCAATACACCAAAATTGTTCATAAATAATGGTCCACAGAATATATGGCGTAAGTCCAATTCGTCAATATTGGAAAAATCAAAATTCAAAACTAACCTAACCCTGATCCAAATCAGATAGAAAGTTCGAACTCGATCAGGTTTGTCACATTTGGCTCAAGATATAGAAAAAATAATAATGTTTTTCGTGACATAGTCCTTAATGAGGATTTTTTATAGTTACTAAAAAAATATAAAAATATATAAAGTTTTTTTAGAATTATTGAAATTTCATCCCATCATTATCCGAACATTAAATCCCGGTAGCGTCCTAGCTTCTATTGAGCTCAGAGTCCGATTCCTAACTTTTTCTACTCCACCGTGCCGACTTCAGCATCCCTTACTGTGAGACCATGATCATGTTTCCCTTACGACGTTAAGCCAACATTTGTAGAATCTGCCTGTTTTGCTGGAATTCTACGAAGAAGAACAAAATTTAATGTATGTATATCTTCATACCAGCGAGGTAGGCGGATAAAACCGAGCACCATAAGACGCGGTCTTTACATCTCACTCACTCACTCGCTTTTTAACATTCATAGCTCTATAAATAATTAAAAGATAAAAATGAATTAAAATCATATACGTATTATATAAATTAAATATTAAAACTATTCGATAAATAAACTACTAGTGTCATTGCTACTACCGAGAAATAATCTACAGAACCCCTTGTAGTTATTAAAAATATTTAGTGTTTGCGAAGCAGAATTTTAGATTTTTCAAACATAGACGATAACATCTATAATCCAACGAGATGATATCTGTATTCAATTTATTCTGCATAAGACTAGATGCACCGCAGGCACAGTGGAGATATTCCACTGCGTCGCAGGTCTCTGTCAGGCGCAAACGTTGACTATGAATTCAGAGACCGTTTTCCGCATACCGTAAATAGCTATTTGAACGATTTTATTATAGCGAGTATATGCTATGTTAATAAATTTAAAAATACAGACTCAAAAAATACTCGTAAACGTATGCTTGATATTTTTGGATTGATTAGCTACATCAATAAAGAATATTTGTAGCGAGTTAAAGACAATTTATATCTCTGAGTGTACTCACAGAGTTTTGAAATTAGCAATCAAACCAAACCAAATTATAATGTAGTATTTTTGATTTAGAATTATTTGTCGTACTTGCATTTTATAGCAAGAGAAAGGTGGGCTAGTGATTGCTATTGAGGATACCTATAATATAATAAGATAAGCGAGCTGGAAGAATACCAGTACAGGATCTAAATATCACTGTTTGCCTATATCTAATCATCACAATTAAGATTATATGTTTATATGTAATATCTACCACTGATATATCACGAGAAATCTATTTGATACTACTCGTAATACACAACAAAATATACTCTGTTTTTATTTTGGACATCTAACTTGATAGCAACGTAATGACACACAGTTTATCATCTGACTCCAAAGCTTGCATACTTATTGAGCCGCTTACCCTGCGTAACCTTAATCATTTTAATAACATGCGTAATGATAACTATCGACTTCTTGATCTTGTCTTGTCAAATCGTAATAATATTACTTAAGTATTATACTCGTACTATAGTACGCGCTGTTACGCTACTTTGACACCAACGCTTGTGGGTTCGATTCCCACATAGTACAAACATTTGTGTGCATGAACATGTCTGTTTGTATTGGTCTGGGTATTTTATATGTATAATAAGTATGTATTTACAAAAAAAAAATGTATTTACGTATGTTTATCAGTTGTCTAGTACCCATAACACAAGCTTCGCTTACTTTGGGGCTCGGTGGCGCTGTGTAATTTGTCCGACAATATTTATTTATATTTAATATTGACTTGAGTAATATTAGACATGCATCATCTCTTTTTATTAATTACACTCACAGACTAAATAGCAAGTACTTTTTTATACTCCGTCGGAAGAGATTATAAGCATACGAACTGTCTGATATAAAGCGGTTACCGTAGCCCACGAACGCTTGCAATATGGAAAATATCACGCGGGTTGCTACCCTTGCTGATAACATAGTAATTTCTTAGGAACTTGTTGGTAATCTCACTCAGTCGCAGGAGCACAGTAAGCCTCCAAGGAGTTGCTATTTGGCTATAGTTTTCTATGAGGTCGGGTAGACGTACTGGCCAGTCAGGCTTCTTTCATGCACCCTACCTCTCTTGACAATATTTAGATCGAGACAAACAGACATATCATGCATACAGATGTTAGTCCTATGTGGGAATCGAACTCACGAGTTTTGATGTTAAAGAAGCATTACTAAGCACTTCGCTACCGGGCTGGTTAACATTACTAACCACCCCACTACCGGGCTTGTCAACAATACTAAACACTCAGCTACCGGACTTGTTAACATTACAAAACACTCCGCTACCGGGCTTGTTAACATTACTAAACACTCCGCTACCGGGCTTGTTAACAACACTCCGCTACCGGGCTTGTCAACATTACTAACCATTCCGCTACTGGGCTTGTTAACATTACTAAACACTCCGCTACCGGGCTTGTTAACATTACTAAACACTCCGCTACCGAGCTTGTTAACAACACTCCGCTACCGGGCTTGTCAACATTACTAACCATTCCGCTACCGGGCTTGTTAACGTTACTAAACACTTCGCTGCCGGGCTTGTTAACATTACTAAACACTCTGTTACTGGGCTTGTTAACATTACTGAATACTCCGCTACCGGGCTTGACAATATTACTAACCACGCCGCTACCGGGCTAGTCAACATTACTAAGCATTCCGCTACCGGGCTTGTTAACATTACTAACCATTCCGCTACTGGGCTTGTTAACATTACTAAACACTCCGCTACCGGGCTTGTTAACATTACTAAACACTCCGCTACCGAGCTTGTTAACAACACTCCGCTACCGGGCTTGTCAACATTACTAACCATTCCGCTACCGGGCTTGTTAACGTTACTAAACACTTCGCTGCCGGGCTTGTTAACATTACTAAACACTCTGTTACTGGGCTTGTTAACATTACTGAATACTCCGCTACCGGGCTTGACAATATTACTAACCACGCCGCTACCGGGCTAGTCAACATTACTAAGCATTCCGCTACCGGGCTTGTTAACATTACTAAACACTCCGCTACCGAGCTTGTTAACATTACTAAACACTCCGCTACCGGGCTTGTGAACATTACTAACTATTCCACTACCGGACTTGTTAACATTACTGAATACTCCGCTACCGGGCTTGACAACATTACTAACCACGCCGCTACCGGGCTAGTCAACATTACTAAACATTCCGCTACCGGGCTTGTTAACATACTAAACACTCCGCTACCGGGCTTGTTAACATTACTAAACACTCCGCTACCGAGCTTGTTAACATTACTAAATACTCCGCTACCGGGCTTGTGAACATTACTGACTATTCCACTACCGGACTTGTTAACATTACTGAATACTCCGCTACCGGGCTTGACAACATTACTAACCACGCCGCTACCGGGCTAGTCAACATTACTAAGCATTCCGCTACCGGGCTTGTTAACATACTAAACACTCCGCTACCGGGCTTGTTAACATTACTAAACACTCCGCTACCGAGCTTGTTAACATTACTAAACACTCCGCTACCGGGCTTGTGAACATTACTAACTATTCCGCTACCGGATTTGTTAACATAATAAACATTCCGCTACCGGGCTTGTTAACATTACTAAACACTCCACTACCGGGCTTGTTATTACATATCACATCTGGGAAATAGTACATAGGTATCGTATCTATTTATAAGTGAGATGAACGCACTTAATTATGAAAACTACCCAGTCAGTATTATTTTAAATTTGGCTAAATTATTCAAGTCTGCGATTACGATTAATTATGTAACCAAATAAAATCATATATTTCCAACAATCGGCTCGAGTTCGTTCCTTTGTTCGTTCGGAAATCGTCGGACTGTGACAAATATATTAGTATGAAAAAATTATATATGTGAACTGTTCGCTAAATGCGGACTGGTATAGGCACAGTTTACCCTGTAAGAAATTGGATAGCTTTAGTATTCATGGGCGTTTACTGCGTTGGTTCAAATTGTATCTTTTTTGTAGGATTCAACGGTACTTAAAGACTTGCACTGGAAGACTTAATATCTCCTCTTGCAATAGGATCCCCTAGTACCATGTGATTCATACTTCGACCCAGTTTGTTTTCATTGCTTTTATCAATGATTCAACTACTAGACTGTCATGGCCTTATATTTGCCTAGATTTAAAAGCTTGGCAGATTCACTGGGAACGTCAACGCGACCTTGAAACTATGTCAAGTTGGTGTCGTGAAAAATTAATATTTCTTTATGAGAAAATGTTATACAATAGTCTTCATCACCGAGGGATACCACCACAATGGATCGTCTACTTTGTAAGTATACAAATTAGATGATCAGACGCTCCATTAAAAAAGTATATCCAGCGATCGCGGTGATTTATTTACTTTGTAAGTAAGTTTAATCGCAGCGCAGTTCCGGAAAAATTATATGAGAATATTTAACATATGTAATATATAGTATACGAATGACATATCCTACTACAACCCATACATAAGAATGTGTCCTTTATACGATGAAATATCTCTGAAAAACTCCAATCTTGATATATGTATATACCTCGAGGCGGGATACTTTCCGTGCTTGTGTCAAAGATGTATTTGAAGATTGCCATCCCCATTCGCTTGTTTCACGAAAATTTATATTATCTTAAAGTTACTTTATGGTATTAATAACATATATTTTTTATTTTTTAAATTTATTAATTATTGCCCAGAATTGCTTGATATTACCTAACGATATCATAATAGTAATAGTAATTATTAATAATATTTGAGAAACTTATTTATTGATTATTGATGATTATATTAAGATTTATTGGCCGAAAATATAAATAAAAAAATTAAATGCTGTATAACTAAATACAGTACATAAATTATTTATTTTTCAGTTAATAATTAATCAGTTTCCGTATTATGATAGTGACATTTTGTGATATCTTATTATGGCCAGATACATTTATAAACATGAACATTTATAATTGTCATTTAATATCTTTAATCACTTAATTTTATTAAATTTATGTAGGCAAATTGGATAATTATTAAAAAATGAAGTAACACAAATATTCTTTCTATGCGCTTTCCTGTAACGTTATTATTTTGCATAGTTCTTTTTACTTAGCACTCTTCGAAAAATTATCATTAATTACTATTAGCAGGACTAACACATGGTCCTCGAAAACGAGCTCAGTAAAAATGTTTGTAATAGGGTGGCTGTAATATATAAGTTAAATTGGACAAATATTATTATATATTTTTTGACAATACACCTGAGGCATTTCCTTAAAGAAAATTTTTCATTACATTAATTTATGTTATTTTTTTATACTAAGGTGTTAATCAAGCATACGGCCTGTCTGATGGTAAACAATCACCGAAGCCTATGGATTTTTGCAACATCAGGTGTGTCACTCATGACATACTCTATAAACCTCTTCACACATTTCTTGAAGAATTCTATCCTGTAGTCTCTTGCAAAATCCTCCGCTGGGAGCTCATTTCATAGCTTGCGGAAACGCGCGCATGTGCGCGGATGCGCGGATTTTGCGGAGGAATACTTCTCTGAAACCGCACAGTACGACCATTGCGGTTCCAGCGAGTGAGGGTGAAGTCGACGAGCGCTGCGGTTATAAAAAGTAGCCATCAGTATCTTTTCGAACAATTCTTCAGAACGCAACCCGTTGTTAAATCGGTGGAACACACAAAGAGAGGCAAACTCTCTCATTAAACTTAAGGGTTCGATACCGTGTGTAAGCTTAGGATTGTCGACAATTCTTGCAGTTAGTCTCTGAGTCGTTCCCAGCTTATATCCAGGTGCTCCCGCCCGAAGGTGACTGCAGTACTCCAAGTGCGGTCTGACTTGAGACTTATATAACATAAGTCTTTGCCCCGTGCTGAAGTACTGCTTCGTTATGTTGAGCTTACCAAGATTTTAGGACGCCTGCTTGACCTTCTCCTCCAGGTGACTTCGATATTGCACTTCACTGGAGGTCTCGACGCCTAGCATCCTAATACTTTTGGTGACGGTAAGAGGTCTGTTCTGGAATTTATAAAACTCAGTCAAATGGAGTTTTCTTAGCTGTGAATGCGCAAACTTGTGTCTTCTTGGGGTAGAATTCGACCAAGCCGCCCCCAGTCAGGTACTTTAGCCAAAGTACTATCCATTTCAGACATTAGTTTATCGCGGCTTTTCTTCATAACGGAACGAGGGGCCTGGCCTGTATAAAAAGTGTTCCCGGTGCTGTCGTCCGCATAACAATGAATGCCATCAATTGACAATATATCATTGATATGCAGCAGAAACGGAGTCGGAAATAGTACAGAATGCTGAGGGACTGCAGCATTGATATCCATACTATCGGAGTATCCACCATCAACAACGGCATTTATGCATCTGTTGGATAAAACGCTGGCAACCCATTTGCAGAAACCCTCGGGCAGCCTATGATGGTAACTTCGATAGAAGACCCCGGTACCAGACCCGATCGAACGCCTTCGCCATAGGCTGACAGTCAATGCCTCACCTTGACTCTCTATAGCCAAAGCCCAGCGGTGTGTAAGATACACTAGAAGATCACCAGTTGAGCGACCGTGGCGGAAACCGTATAGATGGCTCGCGAGCTTCTAGGTATCCTAGGAGTCCAGCTCCTCTCTTCTATTCGAGGCGTGCATCGAGGTTATAGCAATAGGCTTGTAATTCGATAGGTCTGCTCTATCGACCTTTTTGGGCACCAGGTGCATATTGGCGGCAGGTGCGTATTGGTTCCATGAAGTCGGGACTTGCCCCGTGGAGTAGGAAAGCATGAAAAGGCGCGTTAGTAGGTACAGAACACAACTCATGACCACACAGCTTCGGCACCACTGCCTATATACCATCCGGCCTACTCGATTTATGAATGTTTGTATGTAATGTAATTATGTTAGTGTGTAATAAAACACATTACTTTACTGGCGCTAATCACCTCCTGTATTTTTCATTCTGTATAATGTTGTCATCGGATTTTATATTTATCAAAGGACTTTAGAAAAGAGCAAAGTTCTACGTTTGTTCTGAACGTTTGTTTTATTATTGTTCACTGCTATCTCGGAGACTATTAAATGGATTTCAATAGTTCAAACTTCTTGTTGAAATAGTGTTATGTCGAGTATTATTCAAATTTGATTCCCAATAATAGATATAAATAATAGTTTGTTGTTGATTTGATGCTTAGGTATAAAAACTAAGAAAATTACATTTATTTTTAATTCATGAGGTATTTTAGTAACGACATGTAAGTGCAATGAAGATGTGATTATCGTTTAAACATTGTGAAATGAAAATTATTAAATAAAAAGGGATTTCGACATAATTGACAACGATTTCAATTTCTTCTTTAGAACTTATTTAAAGTCAGTAAATTTAAATACTAGATATATGCATAGGTTCAGCTAAGTTTTTAGTATTCTAACTCGTCTCATGTGTCGGTTGATGTTATGTTCAAGTGTCCAACTAATACGGTTCAGTAATACACGTTAGATATGGAATGCTAAAAAAAGAAGAAGAAATATAACGAGTATGAGGAGTTTTGCTAGTACCTATACACTTCGCGTTAAATGTGACAATCAATGTTATAATAATCTTTACATTTTATTTTTGTCCACGATCAAGCTTTTGAGTAACCATTTAAACCATTTAAGCTAAACCATTTAAACGAAAATTCAATAAAGAAAAGTAATAATTTCTTTGTAAACCAAAATCATATTTATATGATGTTACAGTTATTTACAAGTACCACTTCGTTCTCATAATTTCCGAGAGGTAAAAAGAATATTGTGTAGAGTTCCTACACTCCGGACCGCAATATCAAAATGTGAATTTATTGCGAATAGCGAAGAAATTGATATTTATGCACTGCCGTAAATTGCGCAGAGAAAGAACCTTGAATGGAGTGGTTTGTAACGGAGGTACCCCAAATAAATAAGGAGGAAGAGTTCTTGCGGTTTTAACTATCACAAATTGCTCAGTTTTTTGATTGCATAGTGATATTTACTTTAAAATATTTTGTAATTCCTAGTGAGAATGAAACACTAAATAATTCCACTATATAATAAACATTAGAATAACAAACACTACTATTTGTACTTAACGGTTTACTCGAGAGAAGATGGTTGGCAAGTACCACCTGCTTGGGATCCAGTCCTAAAAATAATCAAGTTACAAATCCAAAGATCTAATAAAAAATGTTCGGACACTGTGAGCGATTTTTGTGTGAATCGGAACATATATAATTAATCCATCCATGTTGGTAGATGTAATAATTGAATAACTAATGTAAGACAAATACCATCTTAGTCTTTCCTGCGACCACGGACGCTGCAAAGCATTCGAAACGTCAGGTTTCAACAAAATAAATAAAACACGCGATACTTCCGTTAAAAATAGTTTAATTTCAAGTTAACTAAATAGTTCTCTTAATGTTCTTCGAGAAAATGAAGACATTTTGGTTCTAAAAGCCGATAAAGGAAATGCCACAGTCGTGAAGAATACCGTAGACTATGATACAGAAAATTCGGAACATGCTTGCAGACAAGAACACTTACAAACCTGTCGCGTACTATCCCACCATCCGAGGTACACGTCGTATATGCTCCCTCTTACAAGAACACAAAGAGCTATTTGCATCATATATATCATAACCGCCGAAACATTGTAATCTGAAAAAATACACAAATGAGATGTGCCTTTACGATCGATAGTAAGTCAAATTGATTCTCTCACTTACGACTTATCAAAGCATCCGAGTAAACGCCGTAGTAACACGCCGTCTTACGCAAAAGATTCGCGACACTTCATTAGCATCCTGAATAAAATCAAATTGGAACCTGATGAAATTATGGTGAGTTTTAACGTTGAATCGTTGTTCACTAATGTTCCATTGAAATAGTGCCTTGAGGTGATCAAAAATAAAATGATTTTGAATGGAATCTCAGATAAGTAGGTAGTTTTGCTTGAACACTACTTAGACATAAACTTTTTTCTATACCAAAATCGACACTACCTTCAGAGCGATGGAGTAGCTATAGGTAGTCCCGTAGCACCAACATTAGCCAATATCTGAATGCAACATTTTGAAGAAAAAGCCTTGACGTCAGGACCTTTTACACCGAACACCTGCATGACTCTAACACCAACTACTGGATTGAGCTCCACCGATCCACCGATCGCCAATATTAGCGCCGAATGGTTCGCGAAGCGATTAAAATTAAAAAAAAAACATTAAAATTTTAATAGTTAGGATGGATATATGATGTCGCCGCCAGTGATAGGAAAACGCACATTGCCAGTCCACCCGTGACCACGGCTGATGCAACTCAGCCGAAACGTCGGCAAATAGGTAACATTTTTACCTAAATTACACATAAGTCCCGTATTATATAAATTTATGGGGGAGGTGTTATATATCTTATCTCCATGAGTATTACCAATCTTGAAAACAGCTCGATGTTGGAATGATGCAGGAGCAACATGACTACCCAAGATATTATTAAAAGTCACACTTTTATTAATTTAATATATGATTCTTTTTTTTCATAAGAGACAGCATATTTTGTTTTATTGTTATTGAACAACTTATTGGCGGACTATGCCATTCGATTTGTTATTAATTTCATGACTCATAGGCTTTGAGAGGACGTTATTTACTCTGAGTTATTGGGTCTCAGCTGGGTTGCCCGAGGCGCGTCAAGGGCTCCCAACCTAAAGGGCTATTGAAGAAGTTGTATTAATTTTAACTCATAAACAATGATGAATATTAATGGCGTTTACCGTTCGCATGCAAAATTAACTAAATTTCAAACAATGTACTTTGAAAAACAAGTAAATTAAAATGAGGATAAAGTACACCAACCTAATCGATTGAACTTTTCGGGTTCATTGTTTGTGTAGTTAGATGGTTTGATACGATGACCTTGCCTGTTTATCCTTTACACGGGTCATTGCTAATTCAGAATTGCTTGCATTGTTTTAATCCTTACCCAACATTTTACGTTCCATAATAGGTGTAATTAGTGCTAATAGTAAGCATAGTGTTTTAGAAGTTCCCAAAATCTATATGTAGTTAATAGAAATACATTGAGTTTAGTTTAGATGACGTATAGTCATCTAAACTAAACTCATAGTAATGTATATAATCAACATTTAGTTAGGATACAAGGAAATATATGGATATGTTCATCCGTAATAAAATAATATTAATGTAATTAGAAAAAGTGTCATTTATTAACTTAAACAAATTAAATAAGGAACGAGCTTTCTTAGTCCGAGTAGTTGTGGGTGATTTATATACAATAATACCAGTTTTTGAAAATTTAAAAACTGAAACGATTTTTTTTTATAAAGTCATGGGCAACCATAAACATTTTACCATTTTAAAAACGAACCATCACAAAGTAACACGTATTAAAAGTAAAACTGTTTGAGCTAGTCGATTTAGACATGAGCAACTAAACGATGTGCTTTAACATGACAAAGTAAACTATTTGATAATATTAGTTTTCGATGACAATTTTTGTACAATATTTAATTTAGCCTGAAAAATATTTTTATACAAAGTTAAATATTGACTATATTATATCATAAATAACAATCAAGAGTGCTTTTATAATTTTCTGAAAAATAAGTATATACAAAAGTGGAAAAATATAGATAAGTTTTTGTGTGTTCCCGCTCTTGATTTGTTCATGCGAAATAGCACCGGCTCACACACCCACAATATTAAGAAACTGTACATATGTGCAGAGCTCCATATTTTGTTATTATATTAAAAAACAAGAGTTAGCAATGGACTCGCCTCTTAGTGCAATGATAGCTGACTTATTTATTAACAAACGCGACAATTCTCAAAAAAAAAAAAACTTCAAAAGTTGCGGAACATACACGGGGGTGATTCGGATTCCTCACGATACGAGTGACCTAATTTTGTTTTGGACGTCAATGTTCCGGCCACCCTGTATAGACAAATACTTAACATATTTAGAAAAAATAATATAAATGTTGCACTTAAAACACATAATTCACTTAAATCACTCAACAGCAAAGACAGGATTGATCCAGCATAATAAAAAAAACCGGCGTCTTATTGTTTTGCGATGACACACAAAACAATAAGACGTCGGTTTTTTTTATTTTATCGGAGATATTCGGACTAGCTGATCAAAATTTTCAAAAACCGCATAACCGATTACCGTAACCTACGCTTGCAATACATCGAGTATCAGCCGCGCAATGCCACCACTGCTGCTAATACTGTAACTCCTTAAGAGCTTACTTGTGACCTCACTCACACGCAGGATCACAACAACCCTCTAGAGAGTTGTTATTTGGCAGCGGTTTTCTACGAGGTGCAGGTACTTCCCCAGATTTACTATGATGCGCCCTACCGCTCTTAAAAACTCTCACTCGCAGGAGATAACTACCCTTCAGAGAGTTGTTATTTAGCTGGTTTTCTTAGCCGTGGAGATGCTTTCTCGTGGTACTATTTTGATGTGCCCGACCTCTTTTAAAAACATTCAAACAGGCATGTACATACACATAAATGTTTATCCTGTGTCGGAGTCGAACCTACGAGCCTTGCTCTTAAAGAAGCCATTGCTAACCACTTTAAACTTACTTCTTTAAATGTGGAAATCAGTCGAGGACATCATGTCACCCATTAATTTAAAAAGGTCCCACAGCGCTGAAACTTTTACGCCAAATTACTCCTAAATATGGTGATCAATAGTTTATTTGTAGTACCGTACATTGAGTAGGTGTCATTGTGAATTATCTTCGATATATGAGAAATATAATTGGTCTGTCACCAGCAAGAGCGCTCTCTGTTTCATTAACTGAGGAAGTTCGAATCCAAAAGGCAATTCCTTCGTCTTTTGATGTGTTTATTAAGTGGATCATGAATTTCAAGTTTGTGCTTGCAAGAAAATTGGTATTAGTATACTGACATTGATTTATTTAATTTATATGGTATACCTATTCAAATGTTTTTTGCAGAAAGGAAAGAAAGATAAATTTAGGTAAGAGAAATTTTCATTGTTAATTTTTTTGGGAATTGTGAAAAGTATTTCAGCATAATGTGTGTGAAATAAAGATATTCGATATTTCAATCAGTTTGGATTATTTACATTATGTTATCATAAGGTAGACTCATGCAAATTTGATATAAAATTTGTCAGGATAAGCTTGGTTATTTTTGTTTTTTTTTTTTAACTGTCGTATGGAGCGTAAGAGGGTCACCATTATTCCCAAATCCAACCTTGCCTGCTGTTACACCCTAAGTCTCATTCGTGAAAAGATTTTGACGAATGAGAGGCAGAATAAAATTAAAAGTCATATTTCATTTATTTTCAGTTACTTGTTCTAATATGTAACATAAATCGACAAAGTACCGCTGAGTGGGGCTAGGTTCTGGGCGGATTGTAAAAGTAAAATAAATATAACTGACATTCAAATTTAATCTGAACTTTCTAAATTAATCTCAAAATCTCTTCTAAAACATCATTAGTGTAAATATCGTTTATGACTTTATGATAGAAAGGTTTATTTCTTTTTTTGAAAAAAAAAAGCGGATCGGATCTCCTAAGCAAAAGCTGCATTCTACAACCGAGATTATGACTCGGGTGATGATGATCATTTATGACTTTGAAGCTTGTGCTTATCATTTTATTTATTTCGTAGATTAGATTAAATTATAATTATATTTTCAAAATATATACATTTTAGATATAATAATATGTATCTTCTGTCTATATTACTACAGAAATTCATATTAGAGGAAAAACGTAAAATTTATTCAATGAAATCTTTGTGCATGTATATAACTAATGTCACGTATACACGAACATGTATTCTGAGTGCCTTGAGGCTCGCACAATGAATATTATGTGTTTCAATAGGCACCCAGGACATACATACTTATGTATATATGGCAGTCAGGACTCGACAGGTTAAGCAGTAGCTCAAATGGCCGCAAATAATGGAGGACTCCAATATAAACCTGGAGAGATTTAGCTTTCTGAAGCCTGAAAACTAACTTGTAGTTCTTGGTTGCAGGCATTCGTAGGTTACTGTAACCGTTTCACATTAGGCATGTCACAGTATGCTTGTTTCCCATATATAAAATACACTAAGAATGTTTAAAGAAGACTATCACATTCACAAGAGTGTCCAATTTACATCCTTCTTGTCCTTCCTTTCCTTTAGGTATTTGAACATATCCACCAAATTGTATGCCATCGAGATTAATACTAGGGGATACAGGCTCCTGATGATACACTGTAACTGCTGTCGACTGACATGTATGCTTGCAGCATCAGAGATCACTCACACATTGATAATTGCATTAAAATCTATTCAGGGACTTTTGAAGGTCCGAATGTGTATTCCCAATTATAATACTAGCTGGTAGATAGACTAGCTATTGCCCGCATATTTGCACACGTGGTGTCCTGTTTTTAATAGTAAAAACAAAGGTAATTTATAAACAGAATGAGCTGTCTTGACACCATCCATCAACGTAGCTGCGATACTAAATGAGGTGACTGCTAATGCTATTCCAAGATATTTTCGCACGCAAGCTAATAATAAATTTTGCGAAAATATTTTACCCGTGATTCCAGGAGGGTGTAAAAAAACATCGGATCCATTTTCTTTACTATATAAAATTTGCTGGTATACTTGAAATTGTTCTTTAGTTTAGGCTTACTACTGAATGCGAAGAAAACAAAGATAATGGTATTTGATAGAGAAGAATCCAGAACTAATGTAAGGATTACGGTTGATGATGAAGTGTTGGAACAAGTGGATGAGATTGTATATCTTGGATGCGCTTTCAGCAGGGATGGAAGGTACACCGCAGATGTGGAAAGACGAGTGAGTACTGGGAATAGTGTGAATGGAGCATTGGGAAAATTTCTTGGCAGTAAAAACCTGAGCCAGATGGCATAGCTCTCTATACACAATGCAGTGCTGGTCCCAACGCTAACTTACGGAAGCGAGAGCTGGGTATGGCAGAGAGAGCATAAAAGTAGGATAAACGCGGTCGAAATGGGAGCGCAGCACAACACTGGTGGCGCAAGGCTTGTATTCGCAATGATGATGTTAGAAACAGAGTTGGACTGAAATAGAGCGTTTGTGTTAAAATAAGATGAGGCATGCCTCGTTGGTTCGGATATGTAAAAAGAACGCAGCATGAAAGAATGACGAAGGATGTAGGAGCCGAGGTAGGCCGAGACTTACCTACCATGGCCAAATTGGTCGTGTTCTATCAGAAGGTAATGTCAAGAGCCCTAGAAACCGGCGAGCGTGCATGAGAAGAGCAATGAATGTTAAAGAAGCGAGTAAGATATGTAAGGATCGAGTCACGTGGCGCTCGGTTCTCTTTGCCTACCCAGCAAGGGATTTGGCGTGAAGTTATAGTTATAGTTCTTGAACGCTCCTTCTCTCCTTGCTAGAAAGTACTTGTGCTAGTAAAGCTGTATCATATGTAATTTCTCCGAGATAGTCTCTTTTTTGTTTGACTTCTTCTCGCTGTATATACTCAGGCAATCTATAATGTTTCAGACATTTTCCTGCTAAAGATAGAGAACAAGTCTTCGATATAATCATTACTTCCTTGTTACAACACTGACTGAGATTAATGTTTTATCTTCTGGCAAATTAATCTCACTGACTTATCTACTATGAAAAAAATTAAATATGATTGAGATTACCGAAGTAACTAAATGACACCATATAAAATTTCACCACCCCTCCCTCACCCTGAAATGAAAATCTAAAAATCCTAATCCCTAAACTACCACATTATGTATCTATTATGAGTACATACATTTATTTCCATTTCGAAGTTTCTACTTTACAATATCGATACCGCCATACACAATTTTATTCCCGGTGTATGGCATTTTCAATAGCTTCAAAATTTCAAGTTAATAAATTCATAAAAAATACATAAATACAAAGTTATATCTCCCATCCCATTTAAGTTGAAATTTTCAAAAAATCTTTCTTAGTTGATGCTTACAATATAAAATAAATATATGTTAAACATTTCAGCATTCTAGACTTAATAGTTTTAGCTGTGCATCGATAGTATAAACGATTTATAAAGCATGGATTTTAAGCACATAGGTAGCATGGTCACATAACTCATGGTTTTAGCTTTTACCCTTGCAATTTATAAATGGATCATGTTCCACGTTCTTATTTGGAGCTTTATTATCTACCCGAGATCCATATTAGCTTGACCAACCGTACAAAATTAATCTGATTTAAGTTAGAGTTTGTCTGTGGTGCGTAAGGTTGCAAGGTCTTCCACCTCTGCCAATATTGGTATATTAATTATATAACGTTTAACATGGGATAGTAATGTGATTTAACGTTCAATATTCCACAACAGTATATATAACAAAAAGTTATAAATTTCAGAAGGTTTCACAAATTTCATTTCTGTAAAAGAACTCTAAATAACAAAAAGTTGCAATTTATAGACGAGAACATCAGAAAATGGATTCAAACCCTTCTCTCTCCATCTCTTTTGATCAGAAATAAAAAGAACTGTCAATAGCTTTAACAATCTACATATTAAGGCCATATCCTGTGTAGGCAGGGAGATCGTAAAAATTTAAATTTATAAAATAATGGTAATCTAGTAAATTACCGATTTTTTTTAACCCGACGGTACTTGCTATGTATTTATAAACACGAATACTCGCTACGGAGTAACAAATTCCAGAGACTTATTCGGCATTATTTATGAAAAAAAGTCTGTGTTTCAGTATTTCGCAATATATTTGCGTTACTGGTATTATTTCCCATAAATAAAACGACAAATGCAAGTTGTTAAGTTTATTTATTTTAAATAAAAGCTTATCCCAAAAAATCGACAGAGAAATGACCTTTACCTTGGTAGTCTTAGCTAAGTCAGCATATTTTTTTTTTTCACTAACATTAAAAATTGAGTTAAATATAAAAAATAAACTTAGTACACTAACAATATAACAAAAAATAATGATACATTTGTAATAAGCGAAGTCTGAGATGACCAACATCAAATATCTTGCTGAAATCGAAACTTACTTTACTCTGTCATAGCAATCTCCATATATTGGGGGTGTATGCTCGCGGCATATCTTTTTGAAGCACAATTCGCAAACTGCCTTCGTTTTCCGGTCCTTCTTCCATTCACATACAGTACAGCGGTGGTGGACCACTCGCGTGTAGACCACTCGAGTCGGCACTGGGCATAAACTTTTTTTTAGTTTTTATAAATGAAGACAAATTAGTCACTGATGATCGTTTTTCTATCTGCAGCATCACAAGACTCAAAACCAGTTCTTTCAAGGTAATTCTTCTCTTGACCATGAACGCTCCGCTATTTTCTTTAATGGCCTTCTCTGAAATGTGCGCATTGATGCATTGACGTTTAGAACACCATAAAAGAGTACTAATGGTCATCTTCTGGTTGCCCGCATCGCAACCACTTCCATCCTTTTCCCAAAGATTTTTTATACGGATGACCGCTTCTTAGTCTTCTGCAGAAATATAGTAATCTCAAGAGAGCTCTTACTTCAACAATGTATTTACTCTTACAATCGCGTTCTTTAGAGATTGATAGACTTGGATTTCAGATCTTGAATGTAAATGTTAGGATACTGGGCTATTTTTTACTCACTAGTTTCTGAAATATAAGACCCTAAGCTTGTAACATAGATATACACGATATTCTTTCTCCAATCGGATAAAAAATATAATCTTAAGCATACCAAAAACTAATGTTACAATCACTGTTGCTACTGGGTATTTTTCACCCATACTCACTTTAAACGTCCATAGTCATAAGAGCCGTGCGCAAACTGACTGTCTTGCGGAGTGGAGAACTACCCGTTTCAAGGTATCTAGTATATTGGGTTGCCATATCGCTCTGAAAAAAATACAACCAAATTTAGTTACTGTAGTATTTTTTACCTAGTAGCTAGTACCGCCGGCTTAACATTATGTTTTATAAATTTTGATGATATGACACCTTTCTCATATTATGTCTGTATTTATAATTGAAGCAGTCTGTAATTTCGCCCGCGTGTAGAATATTGGATTGCCATACTCTAAATAATATAGCGCTCAGGGTTTACACAGCTTCTAGTTTTAATACTGTAGTTGCATTGTAATAATGAAAATAAAGAAAAAAAAACAGAATCAAATCAATAGATTGATACTATGAAACCAATTAACAAATTTTACCTATTTTACAAACTTTTATTTATTTGATTTCCTGTTCGTATGTTTGAATAGGTATTTTTATATATATCAATATAAATATGAGTACACATCGAATGAAATTAAAAATATGCAAAAAAGCTAATTGGAGATGAAAAAAATTCAAATGATTAATAAAAATTAAAGATGATATAGTGTACCCTTCATATTTATATATGTGTGAGTGTGTGTGTTTATGTCACATGGTAACGGCACATAACCTAACACAGAAACAAACCTATCGAATAGCAATAAGTGCGGAAGTGGAAAGGAAGACGAAAGAAGTGGAAGTATAAAAGAAACTTCAACACTATGAAAAAGACGTTTAACGAAAAAATACTGAAGCATCAAGATCAGCTAACGATTGAAGATTGTGAAGCAGAGCATATAAACCTTGTAAAAGTGACTGGCTAAAACGACAAAGAATCAAGAAAAACTACTGTGAAGGGTCAAAGCTGCACGGAATTCTGTTTCCGATGCTCTATTTTGTGACATATGCCAACGATATGTCACGAAACAGAGTAACGGGAATATTACATCAATGCAAGATATGATAGAAAAATACTACTACTGAAGAAATACGATTGGTACAACATAAACTACGCCATTCACAAATACCCGCAGTTGAAACTTTAGATCAGGTATGGGCAACCTTTGACATGTTGTGGGCCAAACTTTAGCACGCAAATACGTTCGCGGGCCGCGTTTAAAAGTAGTGCATATATATAAGTAGATTCCGTGAGTATATATAAGTAGTGTACTTATTTTTTTTTAATTGGGTTTTTTCAAAATGTCTCGCGGGCCGGATCAAACCTTACAGCGGGCCGGATTCGGCCCGCGGGCCGGGAGTTGCCCACATGTGCTTTAGATGAAAGTGAAATACGATTGGAACAAGACGAAATTAAACGAAATGAGAAGTATAGAGGAGACATAAATTATATGAACCTGTTAAAACCAACGCCCCACGGGGCGGGAAAAGCGTGAAAGCGGCAGCGATCCGAAACGGGACTTTTTGGAACATTTATGTTTGTGACCTGACACACAAAAAGGATTCACACCGCGCCGGATCGTGACCGCTTTTTATATGACAGATTACATATAAACAGGAATGTTACAGAAAATCACATCCTGGCCCCGCTTTTCTCGTTCCTGTGGATTTTGTCTTTTAATCGCTATTAGATCTTACGACGTCTCTGTCTTAATAATTAAGGATTAACTATTTTTTATGCGAGAACCTTAATATTTAACTGTAACCTGTGCCAGTTACAGTGATGGAGAAATATTTATTGTACACTAACACAAAGTATCAATGACAGTATATAAATTTAACCTAATTTTGCAAACACTGTTTCAGATTATTTTTGTACATATAGTGGCGGAAACACTTTCAAAGAAAAAATAACACGAAAGTCAGATTTCTCTATCTGAATTACATTTTAAAAATAAACGTATAATGGGGAAAGAAATACGAGTACCTACTTATAATTTGAAATTATACCTTTACTTTTAAAAAGTTTTGAAAGTGGAATCACCACCTGTCATATTTCTAGTGCTCCTGACACCATCTTCTACATGACCAATTGTACGTCTTTGAACTTTTCCTAAACGGCTTAACTGATTTCAAAGAAATTCATTGTATTTGAGTTCAGGTTCAGATTGTTTAGAGTCAAAATTTAAACTTACAGATGGCGCTGCAATAGGGGTTCTAGAATTTTATATACTTTTATTTCGAATAGGATAACGACTGACGGGACCGCTAGTATACCATAAGATTCTATTTAAAAATTGTAAGACTTGTCTAAGTATATGCTAGGGTCCAATGGCAATAAAGAATTTTCTTTATGTTTATCTTTTTATTCAAAAGTATATAGAGAGACGGAATAATGTGTTTGATTTGATTTTATAGGCAGTAGACTTCAAAATAATATGATATAAATTATACATAAAAGAAAACCTAGTAAACTGTAGATCGTCTGACTGTGATAATTAATACCAGATTATTACGTACCTATTTCGTCCCACCGAAAGCACGGTTTATCTTCTACAGTTAGCAAGGTCTCCGATTCGGAGCCTACTAACGGCACTGTCTTTTTATATATTTTTTCCTATTACTTTAAACGAACATTTCTTGTATATCTTTATGTATTTCTGTATACGTGTACGTCACTGAACTCCTCCGGAACGGCTGAACTTTTGATGAAGTCTTTTGCATGTGTTTGAGTAAGTCTCTGGATGTTTTATCAACAGGAGGTCTATCTGAAAAAAGAAATGAGATCCTATCAAATACACGTTTTATTTATTCCAACCCAAAAGATTTCATATAAATCCACTTTAGTTACTAACTAATTAGTATCGAAGCATCTATTCAACTTTTTTGTCATAAATAACTTCGTAATTGGTTATTTTTCAACATTTATGAATGATGATGAACATGGCGTTACTAGGCATGACATATATTTTATATATTTTCATATCATATATTTTCATATCACTAAGCGAGTATAAATAAAAATATGTGATTGCTAATATTATATTACATTGCCGTGCGATTGCCAAAATCATTATTGCAGTTATTATAAAACGTATCTAATACTGATGTGGTAACTACATATATCAGGAGGTAACTAATTAGGTGATCATTTTTAACGAAGATGTAGCTCCTTCTATAGATACCTACTTATTAAAATTACTGACTTTTTGGGATGGAGGAAATACTGCGTTGCGAGATTTGTATTTTGTATATTTTATGTTTAATCTCATTTTTTTTTTGTTGGTAGACCTCCTATTCTTTTCATATAATAATATTTGAAAAAATCGTCTACGACTTTTATGGGTTTCTTTTAAATTCTAATATTACATACAATTTGCAATACATTATGCGTTTTGATTGTATTTAAAATTCTTTTCTTCCTACATGTAACAATATTTTACGTATGTGTATAATTTTTATTATGTAATTGTTATTTATAGTATTATTAGGACAAATAAATACAATTTGATAATCCATATCAAAGTCAAAGTCAAAGTCAAAGTCAAAATCTTTTTATTCCGTAAAAATGGCTACATTTGTTTGAAATCGTCACAATTTTTTTCCCTACCGTGCAGTTTATGACTAGGTGAGCACTGATAAAAATACTGCCAAAAAACTCAGGCATCCCTCTTTTGGTGTCCAAACAAATTTACATATTTTATTAATTACATTATAATTGGATTGACTCACTCCCAGGCATTTTTATCATTAATATAGTCAGATACTTTATAATATGCCCTGCTACACAATTTGGCTTTAATAGTAGTTTTAAATTTGTTTATTGACAATTCTCTTATATTGCTGGGAAGTTTGTTATAGAACCGTATACATTGCCCCATAAAAGAATTACTTATTTTGTGGAGACGGCTTGCATGTAACACAAGATTATGCTTATATCTAGTATTTATGCTATGAGTATCACTCTTTTTACAAAATGAGTCTATGTTTTTATGGACATACAAAAGATTTTCATAGATATATTGCGATGCGACTGTTAGAATATTTATTTCTTTGAATTTTTCTCTAAGGCTCTCCCGGGGACCAAGTTTGTAGATAGCTCTTATGGCTCTCTTTTGCAATAAAAAGATGGTGTTAATGTCCGCGGAGTTACCCCAAAGAAGAATTCCATATGACATAATACTATGAAAGTAGCTGAAATAAACTATTCTAGCCGTATCAATATCAGTGAGCCGTCTAATAGTTTTCACTGCATAGGCTGCAGAACTTAGTTTTCCTGATAATTTTTCAATTTGTGGGCCCCATTGTAGTCTGGAGTCAATTGTTATACCCAAGAACACAGTTGTCTCAATACACCGCCAATACTCCGCCATTGCCTTTATTTCTTACACAATTTAATATCCTATCATTTGCTGAAAGATACAGTAACAAATTGTATTTCCTAGTTTGTCAAGATAAAATGTTTCTCCTAAAATCAATTTCTGTAATACACCACACCGCATCTCTCTAATCCAATTTGTAACCTATAAGCAAGGATATTGGAATATAGGGTTGAGGGAGAGAAGGAAAAGAACAAAAAAGATCCCATTGAGCAAAATTGGTGAAAAAATAGGGATGACGTAACACAAACCGCAGACCAACTCTGAGAGTGTAGTCACAGTATATAGACGATATCAGTGGCGACAATAGACAATAGTATATTTCTGTTTTTAGGGCATACGTTTTTGGAAATATAATTTATTGGATGTGCTGGTTACTCACTATGTTTTCTTTCATCGCGAGAAAGTGAATTATGATCATATTTGTGAATTGAAGTAAGAAAAATCATTTTTTATTCTAAGAGCTTCAGTGGCATGCGCTGCATTACACGAAAATAATTTATGGTGGAATAGTTCCTGTTAAAAAAATCTTTAAATAAGATCGCGATAGAATCTTTAAATAAGGTCGCTGCGACACGTGTTTCGCCTCTCCACGATGCATAATCAGGCGTTGTAGACGTTAATCGGAAGAATAACATGCTACAAGTGACAAATCCATTGCAGTGTCGTCCCTTATATTGAATTGAGGGTGGGGGTGGATCGTGTGAGCAAAAAGATATTTAATAGTGGGGAGTGGTTTACGTTAGTCTGTTTGTTCATGAGAGTAATTTTAGAATTTTTATGTTTATTAATTTCTAATTGTTCCCTAATATTTAGTTTTAAACCTTTGTCTATGGGGTGTAAAATTTGATATGTATTAGTGGGGGATAAGTTATGTTCTTTGTCTATGAGATGCTCGGCGTAGTGTGACCTTTCGGGGCGATTGTTTTTATACGCCGATACGTGTTCGTGAAATTGTGTCATAAAGTTACGACCAGTTTGACCAATATAAACGTGTACACATTCATAGCAGAACAGCTTATAGACGCCGGATTTTTTATTGGGCGGGATTTTATCTTTAGTGTTACAAAGTGATTTGAGTGAATTATGGGATTTGAGAGCAACATGTATGTTATTTTTTCTAAATATGTGAACTATTTTGTCAGGGATTCTTCCCAGGTATGACAAACTCGCAGTGTATTTATTTGTCGAAATATATGGAACCGAGTACAATAGTCTGTTAACGATACTACTCGTCTTTTTACGCAATAATTTATCGATGGTAGATTTGGAATAACCGTTTGACTTCGCCTGTCAAACGGTTATTCCAAACGGTTACGCTTCACATCAGGTGGGCCGCATGCCTGTATGTCTCCTAATGTTGACTAAAAAACTAAAACACTAACAAGTTGACACATGTCCTTCAATTACACAAAATGTTGTTTTTGAATACAATAAATTATGACAACTTCAGCTGTACATGGCTATGCTATGGATTCGAAGCTATGGATTCGAAGGCTTCACTGAGGTTGATCACACGTGAGGACTTTAATTAAAATTTTATAATTAAAAAAAAATAAAATAATGAATATATTTTCTAACATATTTGATTTCAGAGTTTTTATGCAAATACACACATCAAAAGTGTCTAGGGATCAAGCATTTTTATGCGGATTTCTTGAGATTGAGATGTGGCTTTGTAATAAATTTATGATTTTATAAATTTATATGGATCCTTTTTGGTGCATTTCATAATTTGAAACAGGAACTGTCAATCAAATTCGATTAAAAGATGAAAATCAGCTGTCAATATTTTCCCTATAAAAACATACAACGCATTGAAAACATTATTAGTGCTACTGTTTCCCTACTACTGATTAAAACCAACGTTATTATGGAGCGGCGACGTCATTTAAGCAGGGAAGAAATGCTCAGAGCCGTGGGAATGATAGAAGCTGGTTCCCGGCAACGTACTGTGGCTTTAGCTCTGAATACAAGTCAGAGTGTTATCAGTCGACTTTGGACACGTTACCGAAGCACTGGTACCTTACTAAGCCACAAAACTTTTTACTGCTCGAAGCATTTATACTGTGGTTAAGGCGGGCGATCAAGAAACGAGAAAGATTTCCTTCACACTAAAATGCATTTACGACTTGGCAGCTTTCGAAATATTTTTTGTTCTGTACTCTGCGCTAAGTTTAAGCGTATAGTTCTTTAAGTCGGGAGTCTGTCATTAATGATTTTGTAAAGATTTTCTTTTATCAATATACTAAATTTGCAATGTACGAGTATTACATCTGGCGCCCAATAAGTATATGCACTAACTGATCTGAAGCAGTTATCTGTAGTAGCCTAACTCACTAACAGAGCTTTAGCCAGAGATAGACGAGACTACTTACAACATATGTACGATAAATTGGAATCGTCTAAAGGGCAGAAGCTCATATACAAGTTGACACGTACCCAGGTTAAAGCAGCACAGGATATATCCAAGTATCGCTGTGTAAGAAACCTCCGCGGCAACTTGTTATGCGAAGACCTCGCAGTGAAGGAGAGATGGCGTTCATACTATCTCGAGCTACTGAACACGTTAGACGTAATGTCGGACGACATCAGAAATGCATATGAACAGTCTCCGTGGTTGCTCATGTATGCTGATATGCGATATTGCGCTGGAGGACGTGGACAGTGGACAGCCTCACCTGGTGTGAGGCTTAAATGCTTGGAGAGAATCGTCTGAGAGCAGCGGCCTGAAACTGAAAGTCGCGAAGACCGCGTACTTGGTTTGCAACATCTTGGATCCTAAACCAGTTCACATTGAAGACACGGTCGAGTGAACCGGTGTATGTATTTGGGATCTATCCTTCACGCATCCGGTTACATCGATTATGACGTCAAGGTACGCACATAAGCTGCTTGCGCCCAGTGGCGTAAATGGCTGTATCATTTAAGTAATTATACTGAATGGACAGTTTTATAAATCCATAATTAGACCTGTCCTTTTATAAGGTAACGAAACATGACTAGAACTTGAGCGGTACAAGTAGGACATGGAGATGAATACTAGGTATTCATCTCCATGTCCTACTTGTACCATAATACCATACTGTCCACTGTACCATAATACCGTACTTGTACCATAAAACCATAATGTCCTACTTGCCATAAATACTGAAACAAAGAAAAAAAAATTTCTTTTGCAAATAACATTTATTACTTTTACAGTGTGTTAGTTAGTATAATACATAAATATAAAACAATTTAAAATATAAAAAGCTTATTCGAAGTGGTCTCCATTGGCTGCCATAGAGTCCTTTAAACGTTGAGGCCAGTTATCAATAGAAGCACGCACTCTTTCCATGGGAAAATTCTGCACTGCCAATCGTATGGATTGTTTTAGGGACTCCAAATTATCATGGCGTTTAGAGCAAGCCGTACTCTTTAAAACTCACCATCATCATAATCCAGCGGATTAAGATCGCGACTAGACGCCGGCCAGTCTTCAGCTCTGATGAAGTCCGAAACGTTGGTTTCCAACCAAGACTGCGTAGACCGAGCTGTGTGACCCGGCGCCGAGTCTTACTGGTAGGACCATTTTTGGTTATTGAACATGGTGTTATTAAGGGGCTTCACTACCTTCTCAAAAATGGTATCTTGATATTTTGATGTTTTGATTCCTTTTTCACAAAAGTATGGCTCACTCACTCCTTCATAGCTAATACCCCATCAAACCATCACTGAAGTCGGATAGTGCCCACGTTGCACTCTGTCGACTAATTGTGAAGCTTCCTTAGAGCTTTGAGCATAAATACGGTCATTTTTTTTGTCATCCGTAAAATTTTGTCATCCGTAAACAAATTTTTTCTGTGACCTCCCCTTTGCGTACCGCTTCAGTAGTTGTTTCGATTTTACCACCCTATTCTTTTTTAAATTATCAGTTAAGAAATGACCAGTACGTCTCTTATAGGCTGCAAGTCCTAAGTCATCTTTTAAAATACGCGACATGGTTCTAGGTGCTATCTTCATCTCCCGAGATAAAATCTTTTGCTTTCAGACAGGATTTCTTCGAATTCTTTCCCTTACTGCTTTGACCACCTTTTTCATACGAACACTACGTGGACGGCCAGATCTTTTTCTATCACAAACAGAGGAGGTCTCATTGTACCTATTAATAGCCCGGTGCACAAACATTTAACTAATACCAAGCGTTTTACAATACTAGAGAGTTTTGAAAATTGCATTTGGCTCCATACCTACTTTGTGTAATGCAATCACAGCGATTCGGTCCTCTTTATCACCCCACTCCATTTTAATATCGCAAAATATTCTACAATGCATTGGCGTTAAAATGAGAAAACTCAATGAACAATCATATAAAAATGACAGATTCCAAATTCAGATGTAATATTTTGTTTATTTTTAACTGTAACAGTATTTATGGCCAGACTAAGTATATATCGGAGATGAATATCTGATGAATGAGCGGAGTCACGCAGAAGGATCGCATGAAGATCGCATTTTCATGTCTGTGACATAATAGATAAAGTGCAAGGGTATCGCCTACACTGGTACGACCACGTCTTACGAAAACCGGCAAGTTACGTGCCACCTCCACCAAATATAGGCTCAAAAACTGGCTTGACGTCATAAGGGATGACATACGTGCCAATGGTCTCACAATAAGGAAGGCCGAAAATTGCGGGTAGAGGAGGAGTAAAAGTCGGAAGTGGATACTAGCTCCGAAGTGAAAGCGTAAGACGTGATCAGGATTAACGCTCCAATGATAATAATGATCTTCAGTCAGGTTGGGATACTTCTGCAGCCGGCTATATAGTCCATATAAGGTGATGCCTGAATACTACAAGGGTTCACAGAAAGAAAGCCTATTATAACTATTATGCACATTTATTTATATATTAATCAAAAAAATATTTTTCAATTTATCAACAGTGTACCAATTTGCTACTGTTTATTTCAATTTTATTGGAGCAGTGAGACTTTATCTGTTAATGTCTCTAAATTGCTATCAATCGCTATAAAATATTTTGATAGCAATCTTATAACTCAGTAAGTGAACTGGCGACAATTCGCACCCCAGTTGGGCCATAACGACATCATTACAAGGTCACCGATCACGTAAATGTCGCGGTTATTAAGTGGTACAACTTTTACAGCTGAGATCGCCGGCATTATAATTTTTTTTTAAGTAAAAAGTAAAACCGATATTTTCACGGTAACACCCATTTAGATTGATTTTCAGTTTTAGTTCCTTTTCAGCTGTTCTGTTCAGCTAAGAGTGTGATACTCGAGACTTGATTGAGAACTCTTATCACGGTATAAAAATGATACATAGGTCACAGCGTGAAGCTTGACGTTTACACAGCTAGATTTTAAGAATGTCTGTTTTACTTTCTTAAAAGGTTAATAGGTATTAAAAATCCATCCAATATTCACAAGAAATACATGCGTAACAGCTGTCGCGTTAAATTCATCCTGTGACTTTGTTTCCTACATAGATAATTATACTAACCCATCTTTGACATTTAAATTATGATTGGTACCTGTTTGTGACCTTCACTTGCCGTAATAAAAATATTTAAACTATCAGACTACTGCATGTAGGTACTCCAAGATACCGATAAATTTCTCAATTATTTCTAACTTACCGATACAGCGGCGTAAAATCGTATTGATGCCGACAGCAGTATAAAACGTGAGGAGTGCTTTCATCTGTCCGTCCTTCGACCCCGTTCTTCAGTTTTCTTCTGACTTTGAGGATTATACGCCAAGGTCAGCAAATTGAACTGCTTGTAGACAGTGATATTAGATCGGGGAGAAAAGTCTCAAGTACTTTGGTTCTCCGTCAATTTTTTCTAAGGAAGAATCCTTATTTTATACTTGAACAGGATCCATAACGGAACCTTATGAGATCTCTTCCGAGCGTAACTATCTCTGTCACGCACTGTGTATATTCAGTTTCTTAACATTCCTATAAAATAATGGGTATAACCACAAACCACGTTATTTTTATAACTGATACAAGAATACACCTAGGATTTTAACTTTATCGTTCGTAATCGTCGCATTTGAGATAAAGCTGAAACTATTCAGTTAAAGGTTAACAAAACCGCACCACTGTCAGCAGTACAATCAAAAGGCTTTAATTCTTCAGTTTCTGCGAGCAACAATTACAGTCTTACGTCAGCAGTTAGATAATTTATGAAACTGTTTGTTAAAATTTGTTGCTCAAGTTCATTTAGTAATAGTTTTATTTAATATCCAGACTTTCTACAATATCTACACTAATAATATAAACAAGTATCTAAAGTTTGTTTCATAGGATGTACAAGATTTTTCTGATAATATTGTGAAAAATATAAGAAGCGACATGTCTCATAAGTGGTACTGTTTATCTAGGATATTATTTACTTATTTTTACTTTCTAAGATAACAATATGGTATATATTGTACCTATATATATATACGTCTGTTACTTGATGTAAAAAAATATGTAAATTTATAAATCGAAAATGGGCTGCCTGGCTAAGTCCGGAGTCTAAATTTTGTTAAATAATATATAGTTCCTGGATTTCTTATTCATGCAAATCAAGCTAAAATCGACAGAATATTATGCAAGGAATTGAAATAATGTAGGTGTCTACCTTTCTGTCAGAACAACTATGAAATTGCCAGGAGCAAACAATTAAACAGTATAGCCTCATCATTGTTTTTTTGGTAAATGAAAAGTTTTTTATGTCTTATCCAACAATATAAGGTTGCCTTGTCAAAAGTGTGTCACGCCCATGCTTGCTAAGACTTTAAATTTTTAGTCCAAATCATAGGATCTCGTCATCCGAGACGCGCTTTTCTAGGAAGTCTTATGAATTATCGTCAAGTAAAAAAAGTATCGTTATGTAAAGTATAAGCCCTGATACAACTTTTGGCTGTTTCCTGAGAAAATTAAAATTTAGTATCAATAATCCAAAATAAAAAAATAAATATATAACAGTTGGTGAAATCTGTTTTTCTTGTCATATTGTCGAGAACCACGTTGTGAAGCGTCAAGAAGAAGATTATTTATGTTAACATGAAGAGGCTCATACGTTTCATATATCAAAAGCGCTACCTAGTTAATTACCAAAAACGACCACCAAAAATATTGGACAGAGAAATGCCTTGGAAATTTTACTGGCCAATGTCGAAAAAGTTCCGAAAACTCAAGTTGACGAGTTCATCATCAAAGAAAAGCAATGAGAATGATCTTGATTGTTTCCTACTTTATGCCGAGGTCTGGCAGATTTTCACGCATTTACGGGCTGTGATTACATAGTTGCGTTTTACAATAAAGGGAAAGTCAAGCCTTTTAAAATATTTTCAGGGATATCCTGGAAATATTCGCTTCATTGGCACAACTGATATTTTCGCACAAGAAAAAATTAAATGTGTTCAGGAATTTACTTTTCTTATTCAAGGGATCAAACAGTATGTAAGCGTCAATGTCGCCATATATAGAATTTTCCAAAAAACAAACATAGACGAAGAGAAATTTAAGAACAATGCGGCCACACTATGCTGAAGCTTTTTGAAACAGAAAATTTTGCGCACATTTTACATGAATGCAATGTGGCTTCATGCAACGGGTGCAGGCAAAAAAATATTGTTAATGTTTAATCTGCCTGAATTACAATATGTGACCTGTCAGAACCCGTTATATACGTTTTCCCATACATTTCGTGGTCGTATTCGAGCACCCGGGTTTTCAACGGAGCCCGCATCCACAATTGAAAATTTTCTTTTTAAAAATCTGCAGTCTTGTCTGTCGAAAGGAGCGGCCAGGGTGGCATAGTAACGCTTCTCTATCACTTTCTTTGCTCGCACTTAAAACTTGATATTTAAAGTCTTAGCCGTAAGAAAAGTACTCATCAACACAAAAGGTGAAGGATGCCAGAGAGAGGTATGTTTGAATTGGCGCACCTGGTGTTCCATAGTCTCTGCCTACTCCAATGGGAGGCATGCGTGATGATATGTATGTATGTAAAATATAAAATAAACTCGTACTATCCCTCAAACTAGTTTAGCATATTTACAAATCCACCTTTTTCACGTTGCAGTCTTGGCAATCATGGCTGTGACATAATTTTATCTAGGCAACCTTATATTGTTGGATAGTACACAAAATAACCAATAATTTAACAAAAACTAATTAAATAACTGATTAGGATATAATAATTACACTTGCTTACCTGTTTGCACCTGGTAACTTCATAGTTGTGCTGAAAGAAAGGTACTCTACCTATATTTTTTCACACCCTTGCGTAAAATCAATTCGACTTTTGCTTGGTTTTCATGAATAACAAATCGGGAAGGTTAATAAAAAAAAGTTAATTTAAGTATGTATTATTTAACAATGCAGATCCCGGAATAACTAGGCAACTTATTGCGATTTATAAATGTACATATCAGACATGTAAACATTGTCATCATCAAATAACTGATAAGGGTATACTTATATATTTATATTACCATATCTACTACTATTTTAGGGTTCTAGTGTAAAACTTAAAAATTAAATGCCACGCAGGCGATGCTAGGGGCCAGTGAGCTAGCAACTAGTTTGTATTATATCGCAGAGTATATGTTCTAATTTAGATATGTCAGTTAATTTGGGCAGATAGCAACTTAGACTATTTTTGCATAATTAATTTACTAATATTTATTTTAATTTATTAATTTACTTACTATTTATTTTATAAATGATATAAATATAACACACATTCAGTTCAACAGTTCACATTCGTGACATTAACAATATTACTCGATTGATATGCCAATTACCCAACCCAAATTATGAATTGTTATTAATAATAAATACTTTGAAATGATGTCAGTTCAAGATAGGATCTAACATTAATGACAAAATTATCGAAAGAATGAATACTACAATGATATAAATATCACAAAATTAGGCACGTGATAGATTAATTTGACGCCTGTTCATGTATATTACCCGTTTCTTGGCAAAATGACACACAGCCTCTGAATGATTATCAAAATATATTGAGAAAAAGATAAAATAAACTCGTACTGTTCATCAAACTAGTTTAGCACTATTTACTTAATGCATTATAAATGAATAAAAAAAAGGAGGTACTAATCCACCAAATATACGAAGTTTTATCGACCTATTACAGTCTTGCTATCATTGGGTAAGCTCTTCGTACGGTTAATCGTCCCGCATCTGCTACCCGGAGTACGTTCAATACGATGGGAATCAATATGGCAAGTCTTTGGCTAGTCGACTGGTACGTTTTAAAACGCTTGTTGGCCATTGTTAACATAGTAACTTTTAAGTATCAACGTAGTTACTAAAAGCGAGTGGTTGCTATTATTCCCCTTATTTAAGATGAAGCTGAATCTCCGAAATGCTTTAAAAAGGTGCTTGCATAAGATTTCTGAAGTAAATGTCCGGCATTTAATTGAGGAAAAACATTCTAGGATAAAGGACTGTGTTGCTAAATGAGGAAGCCACATATGTTATTAGCAAGTAAAATGTGTAACTGTAGAGCGTCATAAAGTAAAATAAATAATGTTTTGGAAAATGAAATTTTCTTTTGATCACATGACTTGACACTTATAAACGTCACGTGCTTCTTTAAGATTTATAGCTCTTCTTATAGTAGCTCGCCGGTTTCTATATATATGTATATATGTGTGTATATGTGTGTGTGTGTGTGTGAAGTTGTAAACAATTGTAGAATATCAAAATTAATTATATACAAAAAGTGTCGATCGCAGGTAACCACTCCTGGTACTAACCTAGCAACTTCTTAGTAGCTTACTGGTAACTTCACAAGCTCGCAAGAACATAATTCTCTAGGGAGTCGGCTGGGGTTTTCTGTGAAGTCGAGATACTTCCCCAATCAAACTACTTTGATGCGTCTTGTGTCTCTTAAAAATAGACATATTTGTAAATGGTTGGAATGGAAGAAGCGATAATATCCATTCATCTTACTGTATTTCTACCGTAGACTGGCTTCTCAAGAAGTAAATAGCATAGGCACTTGAAATTTGGCATTGACGGATCTTGATGACGAGTATTCAACGCTATCTTGACCGCTTTGATTAGTTTCTTATAGATATTTAAACAGATTATTTTTTTAACCACGATTTGCCTATGTCATACAACTTAAATAAACGAAGCACACTGACTTTTAAATATCCCCACAATAATTACAAAGTAAAATTACTTGAGGCACTACCATATCGCGTGTACTTATAAACCCATTTCTTTTTGCTGTAATTGTATCTCTTTCATTTATTTGACTCTTTTTAGTCGACATTATTTATTATTATCACAACCATTTACTTCCTTACCTATAAATATAATTATTATTCTTATATTGGTTTACATTGCGGTAAGGTACGATTAATAAAAAAAATATCATTACTAAGTAACAATAATTTGCTCTAAAATACCATCTATTAAAATAAACTTATTGTAATGAATTACGTTTGTGTAGTGATATGCTTTAGTTCATTATTCGCATCTTAATTTTATTACATTTTTAAGTTTTGACAATAAAATATAAAAATGTTATCGTATTTTTATAAAATGTTTTTGAGAATAACGATATAGATAAAATAATAATAATAATGATTTTTTTATAGAACGCCATACAAGCACACGGCTCATATGATGTAAAGTGATTATTACCGTATACCTATGTACGCTTGCAATAGATTAAATATCACTCACGCGATGCCACCTCTGGTGCTAATACAGCAACTCCTTAGGAGCTACACGCAGGAACACAACAACTCTCCAGGGTCTTGTTATTTGTCTGCGGTTTTCTGTGAGATGGTAGTATTTCCCCAGAGAGGCTGCTTTGATGCGTCCTTTGATGATAAGAGATTATAATTATTATATTTAAAAATTTCGCTAATCATATTTAATACTCCTATCGGTTAAGTGATCTAAATCTCAAAATAATTACAGCAGTGTAATTATTCTGTCAACTATCAATTTTCTAGACATTTTACGATGTAGTCATTTTGTGATCTAGTTAGATCTGTGTAGACTTTTGACACTTGAACAAATAAGTCTTTCTTACACTGAGTCCTCGGCACAGCCACCTTGAATTTATATTTTTGTTCCTATTGAGTCCCCTTTGCGACACACATTTACCCAAAAGGACAAAAATCCTGATAGGTTACAGTGATAGGTTACAGTGTAACTATATAAGATTTAGGGTTTTACTAGTCAACCATAATGTAAACCAGGCTGAATGCATACTATTACAATGGTGTCTAAGTAACTTGCACTGAATCTAAAGAGCACTTCCATTTTCTTTTCAAAATTTTAAATATTTTAGGAATTCATATAACGTGTCAACTGTACTTGTGATAATCAAAAACACTAGAAAAGCTCATTGTCTTAGAAAAAGTCAAATTCACAGACTAAATTGGAACGGACAGAGGCACATATGTGCATTCACTATACATCCTTTAATAATGCCCTTTCTGATTAATAAATTACAGAGTCTAAACTCGTATCAAATTTGACAACTTTATAAGAGGCCCACATTCGCAGCTGATGTCACAAGCCTTTAGTCCGACGACAGTGTAAAACCTCAAGGGTCACGAGTTTAGATGCGGCACATGGTGTGAATACTACGGATGCGGGTCAAAGTTTCACCGCATCCCACTCCGTACATTTATCTCTTAACAACAAAACTGTTTGGATATACGTTTGCCGGTCAGAGGCTTAGCAGGTCATGACTCAATCTGTATCAATTTAGAATGTTAGAATAAAAAGTTATATTTTTATAGAATATTAAATATATAACTACATATGATATTCTATGTAACTTATTCTTTTATAACGTATAATTTTAAATGTAAATAATTCGGAAAACTGATTCTATGCCTATGATTTATTTACTAAATTGGAACTAACTTCATAGGAATTGCATTTCAGAACACCACCTTATTAAAGTATATGGTATAAAAGATACTCGTAACATATTTTATTTGTTTACAAATTGACTAAGCCAGATCGGTTGATTTTTTTTATTATGAAGCAGTGCACCGACGCCCATAAACATAAGCATATCCAAGGGTGGACCCCTCAGATAATCTACATTTAAAGGCAAAAACAAAGCCCTTATTTGATGACTCTCATTTCATATTTGTATGAGAACTTCGTTAATGGATGATGATTTCAACATATAACATAATGGTAGTAATGGCTCTAAAAGCACATTTTATTTGAATTTATAGACACACACTATATATATGTGTATGCCAGAATTGATTGAGTTCTGAGGCACACAAGTTGAATGACAATTCGCTCTTGATCATAACATATAGGTACATGGAAATTGAAATCCCTACAAACAAATTCTTCAAAATGTCCCGTGGCCTTACACTTTTCTCGCCACAAAACTTGCACACGTGTCCTGAAATTGCTATGATACGAAATATCAACAGAGTATAAATCTTGCGATCTGCTCGTTGTCAACCAAAGCACGTTTCGTTTGGGATCGACCCCATGTGCGGCCATTGCAAACCAAAGGAGCCATTTATATCGTTATATCACTCAATTTTCAATTTGTAAGACCTAGTAACTTGTTCTATTGACATTGTGTAAACTTTTTATATTGATAAATATTTAAAAATCACTTATGTTACATGGCTTCCATAAACATATTAGTTTAATAACTCGTAGAATGTATGTAGCACTTGTAGTTTCTACTATGTGTTCGTTAGTGAGGCAAATAAAAGATCATTAGGAACAGATTTTATATTTTTTTATTGGAGTAAATAATTCTAGACATACTACAATATGCTAACCGAATTGATTGATAGAAGCCACAATAGAACAGGTAACATTTTTATTAGGATATTTTTTTAGAAATCATTAAAAAAACTGCTACGAGGCACTACTTCGACTAACTTTTTTATCGGCGACACCGTCAACTCCTGAAGCCTTTTGTTTTAAACTTGATCCTTTTTTGCGCTCGTCTTTCAACATTATGAAATTAAGTCGTAAGTATAACTCTAAAACTCAACACTATAATTTACTAATTAAAGTAATATTAAAGACATTAACTGTTAAATTTATAAAATGCTATTTTTAATAGGAAAGAAGAAATTTTATTCTATCAGTCAATACTATTATAATTCAACTTTAAAAAAGTTTTTTTCCAAGTATGTTTATCTATTTTTCCAAGACGGTTTAACTGAATTTGATAGTTTAGTACTTCTTACCAGTACTTTACTATTCAGTTATGTACAGTAGGTAGAAAGATGATAAAATTTTGATTACTAGTTTAAAGGTATTTATAGATATTTCAATAAACGATTAATTAACACCTGCCTACCCCGTAACGGATTTGGCGTAAAGTTATACTTATAGTAGATTAATTAACAAACTTTCTTAGTAAATATTATACACAAAAATATTTACAATTCTATTAATCTGTTTGTGTTCTCCTGTTATGACACCATGTATTTTCCGCATACATTTTATTGACTTTTGATGAATAAAATTGTTATAAAATAAATTTTTAATAAAAAATAATAATTTTAATCAAAAGTGATAGCCTGTTTCATTTTTTGCATAACAATTATTAGAACGACAGACTTGTATTAAATGGACTAACATTTATTCTTATTTAGTCTCTTGGTGATATAGTCTGTTTTTTTGTAATGTAGTGTCTTATTTTTTGTTCATATATATGGTCATTCCGGCACCTTGTTGTACTTGCGTGTGTGCATTTTGAGTTTTATCATCGATTTTAAATTAATTTATATTTAATTTCTTCACACCTAATAAATATACATTGACGATCTCCGTACGTGACATTACCTGCAAAATTATTGCATCATTGAATCTCAATCGCATATCAATGACATAAAAAAATTCGGTTCATGTAATTAGACAAAACATATTTAAACAAAACATAAATAGACAAAACAGAAAGACGAAATAATTCAATAGCTTTTTACCATCTGTTAGTCAACCGATGTTACATTTTTTGTTATTTTGTTTAGCAGATGTTGTCGAGCTTTGTGTTATCAATGTATCAATTTTGAGATAGTTAAAAAAAATAAAACGTGTAAATTGGTACATGCTATGTTCAATTTTTTTTTTGACTATGATTAATATCGAATGTAATTTTGAACTTTTCATTGCACTATTATTCGAAATTCAACCATAATCATAGATAGTTTGACAAAAATTGATAATTTTATATAATCTATAGCACTAAATCAAAGAGAAAACTCTTAAATGGTACGGACCCTAACTTTAGAATTTTAAACTTTAAAAATGGAATAGTAGCGTTATCACGAACGGGGTAAGCACTAATAACCGAGGATATTTCAGATAGACCTTTGGCGAGGCGTATTATCGACATTTATATGATACTTGGAACACGAAAATGTTAGACAGATTTTTTTTATTTTTTATTACTGCTTGTTCATTTTAAAAGGAACGCATTGTAAATATATATGTATAATGTTACTCTACAATTTGATCAGATTCCAAAGAAAACTTCTAAATGGCATAAAGCCGTTACTTTTAAATGTTCATCTATAAAATTTGGATAGAGTTGCTACGACTGGCGTAAGCAATTAACATGGGTTATTGATGGAGTACAAGAATAGGAATGAAATTGTGAATGGATGCCGAATTTATACACGGTATTTTTTTTTATAAAACCTAAAACCGACTTAAATACGGTTAAAACTCTGGAACTCCAATTTTAATTTTCAATTGCTAATTTGTAAAATATTTGTCATTCTTGGTACTAGGAACGTGAAAATATTTAATAGGAAAAAATATCTTCTTTTCAATATGTTTTTGTAGATTTTATATAATATTACGTTGTAAATTCACATTGAACTTGAGATCGACAAAATAGTAAAATATTATTCGCAGGTCAAAGTGAAATCCGTTAGCAGACCACAAAAGAAACAAATAGTGAGAGAGCAGAGTTGTAGAGAAATAATTCAAATTACTTCATCTCTAAGGAAAAAATATACTTTTTTTTATATACCACGTCGGAAGGCATACAAATATACGGCCCATCTGATATAAAGTTGTTACAGTAGCCTATGAACGCTTGCAATACATAACACTCGTGCGTTGACACCTCTGCTGTTAACACAGCTACTTCAATTTCGCATTACAGTAATTCTATGCATTAATAAATATTCAAGAGCTAGTTATGTAAATGTCAGTCTTTATGAAAGAAAGTAATTTATGACAAACTGGTTGCCTTTCAAATTTAAAACAATAAGCATGGTCGTATTATTTTTTTCGCATTTGGGCACACATAGATAATATCCCTCGTACTTCCCTGGCTATCCCCTCACGCAAACCGAGAGTTTTTATTTTTTGCCCCTTCAGAGCACACTTTGTCCCTTTTTCGACTCGCTTGTTTTATATGGGGCGTTTGATTCGATAAAATTCATGTGGACTCGAATTGCTTTAAAAGAGCTAGATGTAGACCGGCATACAAATGCTTCTGATGAAGTCAATTTCATATTATTTTTATTTTTCCTTCACAAAGATATATCTAATTCAAGTGTAACAACTGTTTTTTAAGAGGGGTGGGCGCATCAATGCAGCCCGTCTGGGAAAGTACCTCCACCTCACACAAAACCGCAGCCAAATAATAACTCCCTGGAGGGTTATTGTGGTCCTGCGTGTGACTGAAGTCACCAGTAAGCTCCCAAGGAGTTGCTGTGTAAGCAGCTGAGGTGGCATCGCGTGAGTGATAATTAATATGTCGCAAGCGTTAATAGGCTACGGTACCCGCTTTACATCAGGTGGGGCCGTATGCCTCCCTACGTAGAATAAAAAATAAAAAATCGACCAAGTGCGAGTCGGACTCGCACACGAAGGGTTCCGTACCATTATGTATAAAAATGGCAAAAAAATCACGTTTATTGTATGGGAGCTCCCCTTAAATATTAGTTTTATTTTAATTTAATTATTCTTAATTCGTATTCTTAAAGTGAACATATAACTAAATATTCTGTGAATATTTCAAGCGTCTGCCTGTTGCCGTTATCAATATCGAGCAAAAATCAGCAAAAATCACATTTATTGTATGGGAGCCCCCTTAAATATTTATTTTATTCTATTTTTTAGTATTTTTTGTTATAGCGGCAACAGAAATACATCACCTGTGAAAATTTCAACTGTCTAACTATCACGGACGGACGGACGGACGGACAGCGGAGCCTCAGTAATACCGTTTTATATTTATTTATTTTTTTTAATTTTCGTTTAATTTTATAATTAGATAATGGTACGGAACCCTTCGTGTGCGAGTCTGGCCATTTTTTTTTAATACTACGATGGATAGCAAGCCAGAATACGATCCGCCTGATATAAAGCGGTTACCGTAGCCTATGAACATTAGCAACAAAAAGAATGTCGCTAGCCCGTTACCATCACCGCTGTCAACACAGCAATTCCTCATCTTATGGTGGCCCCACACACTGCCGTCTTCTGTAAGGTGGAGATAGGCTCTTTCGCCAGAGCCTCGTCTGTTGATAAGCAGGGTGCACCACGTGCAGCCACTTACACCCCAAAAGCGAGATTTCTTGTTCTACAGGAAATTTTAAATGGCATTGACATACTGTGGCATTACAAAGAACTAGAAGTGTGTATACTTATATTCCTGATGGTTTCAATGCGAAGCGAGTACATGTTTCGCAACATACAAATACCATTTGATTAACCGCATAACATCTACTCGAATTAAACTGCATTACCTAGATTTAAAACTAGTTACAAACTGATTCAGACATTATAATGTGAATACCAGACCAATCCAACTCTATGAAGATATTTTGAGTAGATCTCGAGAACAGAAAGAAGGCTTCGTCCACTTTGGTAACTAAACTTACGTAACCAGTTACAAGAGAAGATTTTTTTTTTCGCTGTTTGATAACTAGTAACTAGTGTAAATGATTTATAATTTATTACATAGACGGATAGTTAAGTTTATTTACATACATTGCAATCATTGATAGCATGCGTATACATAATATAGAAAGTATACATGCAAAAAGTCTAAATTTGTACACTTTTCGAGGGAGGTCAACTCTTGTCGTGTATTCTGTCACGAAAATGGGTTGCATTGCGAACACGATTGATGGACACACGGACACTGCAAAACTCGCTGTTGGTGTTTTTTTTTTATACAACGTTGGGAGACATCCAACTATAAGGTCCACTTGATGTAAAGTGATCACCGTACTCTATAAACGCGTGTAATACAGTGTAACTCGCACTATGCCACCTCTGCTGCTAACGCAACAACTCCTTAGGAGCTTACTGGTGACCTCACTCACAAGTAGGAACAAAACAACCCTCAAGAGGGTTAGTTATTTGACTGCGGTTTTCTGTAAGGTAGAGGTACTTCCTGGTTGGATTTGATGCGCCCTACTTTTCTTAAAAATACACAGAGCGAGACAAACAGAGATGTTCATAAATGTTTGTCCTATGTGGGAATCGAACCCACGAGCATTGGTGTCAAAGACGCGTTATTAACCGCGGCGCCACCGAGCTCGTGTTTACAAATTTATGAGATGAGCTTGTTGGAATTTATAATCATACGTTCCTTATAGTATTGAGATATAAGAAGTGGTACAGGACTTAACGTTATCTGACACCTACTTATGATATACTTACCCATCAAAGATAGGAAAAAATATTGATTTTGGTTTTTAAAACTATTCATTATTTACACTTAAGCTACATTTTATATTTTAGAATGTGTTGTTGATAAATAGCAACAGTTGTTATATCTTACTCTGTACCAGAATTTTAATGATAACTAAATTACAATAAGGAAAATATGTGTAATTTCGTAATCTAGCTGATCGTTAGCTAATTGTATCTATATTTACATCTCAATTTTATTGCTGTATGTTATTAAAAATCAAAACTTATTTTCTTCATTTTGGAACAAAGCTAATATAAAAGCTTATTTAAAAAAGTCTAGTCTATCTATAACTTCACGCCAAATCTCTGTAGACACCGAGCGCCACATGACTCGATCACTTACAAACCTCACTCGCTTTTTTAGCATTCATTGCTCTTTTTATGCACGCTCTCTAGTCTCTATGGCTCTTGACATCCCCCCTTCCTCAGCTCCAACATCCTTCTACTTTCGCGTTGTATATCTGTTTTGTAGAAAGAATGCAGGAATTTCTTCCTGCATTCTTTCTACATGTCCGAACCAACGGAGCATACCTCTTCTTATGTTTAAAAAGTGTTTGTTATTATTACTTTTATCGAACTGGTTAACTACAATATGACTAAGAAAAAGAAGCAAATGGTTCAAATTGTTGAATTCCCTAAACTTTAATAACAATGGTACGACATTGCAAACTTCATCGTAGTTTGCTGCATGACAACGGTAAATTTATATTGCATTTGCTCTTTGAGCTATAACTGTTGTTTTGCTATTTCATATCAAATCACTTAATGCATTCAGCAAGCAAGCCTAAACTTGGGCCAGAGAGAACATGCGAGGTATTAGGAGCGTGTATGTTTTGTATATAAACCGCAGACGGTAAATCCAATTTAACCATGCATCCAAATACGGCACAAATGATACTAGGGATTGATGGTGTCACTATCTCGATAAAAGAGTTGAGATCTACACGGATGCCAAGTTTTATAGCATTTTACTTAAATAATAGCTATACATATATGGATACAGAGTTCGTAAATTATATCAACGAAAATTTGTTACTTTCCTTGATATTGAGTGTATAAAACGGCAAGATTTTAGGCAATTCAGGCGTAATTTTGTAAAAGTCAAATTTGCAGTCTGCGCCATAAGCAAAGTTTGTGCCATGATTACTAGATTACATGATTAACATACGTAAATACTTTTTTATTTTTGTAAATACCATTCGCATTGAGTAGATAATGTAGAAGAGTATTTTCATACGAAAAAAGAATAACTTTAAATAATATTTTAAATGATCACTTTAGTATGTATGTCCGTCTTTGAGTCCGTATAGACACTGTTCCAAAAAAAAATTAGAAATACATAAGTGTAATTTGAGATGATTAACTACGAGTATCATGTTTCTTGAATGCGACACTTGAGCCGATTTTAGAATATTACATCTGCCGCATAAACTACGAGTAGATAGTTTATTTCATCTACTTATTACGAATAAACTAAAATATTCAAGTATATTTGCCTTACTGGTATATTATCTATCTATCTATAACTTCACGCCAAATCCCTTACGGGGTAGGCAGAGAGAACCGAGCGCCACGTGACTCGATCCTTACATACCTTACTTGCTTCTTTAACATTCATTGCTCTTTTCATGCACGCTCGCCGGTTTCTAGGGCTCCTGACATTACCTTCTGATAGAACACGACCAATTTGATCATGGTAGGTAAGTCTTGGCGTTCCTCGGCTCCTACATCCATCCACTTTTGCATTGTATATCTGCTTCGTCATTCTTTCATTCTGCATTCTTTCTTTATGTTCGAACCAACAGAGCATGCCTCTTCTTATTTTAACACCGACACTCTCTTTCATACCAACTCTGTTTCTAATCTCATCATTGCGAATACGGTCTACAAGCGTTACGCCACAAATTTTGCGCAACGCTCGCAATTCAACCGCGTTTATCCTACTTTCATGCTCTCTCTGCCATACCCAGCTCTCGCTTCCATAAGTAAGCGTTGGGACCAGCACTGCATTGTGTATAGCCAGCTGCGCCTTCTGGCTCATGGTTTTACTGCCAAGAAGTTTTCCCAACGCTCCATTCACACTATTCCCAGCACTCACTCACCTTTCCACGTCTGCGGTGTACCTTCCATCCTTGCTGAAAGCGCATCCATATACAAACTCATCCACTTGCTCCAACACTTCATCGTCTATCGTAATCCTTACATTGGTTCTGGATTCTTCTCTTTCAAATACCATTATCTTTGTTTTCTTCGCATTCAATAGTAAGCCGTCCATCATACATTCGTCTTTCATTATTGTAACTAGTGTTTGCAGCTCAGATGGTGTTTCTGCTAACAGGACGGCATCATCTGCATACAGCAGACAGTTCACCACTAGGTCACCCGTGCGTAATCCTACATTCGTCGATCTTATTCTCTGTAGACAACTATAGAGATACAGAATAAACAGCCTAGCAGCCAACATGCAAGCCTGTTTGACACCAATTTTAACAGCAAACCAGGGTGACATGTTGCCATCTATTTGCACACATGCTGAGCAATCCTTGTAGGTGGATTGCACAGCTCGGAGCAGTGAACCGTCAATCCCATATCTCGGCAATATGCACCACAGTTCCTTTCGCACAAGAGAATTGCAATCTAATCGATTGGCAGGGGTCGCGAATGAGCACGCTTCTGGCACATGAAAAAACTATAGATAATAGTCAAATTCACCTCTGGAGGCCGGCTACATATCTGCACGTAAAAAAAATGTCTCCTAAAAAAAATGTCGCCGTCTAAACGCCGGCGTCATACCGGTACGGCAAGAATATGTTGTTCTTTTTTAGACTTAATACTTTAAACTAATAAGTCGTAAAAAATAATATAAGATAAGATCGAGTCGTGTCAAATGGCGCGCTCAAATTTCAAGTGCTTCGGCCTCTACGGAAAATCACGCGCTGGCGCACCGGCCCTGAAAGGTTCATATCATAAGTCAATAGAAAATCGTTATCATTAATTTTTGTAGACCACTTTAAAGTTAAACTTTAAATTTATGCTGTAATAGCTTTTCGCTTTTAAGCCTGTGTTACAGGCACTAATCAACTGATAAACATTCGTAAATACTTTTTCTTTTCAATACATTCTTAGATACATAGAAATATTCATGCCAAGAAGAACAGACTATTACTATAGACATTTGTTAAGTAACTCCAATAAAATCTATTCAAAATGCTTCGCTGTAGTAGTCTACGCGTATATCTTGAACTATTAATAGCGTGTATTTTTAAACGTCAACTGCAACCCAACTTAGAAAGTTTCAAAGTAATTGCTAAATAAAAAGGCTTCGCTTTATAGTAAATTATTTTCAGTAGCTGAAGATCTCATGAACTGCACGGTAGATTATGCGGTCATTTTGTTTTTAATATACGAATTAATTTGCTACCGTCATATAACGAGCGGTGCAAATGTAGAAGGAAGCAGTGCACATCAAATTAAACACGCTGACCACAGTCTATTGTAATATGAGTAGACTTCACAAACGGCAAAAACAGAGATTTTCGTCTAGGATTTATATACATGTACTGAGATACTGACTATCCCGATGCAATTATTTTAAGATGGTAAGCGATTATTATATATTATTATCTGTATATCTCGCTATGCAGACATAGTATAGTGACTGTTCTTTCTCTACAGTAATCACTTTTCATCAGGGCACCGTATGTCTGCATCTTCTTCCAACGTTGCATATAAAAAATATTCATATATATTTATACGCGGGAGTTATCAAATAAAAATATGGTTGAGAAAAACTATATCGACCAAGAAAATAAAAGAAAATACGAAAGTGCTACATAAACAGCTCACCAATACCATATTTAATCGTAAATATGAATTCGATCTGTTAGATTAAATGCAATGAAATTAAATAGTCGCTTTAATTGCGACTATTTAATTTTATTGCATTTAATCAAATCAAAGAGGACAAAAGAACACGTGAATCTGTTTTCTAAAACCGCGTCTAGTCAAGCGATGAAGTGATGTAAAGGAAAAATGACATTCTCACTATCCGACATAGGAACGGCACGTACTATTCAGCGTTACCGTCTTTCACTGAGTTTACATAAAACAGTACTTTTGCTACAACTGTCGACAATTAATAAACTACAACGGTATACTTTTTCAAAAACTAAATGCATGCTCATACATTCGTCATATATAAAAAAGCCCAGTGAAACACTGAACATTGTTGGTCAATCGTACGATTGTCTCCATAACAATAAACAAGGCTGTATATGTCACACTATATATATTATGTTGTAGACGAATATAATTAGGTAAGTATACCGAAAACGTCTGTAACAAATTAAGAAATTTATTATATAATTTATTTAATCACTTAAAATATGTATGTGATAAAAAAATTATGTACATGCCATCATGCGCTGGTGGATGCTGTGATCAGCTATGGTTTGAGTACGTATGGCCGTACATCCGTATAAAACTTATCTCGACAAAATATATGCAAAACAAACACGGTTTCTCAAACTTTTGGTTGATAAGCGGACAAGGGATGCATGTAATGGCAACTATAATAGTCTGTACAAAAAGTGTGACATATTGCCGGTGCATGTTAAAGTATCTAAATACGATACTTTTTATACGATTGCTGTTGAAAAATATTTTTCTTTATGTATGTACACGAGTCCAAGATCATATAGTAGGTAGTAATGTGAACCTAAGAGCGACTACCATGAAAACCTTTACTGAGCCAAGTGCAAATAACTTTTAAGAGGAAAGGACCATCGGGTACATACTACCTAGAATCCATAATAATAAAATGTTACAAAACGTCAGATATGATAGTCATGGCAGGTGTCCGTCTCTCTTCTGTAAGAGAAGTCTTCTCTTTTGCTTTAATTATCATTATAAAAGTACTATCATGTATAAGTAAAATACAATATTCATTTATTGCGCTATCGTTCACAAACATGATAATTTATATTAGATTAAAAATTTAACACTTCAGAACTATTACAATTATTTTACATTAAAAAGTTTATCTCTCAGAAAAATCAACTTTCATCCATAATTCCAACGACTCTTTCACTATCATCATTACCAGCATCATCGTCGCCAATCTCTAAAACTCAAACACACACGCACATCGCGCAAACGCCCTGCGTCGCTTAAACCAAACAGCGATGTTGATAAACTACGTTGAACGAAACGCGTAAGCGCCAAGAATTTCATGGCGCTTACAACATTTTGATATCGAGAAAATAAGCCCTATGAACGATCTAGCGCTTCATGTTTTAAATGTTTAATTAGAAATAACTAATGTTTTAGCGCTGCAGTGAACTTAAGTTCTAATTCTCACCAAAATCTTACGGTCAGGGCAAAGTATAAACAATTAAGTAGGCCGACTCGAACCCCCCGAGCGAACGATAATAGCCTAAACACGTAGGGATGTCGTTTATAGTTTATACAATCGTCAAAAATGCATAATCTATCTACACACATCAAAAGTGTCTAGGGATCAAGCATTTTTATGCGGATTTCTTGAGATTGAGATGTGGCTTTGTAACAAAAAAATATATAAAATATATAAACGTATACGACACTGGAGAACCCCTGGACGCCAACAGCGATTAAAATCCTGCCAGGAAGTCCATCCTTATAGTGGTGGAACCATCATGGTATGGGCGGGTATTTGGATCGGCGGAAGAACTGAGTTGATTTGGATCAGAGGCAACCTCAACGCTCAAATTTATGCTGAGACGATTGTATCAGACGTCATCGTTCCTCTACAAGTGCAAATCGGTCCCTTATTTCAGTTAATGCATGATAATGCACGACCACACACCGCAAGAGTTGTAAGACAGACTCTCGCCGCAGCTAACATCAATGTCATGCCCTGGCCTGCTCAGTCGCCAGACTTGAACCCGATTGAGCATGCATGGGATATGCTACAGAGAAGAGCTCTGCCGAATATGGAGGGTATCCAGTCGCAAGAAGACCTTTTTTTGTTGTTGCAACGAACATGGGCGGCCATTCCACAGCGTGATTTGGATGAACTCATTTTGAGTATGCCAAACCGATGTTCTTGTGTTGTTAGTGTTCGCGGTAGAAACACGGATTATTAATTGTTTAAGTTACCCAATAAAATTTTAAAGAAAACTGTTATTTCAGTCTTTTTTTCGAACTTTAATGTTAGTGGTTCAAACCTTTGCATTAAAAAATTTCTTTGTTAATGCAAAGGTGACTTGGTTTATCGTTACTGTAGACAAACGAAAACACTTTATTTGATGAATCCTTAAAGAAAATTTTAATTAATATCAATCAGGAGAAAAGTTATTGCAAAAATATATGTTGATCCCTAGACACTTTTGATGTGTGTATATACAAAACAATTTTCCCCTGTAGGGGAATTATCAGGGACCTATAACAAAGTTTTTCTTAATTATTTTTTTTACATAGACCAGTAGGTCTACTCTTGAAACCAATAACAATACCAATACAAGGCGATTTCAATCCAATTGCGATTCCGATTTGTACAAAATCGGTACTCTGTAAATTGTGGTCGTTACAATTGGATTGAAATTGGAATCGCTTTGAAATCGCTTTTTGATAATATCGTTATAAGTGAAGTTAGGCACACTCACTCCTTGCACTAGAGAGGTTGCCAATGACAAAAAACCGGTAAAAAGTTTGTCTCGGTATTAAAGTACTGAAAATTCAAACATTACAGTGTTTATAACATTAATACAGAAATAAAATGATTTGTTTATGTGAAATACATATATAAGACAAGAATTTGCATTTTTCCACCTCGTATTTATAAAAAAATATTTGTGAATGTGAACTAGCGACACAGTACCTTTGTTGCAATGTGGATTTAAAAAAAAAGTCGGATATTTTGACAGTCAATTCAATTTGTTTGTGTACTTAGTTTGAAAGTTTAAAATTATGTTTATTTATTAGATTTCGAAGTTAAATGAGTCGATCTTTTGAGTTGCTATTAGGTAATACCATACCGTTATTGTGTAACGAGAGAACATGGCACCTCGTCCTAGTTCCGCACAAATAGAGACTGGTGGAATTCCTCGAGCAGAACCCCGTCATTACGAAGGGCCTGCTTCGCACAAGCTCATCAAAGGCTGAAATAAAGAGAAAGTGGTCGACAGTGGCTGTTACCCTAAATGCACTAGAAGGCGCAATCAAAAATGGCGTTGGTTGGGCGAAAGTAAGTAAATGCTAAAATGTTTGTTTTCGTTTTAAAATTACTTATTTTTGTTATACATTCATGTATCTGCATACATAAATTTAATAAAGGTAACTTCTTTACCTTACTTATTATCACACATATAATAACTAAACATTATTTTTTATTGTTTCAGTATTGATCTGAAAAAAATGTGCTTTGAAAAAGCATTGTGCCGATGAAAATGCTTCGAAAAGGCGCACTGGTGGAGGACCCCCCGATAATTTGTCACTGCTGTTAGCGTTAGATGTCCAAATGATAGCGGTCACTATTGGCTACTGCTATCTTCGACCTAGCTGACAGGCAGACAAAGGCTGCCTTTAAGCAACCAGCAAAAGCTTAAACGTTGGCAACATGGAAAGCCTTATGTGAGGAGTTTACTGTGGTAAACTCTGGTTATGGTATGTCATAACCTATATTAATAATGTGGAGCTTTAGTAACTAAATAACTTGGAACCATCACTTCAGTAAGGAGCGGCTGCTCTTTATTAAATGTTTTCAACAGGACACAAGTGATGGTTCTGTAAGTTCCTTAGCCTATGTTGACTGCTTGCTATCAGGCAGCTGTATGCATATTTTTCATATTTATAAAAAAAAAGTGTGCCCTACTTCTCCCTCATTAGTCTTGTTTTCGAATCAGTAGGGTGTACTGCATGTCGGTATTTGAATATGTCATAAGAGCATAGGTGATCTATAAAATAAGTGTATTGTTGTAATTTTTATTACTGTTATATAATTTAGACTATTATAATTTAGTATTGAAATATAAATTGTAAACCTCGTGTTGAATATATGAAACACAAAAATTAGTGGGATATTTAATTTTGTTGTTTGTTTGGAAAATATAGGAATAAGTAACACCGTAATTATAAATATAGTGAATTCTAAAAGGAATATGTTTGATAAGGTATAAGCTCTTTTTGCAATGTTCAAAAGAGATATTTTAATATAATGTTAGAAATCAAATAAACATGTTGCATGTGATGTGTAGCAATTACTGACGACTATATGAAAGCTTGCAATAAATAATCTTCTGGTGGAGATACTTTCTCAGTCAGACTGCTTATTAAATAAATTCCTTTTTTGTCAGAACATTACTTGCTACTCATGGTGATGCATGACCACAAAATAAGGTTTTCTGTGTGCCTACATGTATTCAACCATTTATTTTTAATACTTATTTGGCTTTTTCTAATTGTTAAGGATATATGTATAGTTTATATAGTAAGAATGATTTATGTTGACTGATTTGGGATTATGAGGACTGATATAAATATATATGTATATTATAATGAGATGGAAAGGTGTTGAAATTACAAGGTATAAGGTAATTAAGTATTTACTGAAATAAAAATATATGTGATATGATTTAGTTTTTTATTTACTTAAGGGTTATATTTTATTGCCTGTTTCTCGGAGCCCAAAGCTGCTGCACTAAATGGCGTAGGTTTTCCAAACCCCTTTGTAAGTCAGCCGCATTTTCGCCCTGCATTGTTACTTCTGCATTAACATGGAAGTCTACTTCTCCTGCTGCTTGTTCAATGGGTACAATATCATCCTTAGGCAGACGCTTCTTGTTACAAATATTGTGCAAAACACAACATGAAATTATTATTTTGGCAGCCATATTTGGATGATAATGTAACAGACGATGTCCAAGTAAGCATCACCATCAATTTTTTAATACACCTATTAATCTTTCCACTGTATTGCGCGCCACACAGTGCAGCCTGGTGTAATTCTCATCTGGAGAACCTGGAGCAGCATCTACAATGGGAGTCATCATATACTCCCTCTGAGCATATCCGGAGTCACCTAAAAATAATTTACTATGTTTAGCTTTTAAATAGAAACAAAAAAAATAGTTCAAATTGATTACTTTTGGACTCTTGTCTGTACCCTCACCAATACTACATACTCGTGCTCATCCTACTGGATAAGGTCACCTTTCAATCAATGGGGATAAGAGAGTAGTCTGCCATGACACACAACAGCCGGTCGGCAGCTACTTCTCTTCTATATTATACTATAATATTGAGATTGCATTTCTTTTTTTAACACTATGGTAAGCTGTTACCATAGTTACAGATAAAAGAATCTCACGTGTAAGGAACATGTTGAGTAGAAGTCAGACAATATACATACCTAAGAAATAAACATTCTCTCCTTGGTCAATCAGCTCCAATATGTGTCGTTTTAGGATAAGCTGGTTCCAAATAAAACTATCATGTGTCGCTCCCCCAAAGGAATCATACACTGACAATATATTTAAGTCTGCATCACTGATCTAAAATAACATATAGGTATTATTTATGATAATGTTTTAAAATAAACTATTACTTCAGCTATATAAGAAAATTCAGGATGCATACTTACAATTTAAACGTTTTGAGAATGATAATGCTTCCTATTAAAGAAACTTTCCTCATTATCATGTGGTCTTATTATGGCGACATGGGTGCCATCTATGTATCCCAGCACAGCTGGCATTTCAAAGAATCTGAAATAAGTGTACAGTGTAATGAAGAACTCACACATACATACAGTATTATAATAACAGTAACTCTGATTTGATTTTGTTGTAACTATAAGGATGGATAAAAAGTTAAGGCTTCTAGTGTGACATTTATTGTGAAATTGAGGTAATTGTCATTAACCATGGGGTTGATTACAAAGAATTCATCTGTGTATCCATATCTTCATACAAACTCAAAAGGGACGGAGGGAGTTGAATGCTACATGACATGGTACTTACACACCTCACTAACATTTTTAACATTCATAGCTATTTTCATACACAATGTGTTCATATGGTATAAGCAATAAATAAAAGAGAACATAATAAATACCTCCGTTTAATAATATCCCTTTCAGTGGGTGTTTGAGGGAATTTTATCCATTTACTACAGATATGGGAAGTATTGATGGCTTCTTCTACGTCCTTTATGGCATGAGAAATTGACTGTTGGTACATCAAAGTCCCGTAGATCTTTGGTAGCTTCCAGTTGCACCAATCTTTGGTAGCTTCCAGTTGCAAAAAAGGATAAAGCGACCAATAACTGAAAAAAGAAAGGAGTTTAATCAAACAGTTAAAAAATATATAGTTAAATGGATATGTATGTTCGTGGTTATACAAAACTTACTTTATATTTTGGAGAAATTACACTGGCCCTTTTTTGAACCGGCATATATGGACTTATTTCACAATAAATCTCGTCAAAAAGTTCTTTTGTCACCCGGTAATAGTGAAAGAACTCTTCGTCTGGCATGCTGAATGCTTTGTCGGCAATTCGCATGATACGACGCTCATTTCTTCTTGTTATTGTTCTTGCTCATGACTTCTACGTATTAGCAAATACTAAACTCTTTTTTCTATAAACAAATACTAAAAATTTCTATAAACAAATACTAAACGAGCCATTTCTGCAGAAAACAATATTGAAAAAAACGCAAAAAGTTACTTTTCAAGTATTGTAAACTTTCAATGCAAAACACAATAAGAATCCAAGTAGAAACCAATTTCAGCTGTCAAAATGACGTGCAGAGTACCGATCTTATCAAATCCGATTCCAATAACGACGAATTAGTTCTTTTCAATTCCACGAGCAGCTTGGCGCTACTATCACGGTCAATTATTGTCCAAGATTACTCGGGAGTAAGAAAATGGTATAAATTGCTTTGAAATTGAATCTGTATTGATATCGCATTTCAAGAGTAAGCCTGCAGGAGCTGACTACAATTTTTTCATTACGTTTGCGTTTGCGTTCATGCGAGTGAGTGACGTTATTACCTCACGGGAAAATGAAGCCATATGACGTCATGTAACGTCACTCACTCGCATGAACGCAACATCTGTCCAGCGAAGTGTTATTTGGCTGCAGTTTTCCGTGAGGTAGTAACGTCACTCACTTGCATGAACACAACAATCCTCCATAGAATTGTTATTTGGCTGCAGTTGCCTGTGAGGTGGTAACGTCACTTACTCACATGAACACAACATTCCTCCAGGGATTTGTTATTTAATGATGCCAGAGAAGTATAACTTCTCACGCACCCATTTTTTTTTAAACTAAACCATTTTTTACTTTTTCGTTTACTACACTTATCAAAATTATAATCTTTATATTCGGAAATTTAATATTTTTACAGTAGGCTAAAATGATAGGTATTAAAAGTACGTAAGTAGGAAATTTGTGATTTTTTAACAAAATTACACATTTGATACAGAAAAAAAAATTATTTTTACTTTTTAGCCATCTTTACGAATTTGTAGTTAAAGTAGGTAGGTAGATACACGTACAAATTATTACGAGCGGGAGCGCAGCGGCGGTGCGTGCGTGGGCACGGGCGGTATTACGCACGGCGTAGCCACGGCTGGGCGTACCTTTAGCAGCGATAAATTTTGTCAGTTCGTGCGTGCGACGACGCATGTACGTACGCACGTACGGGCGCGCACGCATAGAAACCGTGTTCGGTGCGTATCTATGAAGATGTCCTACTTATTTGATTTTACTGTGGTCAGGGTCACGTATCCTGACGCGAGTTTAACATTTTTTACTCATCCCAAAAGTGAACAACGCCGCTAAAGAAATTTTCACTTCAAAAATGTGAAAAGTAGAATAGTATAAATCTGTAAATACACTTAAAAAGAAATTAAATATAATTTTACTGGATGTATTTTCGGAATAGCTGGATTTGTAAACGAGGTCAGTTCACAGTTTACAAGTCGCGTTGTTTAAACTATTGTTGTTATAATACAAATATAACTGTTGTGTTTGTAATATTACAAGCAAATTAAAATTATAGTATCCGTAAGTTACATTACATAAGTACCATTAAATTCTAGTGCGTAAATATGTTAGGAATGATAAATCAGAATATTATTAAGAACTAGTAGGTTAAAAAACTGTGCATTCGTTTTTCGGAAATTAACTGTTTCACAGTTTGGCGATATTAGTAAAGAAAACTGTCCTGTAAATTATAACTTGATTAAACAAAGAAAAAAAATCTGCTAAGAAGCTCATATTTATCTACTGTACCTCTTACATTTGCACATTTCTTTATCACCACTATCCAAAAACGCACATACGCACACCGGCAGTGAAACAGCATCAGTGGAAACGCACTGACATCATACTTTGCTATTGCTGACGCCAGGTAATGGACAACTGCTCTAAAGATCTTTAAATCCGACAGAAGGGGTCCTATTATGTTAGAATTCCAACTTTAAAATTTTTATTAGGTCGAAAGTCACTTCATAGTTTTAAATCTAGGTAATTATTTAAAGATAAAACACTCACGTGATCTCAGTTCGGGGCGAACTACTAATTTCACTGTTAATTATGTAAATATATATTACAATAACATTTTATATTTTAAGGTTTACTCCGCCTGCAACAGCTGTATCAATCCATGCAACCAGGCCGTACTGTCTTCAGGATCACAATGGTAAAGCGCATCACTAACGCATCGGATGCAATCGAATTCTTGTTAGCTTTGGAACAACATGACCGTTGGGGCAACAAACGCATCGTGTTAGACTGCAATACTAAAAATGCGAAAAACATACTTTTGAGCCACGTGCGTCAAGTGCACTTAGGACGGCGGACATACCACTACATGTTGAGCGGACTGGTATGTATTTGTTTATACTGTTTTAGAATATAAATAAATATCTTCTGATTAAACACGACCAAATTGATCGTGTTTTAAGAGTCTGATCAGACGAAGAAGTAGAAGGACTACGTCATATGCCGTCACAGGCTAGGGTAATCACTTCACATCAGGTGGGCTGCGTGATTATTTGTTCTAATAATACAAACAGTATTTTTGACATCACCCTCCTTGCCAGCGCAGAAACTCAACTCAACCAATATCCTGGTTATCACCTGTATATCCATTATCTCTTAATGCTTTTGTAAATTATTGTGTTCATGCTTGGCTGTGCCCCACCTTACTTTCGACACAATCGCCTGGGTGTGCCACGTGCAGGTGAGATTTAGTTTGGTTCTAAAGAAGAAAAAGAAGAAAGCCTAAATTTGTTGTGTTCTGAAGAATTGTTCGAATAGATCCTGACAGCTACTTTTTATAACCGCACCATTCGCCGATGGCGGGGAGTTCACCCTCACACGCTGAAACTGCAATGGTCGCGTACTGTGCGGTTCCAGATAAGTTTTCTTCCGAGAACTCTCAAGCTGTGGAATGAGCTCCCAGCTGAGGATTTTCCAAGGGACTACAGCATGGAATTCTTCAAGAAATGCGTGAAGAGGTTTTTAGAGTGTCGGCATCGCATGTGTGATGCCCCTGGTGTTGCAAATGTCCATAGGCTTCGGTGACTGTGTACCATCAGGCAGGCCGTATGCTTGATTGCCACCTTAGTGGTATAAGAAACGCTTTTTTTTTCATTCATTTATCCACAATAATTAATATATGGAAATTATTTGAAAGTGTCACGAAAACAATTCGGTTTGTATGGATTCAATTTAGTACAGTTTACAAAACAGTTCCTTATAGAGACCATGCTAACCTACTACATATTTATTGGTGACGCTCGGCACAGCAGCTGGCCTCCCAAATAATAAAATCCCCAATCCCCAATAGAAAAAACAAGTAGAAGTGCTAAGTGACAAATTTGGTACAGAAACCGTTGTCGCCAAACTCACACTAGTAAACCGATTATCCTATATTGCACTACAAATAAACAATAGCTATGATTGGTCGTTTTTGTTTTAGTCAAAAGTAGCTGAAATCAACAAATGCTATATTTAAAAATATACCTTCACATTGTCGAATAGAGTATATTTTGCTAGAGTGCAGAATGTATTTACGATGTTTTGCAATTTCAAGTCAGACTGGGTTTGATTATAGAGCAAATACTGTTACTCGACGATAGATGGCGGTGGTATCCATGGAATCAATTATAAACTTAATTCATATTTGTCATAAGTTTAACATTTGCGTCTTCTGCCACATTTCTATTGCTACTCGACCAGTGCAGCTTCAATTGTGTACATCTAATTACATTATCGATAGATACCTTAGTACTTATTCAACAAATTAAGACATTGGGAGTTCAGTAAAAGCAAATCTGTATAAAGAATGCCATGATATTCTACAATTTTGACGACCTCGGTGGCTCAGTCGTGAATGACGTGACTTTGACACCAACGCTCGTGTGTTCGATTCCCACACAAGGCAAACATTTTGTGTGCATGAACATGTCTGTTTGTCTTGGTCTGGATGTTTTAAGAGAGGTAGGGCGCATCAAAGCAGCCCGTCTGGGGAAGTACCTCCACCTCACAGAAAACCGCAGCAAAATAACAACTCCCTAGAGGGTTGTTGTGTTCCTGCGTGAGAGTGAGGTCACCAGTAAGCTCCCAAGGAGTTGCTGTGCAGAGGAGGCATCGCGCGAGTGATACTTAATATATCGCAAGCGTTAATAGGCTACGGTACCCGCATCTACATCCCGCATTTACATCAGGTGGGCCGTTGTGTGTTTTAGATAAAATAATATGCCATATTATAAAAATAAGTAAATAAGATTTTTATAGAAAACAAATAGAAATCGTAATTATCGATGGTACGAAACACCTCCATCACTAAGGTTTATTCTACTACTATCGTTCTTGCATTCCAAAATGGAACAATACGGCATAATTATAGAAAATTATAGAATGTCACGAGAATGTTACGAAGACAATGTTAGAACGCGACTGGAATCAAATAAGCATAGGTATGCGTAACAACGCTTAATTGTGGCAGGCGCGCCACGCCTACTTGGTACTTCCACTTGTTTTTTTCTATTCCGTGCTTATTACTAACTAATAGCGCAATAGAATTAGTACGAACTTTGACACGAGTTTGACATAAAATATTTATAGCCAATATTTTTAGTAGGTTCTTGAAGAATTTTTATATATACTACTATCATGTATTCGTTAACATTTCAAATGGAATTTCATTCATAATTTGTAGGTATTCGAAATAATCGAATTGAATTCGAATATATATCCATCCGATTGTGCGCTTTCCATAGTAATTATTGACTCAAGTTTCCTGAGTCATTTATCTCGTAATAATACTATAATCGAGTTTTATTTGTAATGATTATATATACATATATATACTGAAATTTCGCATACTAGTACTAAGGTAGATTTTACAAAAGCATATTTCATATTCACAAATAGAAAAAAGAAAAGAAACAGCTAATCCTTCAAAGAAAAAAGTAGGTTTGACACTTTTAGTAGTAGATAATCAAAAAGTAGTCAAAAAATTTAACGTTACTTTTACTTTCTATCGAAACAATGCGAGAGTCCATTCTTTCGATATTGCGATCATATTTTATATTTTATTGTGCGTTTTTCACGAGCTTTAATTATACAGGGCATTGAGCCATTTTAGTCTATGGAGAAATAAAAGTCCTTCGTTAATTCAATACTTTGTCACTAGTAGTTTGTAGTTGTATTATTGATTCAGTAGTAGTAGAATAGTAAAATTTTATTCTTGTTATTTTAAAATCGATTTTGTCTATTATTTCTATATATACATGATTCTTTTCTATATTATGATTCTTTATGATTTTCTATATTATGATTCTTTCAAACCAACTCTGTTTCTTACATCATCATTGCGAATTAAATATATTTGATGCTTACCAAATAATCTTCATTGAATGCCAAATTTGAAACAATAAATTCAAAGCCATGGGACCGAAAAATGTAAATACTTAATACCGTTGACGAACTAGGTAGCGCAGTGGTTAGTAACGCTGTATTGACATTAATGCTCGTGGGTTCGATTCCCACACATGCCAAACATTTGTGTGCATGGGCATGTCTGTTTTTCTTGTTCTGGATGTTTTTAAGAGAGGTAGGACGCATTAAACAAGCCGCTCTGAGGAAACATCTCCACCTCACAGAAAACCACAACTAAAAAGCAACTCCCTGGAGGGTTGTTGTATTCCTGCGAGTGAGTGAGGACGCTTTACATGTGGGCCGCAAGTATGCATCGTAAAAAAAGTTGAGACTCATAATCAGCTAACAGACATGATGTTAACATAGCAAACCGGTGATATGTTCACTCATTAGCATGTCGGGGACGCAAACCCATAAGATTGGCCTGTACGGAAAGTACAGAACCCTAAGGAACGCCAGCATTGATATCCGTACTATCGAAGCATCCACCGTCAACCACGGCTTTTATGCATATGTTGGATAAAAAGCTGGCAACCCAGTTGCACAAACCCTCGGGCAGCCCGTATGATGGTAAGTTTCTATAAGTTTTTCTTCGACCAAAACGCTTACGCTTCACCCTTAAAGAAGTTTTCACTTCAAAAATTGGTGGAGAAGTTACATTAAATTTATATGGTTTTTGATGCGGAAAATTAATCCCCGACCCTTTCTATGATAAGTGATAACTATAAGTATTATAATCGTTAACAAAAGCAGTGGTCTAGAATAATTACTACAGCAACCTCATCAAATACGCAAAATAAAACTTATCTTTACCATGTCTTGTGGCAACCAAGTGTAATGTGAATGAGGAAGTAGGCTTGACAAATAAGGGTGCGTTATATACTGCAAGCGTTCGTAGCTACAGTAACCATTTAATATCAGATGGGTAGTAAAGTTGCATGACTGTCTACGTTATATAAATAGAACAAGCATCATCGTCATCATCGTGTGTTAACCACGGTCTCGTCCAACTTAGCTTAGGAACCTAGGATCCGATTTCCGGCTTTAGTGGGACCATTGGTATACGTATCATCTCTCACGACGAAGCCAGCATCTTGGGTCTATCCCTTCTATCAAAACCTGGCGAAGTGGCCCGGCTAGATATTTGCTCCCCATTTAGCTTGCTGGGTTTTATAACAGCCGCACCTACGTACGCGATACCCTTGCAGTTTGGCAGCTATGTCACGGATATGAACGATTCCGCGAATGCATGTTACACGATCTTGACAGCTCTTTCTAGTGCCATTCAAGTACCAGCCACGCTTTGCAGTTATACGAGTATAAACGAACTAGTCTAATGAAAAACAGGAATAATAATCAATAGAACAAGCATATGGCTAGAGTATCTCATTCGCGAGAACACAATAACTATTCGATTAATTATCTATAGAATATGATTTTCTGTTGAGTGAACTTATTGGGCTGTTTATGACATTTTATTTTATACCACTAAGGTAAGGCAATCAAGCATACCGCCTACCTGATGGTATACAGTCACCGTAGTCTAAGGACATTTGCATCGCCACGGGCGTCACTCAAGCATTGCCCATCCTCTAAAAACCTGTTCACGCATTTCTTGAAGAGTACCATGCTGTAGTCCCATGGAAAAGCCTAGGTTGGGAGCTTATTCCACAGCTTGAGAGTTCGCGGAAGAAAATTTCTCTGTAATCGCACAGTACGCGACCATTGCGGTTCCAGCGTGTGAGGATGAACTCGACGGCGGTCGGCGAGCGGTGCGGTTATAAAAAGTAGCTGTCTGCATGATTTTGAACAATTCTTCAGAACACAACCCATTCTACAATCGGTAGAACATACAAAGGGAGGCAAAATCTCTCCTTAAACTTAAGGGTTCAATACCGTGTGTAAGCTTAGGATTGTCGATAATTCTCACAGTTCGTCACTGAATCGAAACACGTGGCCCAAGCTAGTATCCAGGTGCTCGTGCCCAAAGGTGACTGCAGTACTCCAAGTGCGGTCTGACTTGATCCTATATAACATGTCTTTGCTCCGCTCTGAAGTATTGCTTTGCTCTGTTGAGCACACCAAGTTTCTTGGACGCCAGCTTGACCGTCTCCTCTAGGTGACTTCGAAATTGCACTTCACTGGAGATCTCGACGCCAAGCATCGTAATACATTTGGTGACGGTAAGAGATGTGTTTTGGAATTTAGGAACCACAGCAAATAGAGTTTTCTTAGTGGTGAACATGCAAACTTGTGTCTTTTTGGGGTTGAATTCGACTAAGTTTAGCCACCCCCAGTCAGATACTTTAGCCAAAGCACCATCCATTTCAGACACAAGTTTATCGCGGCTTTCCAAGATAACGAGGAATATTTACTCTACAAATTTCTTTTGATTAAATTGATTGTAAGTTCCAAGGCAGCTATAGTTTCAACCCCCGGGACAGTAATGAACTTTACTGTTCATTGCCTTTTTGGTGGTAGCCGCTGTTAATTCTGGCTACACAAGTGATACAGTGGTGGGAATGAGTGGTGGTGTCCCGAAAGTACAAAACCCTGAGGAACGCCAGTATTAATATCCATACCATCGGAGCATCCACCGTCAACCACGGCTTTTATGCATATGTTGGATAAAAAGCTGGTAACCCATTTGCACAAACACTCGGGCAGCCCGTGTGATGGTAACCCCGAATGGAAGACCCCGATGCCAGACCCGATCAAATGCCTTCGCCATATCTAGGCTGACACAGCCAATGCTTCAACTTGACTCTCTATACCCGGAGCCCAGCGATGTGTAAGATACACTATAAGATCGCCAGTTGAGCAACCATGGCAGAAACCGTACTGTCGGTCGCTGATCAAGTTGTGATCCTTTAGGTATCTAAGGAGTCGTGTGTTTATCACACGCTCCATCACCTTGGAGAGAAGGGATGTTATAGCAATAGACCTGTAATTCGATGAGTCTGATCTATCACCCTTTTTGGGCACCGGGTGCACATTGGTGGTTTTCCATGAAGTCGGGACTTGCCCAGTGGCGTAGGAAAGTAAAAAAAGCGCACACAACTCAGTAACGCACAGCTTTAGCACCACTGCCGGTATACCATCCAGCCCACTCGATTTATGAATGTCGAGAAAGAGTAATGCCCCCCGGACATCTCGCTGGGTAATAGAGATTTCGGGCATTGAGCTACCGTCATTCATATTCGAGTTAGATGTAAAGCAAAAAAAACTGCTACCTGGTTATTGTAGTGGTGGCATGGACGGTTGATAGAAATTTCCCTCGGAAAAACTGGCAAGTCGCTCGCCAACTTGAGGCAGCATTCAGTTTGCGCTTCAAAACAGAGACATTAGGATATCCACATTAGCACGCGCCGTTGTCCAAGCATTGTAAGCAACCTGCTTAAGAAGATTGGCTTCTCTACAATGCCGGTTAAACCATGACTGCTTTTTAGCTCCCGCAGTAGCTACAAGGCGATTAGGAATGTAGCATTCGATGCCATCCAATATCGCCACAACTGCTGCAGTTGCGCAGGAATCAATGTCGTCTGATTCGAAGCATAGCTGCCTCCATGGGTACGATGCATAGAATTCACGCAATCCATCCCAGTCTGCCGGTCTATAGTGCCATACGCTACGACATCCGGTAGGCAAAGGTGGGCCGCGTCTGGTACAAGTCTGGATGAGACAGTGATCCAACGAGCCTAGCGGCGCATCCACTGACATTTTGTACTCATCCGGACATGTGGTCAGCAGAAGATCCAGTAGAGAGCTTGCATGGTCCTCTATATCTGGTATTCTCGTGGGAGAATGAACCAGTTGCGAGAAACCATAGGCCAGAGCCAATGTATGTACAATATGTAGTACGAGTACATTACCTATAGTACCTATCCTCAGTAGAGCAGTGATATCGTAGTAGATGAAGAACCAGCCAATTTACCTACAGGTTTCTGGTTCCACTCCTGGTATGAGTATGTAGCACTAACTTCGTGATTTCGTTTTTACGCGCATATCAATTATCACAAAAGCATTGTGAAACGTGCAAGTCCAAGAAATTATGTTTCGAAATACGTGTGACCTAAAGAAAGCTTTGGTTTTCGCTCTGGTACGTGCAGGTCAGACTGCAGTCGCTCCATGTCAAAATCAGAATCTTCGAGAAATCCTTAACATTAGGCAATGGATTATGAAATGCTATAATGTTAGAAAGAAGAAGACCTGAATTTGAGTAATTTGTGCGAGTTGTGAGTGTCGGTGCATCACCACGCGTAATTGATGTTAAAGAGTTTTAACAAGCTTAACCATCATCCGCAATTCAGTCACTTTTATTTGGTCTTAAAGTATAAGACTTCTGATATAGTAGAGTTTCTTCCTAAATTGAAGATAATATGAAACATGTTGTTCACACAATTCCGAAAAACAACACAATTCCGCGACAAAATGTAAATGAATCCGCGTGAGTGCATTTATTCAGACAGGCGCTACGATGTTGTCCTCGCAGCTCTAAATTTCCACACAATTTTAGTTACAGTACGGTATTGTGACAAATTTTATTGTTTAACGACGTGCAGTTTTTTTGAGATTCTGTATAATAAGCGCGAAATTGTTACGAGAATTTTCTATTGGAACGGGTAGAAAAGTTGTCCCTTAACTTACTGCCACAGTACGAAATCTGTATTTGCACTGTGATAAACAGTGATATATCTAATATTACAAATCTAATAAACGCAAAATAATAAAAATAGTAACAGCTGACATTGTATTCTATTAGTGTTTCAGTTTCTTTTTACGCGCGAAAATTCGTTTGTTCTATTGTGCTATCAGTGGGGATAGCGTCCTTAAACCTTTGTCAGAGTACCACGCATATCTGTTCATACCACGACCGTGTATCTTCTCCTCGCTAGTGGCAGCCAGGAATACTTTTTTGATGTGCCCGAAGGCTGCCTAAACGTGAACAGACCTAGGACAGAACAACGAAAACTTTACGCAACATAGAGATGTAAAGAGATTAAAAAATGAATTTAACAAAAAAAAAAGTTCGTTTTTAAGTTTCATTTATTATTTTGCATTAGACGAGGGGATACAATTTATAAAGGCGATGACTGCTTATCACTTTACCTTGTTCCATAAAACTATTTTACAATGGCATTTTTACATATGACTTGAGTATAACTTACCCTTAAAGTTTATAGTATAGACCTTTCATTAGATACATTATTAACTTTTATTTTCTTGTAGTATTTTATTACGGACATAGGCCGCAATGTTAGATTTACCGTGTCTTATATAGCCTTTAACTCAGGAAACAGTATGATGTTTCCAATGAGGTATATTGGTTAACATACGATGAAAAGTTTAGGCACGAATCAATAAATCATTTAACGGCGGATGAGGGCAGCCCGCGCTCATAAAAACATTGTGTTTTAGCACCTAAATATCTCAGCAATTTGAGCCTACTCACCAATCGCAGAACATTTTAACCAATAAGCCGATAATTGCCGCGATGTTGATCCGGGAACTAGCCAATAAGAGCTGCGTGTTCTATTTGTTTACTTGACCTGATCTGTCTCGGATCGGTCTCATAGGCTCTCCATAGTTAATTTCCTTCTTGAATTTAGAAGAATGTATATCTCATGGTGAGATATGAGCATTCGTACATATGTAACCTGCTAAAATCATACGCCGCCATTTGTTTTAGCCTGTTAAAATTAAATAAATAAATATTGTCGGACAAATTACACAGCGCCATCTAGCCCCAAAGTAAGCGAAGCTTGTGTTATGGGTACTAGACAACTGGTAAACATACGTAAATACATTTTTTTTTTGTAAATACATACGTATTATACATAGAAAATACCCAGACCAATACAAACAGACATGTTCATGCACACAAATGTTTGTACTGTGTGGGAATCGAACCCACGAGCGTTGGTGTCAAAGTAGCGTAACAGCGCGTTTCACCACTGCGCCACCGAGCTCGTTGTGTTAATAACACTTAATAATTGTGTTAATAACACTTAATTGTTTGACAGGTCTCTTTTTTTATTGGAACTATGCTTCTTTTCGATGGCGGTGTTAGTTGCATATAATTAAAAAAAACGCCTTAAGTAAACTAAAATGTACCTATTTATATTACTATGACAGCGATATAGTAAAAACTATGACCACTTTTTACCCAAAGGATCAGCCATTTCGGTACCTTCGCGGTGTAACAATTAAAATGATTAATAGGAGAATTAGAAATATGTAGTCAAAATCATTATCTTCCCCAAACCCTTAGCCTTAGGTAACGGACCCCGCCAATCGTAATGGATTAGGAAATGGATACGTTACGTATGTATGTCGTGTTTAGTTTTTTGGTGATCAGAGCAAATAAGGTATTGTAATAGTGATTATTTGATTGATCGACATTTTCATAGGAATATTTAATGGCACCTATACAGTGTGGCATTTTGCCTATTAGCTAATTGCAAAAACTTCTCAATTTAAAAAGAAAATCATAATACTACTAGATAATTAAACTCAAAATGTAATCAGAGCTAGTTTAGGCCAGAATATATAAATAATGTATACAAAACAAGTAAAACTTTTGTTTAGTTCCCTACCCATGGCATACATGCACACAAAGAGACCCACACGAACATCCAACACTTCAAAAATAACATTGATCAGTATTAACAAAAACTTAATTTTGTCTTTCAGGGTTATAATAACTTCCCCTAAAAAGGGAAGTTAAAAATATCCGAGTCTGAGTTAGCTATTCTTCGTTCACAAAGAAAAGATAACCTATTACTACTAACAGTGTAACTCTTTTGAGCAAACTAGAGTGAGCTTTGAAATGATTGAAAATAGATAAAATATTCCCTCCTTACTCAGATCCTGAACAATCGAGAATCAAACAAAGAAAAGCGATATCACATTTCCTTCGCCAAATTTCTCGTTTGACCTAACTTTTGTTCATATGTACAATAAGTTGGATATAAAATCACATAATTCAACTGATAATAATTTCACATGAATTCACTGAAATTGTTGCTAATGTGCCGGCTTATGTTTTAGTTCCTTGGAATAGAATTCAAATCGGCTTTGGAAAATTACATTTTCTTTGGTTACGATGTTAGTGATACAGTCGCTGTAAACAAGAAATTAAAAGATTATACAAAATAATACATTATTATTTAATGACAGTGTATTTTGCTTTAAATCGTTTATTTTGAATTTTACTGTTATTATTGTCATCTATCATACACAACAGTACATATTCAATTTCTGAAATTATAGAACAAGGTATTTCTCCGATAAAGTATTACTCTTTTCAATTACTTTTCAATTACTTTAAGTAATGACAAACTTTCAACATGATGTACATTGTGTTCATATATACATGATATCTCATTAACAGGTTATGGACGATCACTGGGAGAACGAAGTCACAGAGTACGGTGCAGTCAATATAACAGGGTTTCGCATAGTCGACCACTCGCGCAAGATTGTGCGCGATTTCATGGACGGTTTGCGACGAATGGACACCCGTTTCAAGGGGACCATATCGGTAAGTGCTCCGCTTTCATTACGCTATAGTGCTGTATCCGCAAATTAATTTAATCGATATGGTTAAGCTGGGACTTAGTATCGATTTAAGAATAGGGAATATATTTATGAGTATACAGAAATTTTCTACAGATAGCTTTGTAAATTTATTACATATACGAGCCACTATTAAACAACTGAAATGCGGAAAGGCAGTGGGTGTAAGCGCAGATCCCCATTGAGGTCATCGAAATATGGGAGATTTTGGAGTACACTTAATGCACACATTTTTTTTTTTTAACGGGACCACTCAGGCAATGAACAGTGAAGTCCATTGCCGTCCCGGGGGTTAAAATACAGCTGCCTTGGAACTCACAAACGAATTAAATCAGAAGAAATTTGTTTTGAAATTTGAAAGTTTTGGAATTGACTTCACACCTTATGCTCTAAAATATGGAAGTCAGAAGCTTGGCCAACTAGTAGAACTAGCGTGTTGAACGAATTCTAAAATTCTATAGACATGTTAGCCGAAATCATGACGCTATGTAGAAGGCGAAAGAGCCAGAGTCGATCCCAAGCTCGATGGACGGACTTAATTAAATCCGCCACAAAAACTTCCGTGACAGAATGTGTCCGTCTAGCCGGCAACAGGGATCGATGGACAAGGATCGCGAGAGCAGCAACTGCATTGGAGAGCAACACAACATGACCACGACCACTCCGTAAAAAGTGAACGGCTAAGAAGAAGAATGAAACATAAATTGTATTTCTTAAATCTAACAACAATTTACCTCACTTTGAGTGTTACACAGATTATTGTTTAGAGGAGTAGTACGATGTGACATCCACAGTTTCGTTTTATAATCACAAGATCAATCAACATCATGTAGAGAATTCAATCTCATAGGTATAGTGAAAATTAATGGCACTGCACTTTTCCCGATAGCTTTTCTTCCGCGATCTTGTATGCTGCCGAATCAACAAATTGTCGATTGGTTTTCCCAATGGGCCCAATATTTCATCTATGGGTTTATTCAAAAAGTTTGGAGAAAAATTTTTTACATTGTCGGCAACACACAAGTTATGCCCTGATGTTGCAACTGTCCATAAGCTATGGCAACTATTTACGTCACTTATTATATGTATATTTGAAGAGCGGACACTAAAATAATATAACAGCAAACGGCATGACCGTTTTTGCACCATTTGTTTACTTCATAAGCGTCAACATCGTCATGTAAAACCTACTTCTGTCTTGATTTCTTCTGGCTTACGTAATACTGTAATCCTATGTAAGATCTTTTATTTTCATATTTCAATACGTATCGAACTCAATGTTTTCTTTGCAGAATAAGTAAGAGTGTTTAAAATAAGTAATAGGGGTTAAAGTATGAAATTGTCGTTTTATAGTACTCGTAATAGATAAGTTGAATTGATATTAAACCTTCAAGGTGTGAGATTTTCGAGTGAAATCATCATCGTACGTCGACGAGTACGGAGTATTCGCCTCGCCAGACCTTGCTCTAACTGCCTACCATTTCTTTCATGATTTGGACAATTTTTTACGTGGTAAATAATTTTCTCCTCAGGGGGCAGTACAAAATGCTTTCCCACAGTTTGTCGAATCTAGATTCCCAGAGTTCTATCGCAAAGGCATAAATAAACTTTCGATTAGATGGCAGCAATGTATAGATAATGTGGGTAAATATGAAATAAATATGTTACATCTTAGAAAAAACGAGTTTTAATTTTTCAGTACAAATCGGAATTTCTTACTTTAACCCCTGATATTTACGTATGTTTAGTGGCCGTTTATTATACGTATAGTAATGTAAATAAGTATAAGTGAAGTAGCTTTGCCTATTTCGATGGCGCTGTTAAATGTCGCTGTGTAATCTGTCTGAATATTTATAATTTTGTTATTAAGAATAGTAAAAAATGTTTATTAGGGTTCCGTACCCAAAGGGTAAAACGGAACCCTATTACTGAGGCTCCGCTGTCCGTCCGTCCGTCCGTCCGTCTGTCACCAGGCTGTATCTCATGAACCGTGATAGTTAGACAGTTGAAATTTTCACAGATGATGTATTTCTGTTGCCGCTATAACAACAAATACTAAAAAATAGAATAAAATAAATATTTAAGGGGGCTCCCATACAACAAACGTGTTTTTTTTTTTGCCGTTTTTATGGTACGGATCCCTTCTGCGCGAGTCCGACTCGCACTTGGACGATTTTTAATATAATTGTAACCTACACATTACATATTATCATTAACCCAAAAAGGAAAAACATGTGGCAAATGATATCAAATTAGGTATCCATTTTGAAGCAGCAAAGGACAGTGTCTCCTAAATTTAATTTTGCCATCAAAATGCTATTTTTCCTTGTTATGATTTATTCAACCACAACTTTAGCGGGCGTGGAGAGGGCGTTAATACGACGTGCTCTGACGACCCTCAAAATGTCTGTGGTTTGTCTTACGTCACAAGTCACAAACGTGCCGCGTAAGTTTTCCTTGTTCATAATATATAGAGCAGAACTTTACCATTATTCTTATAATCTAGTCCATCTTAATCAGTAAGGAGAATCTATGACCGCTTCCAACCTAAATGATCACCACTCACAGTAGCTGATTATTGTAACGTCAATAGAACAATACACAATTCTAAAAAAAAAAAACGATTAATGAATATAGTTGAAGTTCGGTAACGGCCTAAATTTAGACTAAGCTAATTTTCAGGCCTTTAAATTTTATTCAATACCTACCTTACCTTGAAAACAACAAGCTCTACAAGTTAAACAGGTCATATAAAGGTAAAACTTATTTAAAAGTATTTGTCTCTACTCTCTCAGTCCCACATAGGGCAATCTCGCTACTCTTTGAACATGAATTGTAATCATCTCGCCGACACATATACAGTCTACCTACCTCTAAGTTTATACAGATGTGGATCTTACGCAAGGACCAGTGAGCCCCCATTCCGTTAGTGCTATGTGGCAGGCTTTCCCACATAGAATCATACATCTACGTAATTTTTACGCCGACATCTATGACAATTTTATTTTACAATGCCCTTGTCTCGTTTTACGATAGCGGTGAGACTGATACATATCTACACTTATGAAAAAACTTACTCATCTATAGTTGCAAAGAAGTTGCCTTTAAACATCAACAAAATTTTATGAGAACGCCAAGGGTGTATTTATGCAAGCCTTGGTAAGGTGCTAAAATTGGCATCTTGTGAACGAAATTTTCATGTAGGGTAATAACCCGTTTATGTAGATTTCACTAACTCACGAACCCCATAATGAAACCGTAAGTACCCTTCCTCTGCATAAATTATTATTCCATATGATCTTCCTTATGCGAGTAAATACACTTAGGTACTTTTTCGATTTGACTGCTCCGTACCGTTGGAAATTGTTTCCGAGTAAAGTTAACTCATCACAATTGTTAACACGAATGTAATGTACATATATGATGTACGAGGATATTGTGTGTAACATTTATTCAAATGTGAGTGTTAAAGCTGCCGTCATATTGTATGTCTCTGAAAATGAGAATTTCAGAGTTTGTATACACTTTATTGAAAAGTACGTACTTTTATAAATTAATTAACGTATTTACGTGTCACCTTTTATTGCGTAATATTATTACATCATTCCTAATAATCAGTAATTTCTACGGTTAATAATATTGCTATTTTATCTCATTAGTAGAATAATAAGCCACGGCATTAACGAATATGCTAACATAGGCAGTTTCACATTTTTATCTACTAAATTGCCATTTTATGCAATTAATGTTATAAAAGCGAGTGAGGTTTGCAAGAAAGCGAGTCATGTAGCGCTTGGTTCTCCCTGTCAACAACGCAAGGGATTTGGCGGGAAGTTTTAGTAGTAAATTGCCATTTTATATAAAGATAAACAACATTTTTTTAACAAATACCTTTATGGACATTGTGTATGGGTGATGTGTGTGGTGTAAAGAAGAATTAAGGAGAATAAACTGTAGAACCAATGCAATAATTCTTGTTCTTACTTAGGCTCAAGCAGCTCTCATGTATGATGGAGTACAAGTCTTAATGGACGCTCTTGGAAGACTATGGAGAAAAAAACCAGATGCTTTTAGAAGTGCTTTACGCCGTGCCGCAGGTCAAGCGAATTCAACAAAAGTCATAGATTGTAATCCAGGGAAGAGCTGGGTAGTGCCGTTCGAGCATGGTGACAAAATTTCAAGATTGATTAAGAAGGTGAGTCAATAAGTTAAAGTTTGTATATTGTTACTGTAACTATGGTTAGGATAGGACATATACTTTTCAACCATTTAAACTATTGTATTGCACACTTTATAGTTTACGGTAACCAATTTATGGAAACCGATGGTGTGCTTGTTTATATACCGAGGCTATAATTAAAAAATCAGATTTTCATATGCTTTTTTGTTCCATATACATCAAAAGGTTTCTTTAATAAATCAAAACAAAATGTATTAATGTAAGGAGTAATGTAATGTACGTACACATTTTTTTCGGTATACAAATATATTAATTAGCTCTTCGTAAACTATTATTTTGTCAATGGATACTATTATCAATATTTGTAAAATATAGAGAATCAATAACAAACATGATCACGCTAACTAGCCATTTTTGTTACAGACCGATATTGAAGGACTAACTGAAAATATATCATTTAACGACGAGGGGCATCGTTATAACTTTACGTTACAGGTCGTCGAGATGACTGTTCAGAGTGCCATGTTAAAGGTAGGTGATCTTGCTTTAATAGAAATTTGTCCTTTTTAGCAGACTTCAATCGCTCACTGATTTGTTTGCAGCATTTAAAATTCGCATTGTATTAATATTGCCTATTGTACAATTTACAAATCTTTCCATAAAAACAAAAACGTGATTTAATGGCTTTCGGAATTGTGCACTGACGATGACAAGAACTTGCCTTTCGTCGTAATTAAATTAAAGTCAATGAGTAATTATAAATTAATTAATTGAGTGAATAAGTAAAAGGAAAGTAGATCAATACCAATTAACACGACAGAATCATATATACAAGTAAATATAAGACGGTTATTTACCAGAAATGTCTTTTATCGATGAATAGAAAAATTTAATAACATGAAGTTTACTGAAAAGTTAGAAATGATATTTGTACACGAAATACGGATGAAAATGTACCAAAAAAAAATAAGTAACTACAGTAGACGTACAAAAGTGATATTTGTCATAACGCAACATCCTGACCTCAACATATTTCAGTATTAATTTCACGCAAGTAATGAAAAAATAAGAAACTATATTTACGAACCATATTTATAAAAAATTAAAAAAATTATCCACACCTTTTGTGAAATGATTATGGTATTATAGGACCAAGTATTGGAACATGTCAAAATGGCGATATTAAAAGTACTGCATTACTGAATTTCCATTACAGTTGTTTTTGATAATTCGACTCGATGTATGAGCGAGGATTTTTAACGAAATTACATTCATTTAACATCAGCCCCACAACTTACTAACGATTTTTCTCCAACCATAAATCAATTTGTTCAAAGTTTTGCGCCATTATTACGGCCGCTACTTTGAAGAAAAACTTTGGAAATTGATAACCTTTGTTTTCAATGTGGATTACTCTTTATAACCTGATTACAGCAAAGCTAAAAAGGAGGGTTATGATTTTATCGGGTTATATATCTATGTACGTTCAGCTGTCACTGTTTATCTCCCCAACTTTTGATCGTATATAATAATGATGAGGTATCAATCGAAGTGCTGTGCTATTCGGTTGGTAATATATTACATGATGTTATAAAAAAATCTATTTGTTATATCTCTAGAGTTAGCCAGCTCAAAATGCATCTTCTGTCCGAACTTAAAATAGTTTGAATAAAGAATTGAATTGAAAACCAAAACCTTAAATTTTGAACGTATTTTTTTAGTGTTTTATTTCGTTTATTATAGGTAAGCGTTCATAAATCAACCTACTATATAAAGTGGTCAGGAGAAATTCGAACTTTGTTCTAGAAATTTGAACAATTAATTCTAATTAAAGATGTTACAACTGTAATTAAAATAGAATCATAAATATTTAAGTAATTATTAATGTCAAAGAAACTATCCGTATAATTAATTAATTTGTTTTTAAATTTAAAATTCTTTAGAAGCGATATGACGAGTAATTCAGATCTTTTTGAGACGGAAATAACATTTTCAAACGGAGATGAGGTTCAGTAAAAGATATATATTTCGTTTACGGCAACAGTGTGATTAATTACAAATTTCGCTATAAATTGAGAATTCATGTAAATACAATGAAATTCGTATTTATTTTGTTAAAACTTTTATAAACGTCTGTCTTGTTTTGAGTGATAGTTGACATCTTTTGTTAATCAATCAATCAAATCATGATAATAATTCAATTGTTACGTAAATATGTTTTTTTATTACTCATACTGTAAATTATACCTACTATCAATAGTACCAACTTATTGGAGGTTGGTACCGTCTGACGCCCAACTCTACCACCGCGCGCGCTCATTGGTCAAATCAAGTAGCACGCGCTTACTTGGCTTCCTACACTTCCGTCCCTTTTCACGAAATCACTCACAGCGAGTAGAAAGATGTTCCACATCAATAATATGTAAAATGTAAACATTTAATTAAATCCTTTTCTTAATTTAGAAATTAAAAAAATCTCTTCATGTAGCCATAACAGAATAGAATTTATATTTTTAACTAAAGCAGATTAGGCAAATCTTTTCTAAATACATTTTTTTTGTAATTATTTGTTATTATTTTACAAATTCTCATCCCCTAATATAATATTCAATAATGTTTTCAATACAGATTGCACTATGTTTAAATATGAATTAAGACGAATACAGTTTGCGTGAAACAGGCTCACAGTAGGCTCTTCCTGATGTTAGATATGTTATATTCCTTTATGTCTCGCTGGTGAAATCGGAGGATTTGATCACATTCAGCATGGTGCTTTTCGTGATTGAGTATCACGCCCATGCTATGTTTATCAAAATAATATCGATATAATACCCATTCCTACGATCTGATGACGAGATATACTCGTAGAAGCCGTTTTTCCCATAAGTCTTTTAAATATGGCATGTTTCTTATTTTGCCAAAATACTAACGATTCAGACAGTAGGTATGTAATAAACGTTAGTAGTTTGGCAAAATAAAAAACGTGACAGTAGTATTTAAACTGAATAAAGCAATCATAACAAAATATTTTTAATTTACCTAATATATTTTTCGTATCATCAACGAATACGAATGGAGGTTAACTGTACTCATCAATAATAACATACTTCGAAATAAAAAAAACAGGTGATAAATCACTGTTTTGTATATTTCGTATATGAGTAATAATTTATATGAAGAATAATTATAGTAATATCCAGATAATGTCTAACTTTATTCTTGTTAAAGTCATTAACATACTCCATTAGGTCGCTACATGGTCAGACACCCAAGGTTTGATGCCAGTACATCCTAAATATGTACAACTCCGATCCCCTGCGTCGTACGATACGAACAAAACATACATTGTTACAACGGTATTACAAGAGCCGTACATGATGCAAAAACCCCTGGAGTACGGTCAGAAAGAGGAACTCTATGGGTTTTGTAAGGACCTCACTGATTTGATCTCAAAAAAACTTGGCATTAAGTGTAAGTGTTTAATTATTATTATTCGTGTGTATGTATATTATATCAATTACATTAATATTAAGGGTTAAAGTATGAAATTGGCGATTTGTACTGAAAAATTAAAGCTCGTTTTTAGGGTTCCGTACCCAAAGGGTAAAACGGAACCCTATTACTGAGACTCCGCTGTCCGTCCGTCCGTCGGTCACCAGGTTGTATCTCATGAACCGTGATAGGTACACAGTTGAAAATTTCACACATGATGTATTTCTGTTGCCGCTATAACAATAAATACTAACAAATAGAATAAAATAAATATTTAAGGGGGCTCCCATACAACAAACGGGTTTTTTTTGCTCGTTATTATTAACGGCAACAGGTAGACGCTTGAAATATTCACAAAATATTTAGTTATATATTCACTTTAAGAATAAATAATTAAATTAAAATAAAATAAATATTTAATGTGGGCTCTCACACAACAAACGTGATTTTTTTTTGCCGTTTAATAGATAATGGTACGGAACCCTTCGTGCGCGAGTCCGACTCGCACTTGGCCGATTGTTTTCTCAGATGTAACTCATTATCTATACATTGGTGTCATCTAATCGGAAGTTTATTTATGCCTTTACAATAGAACTCTGGGGATCTAGATTCACAAACTGTGTGCAAGCATTTTGTACTGCCTCCTGTGAAGAATTTTTTTTACCACGTAGAAAAGTGTCCAAATCACGAAAAAATGGTAGTCAGTTGGAGCAAGGTTTGGCGAGTACGGAGGATGATGTATAGTTTCTAACTGCAGTTCCTGTAGATTTACGACAGATTCTCGTGCAGTGTGAGGTCTTGCGTTGTCATAGAGCAATAATGGTGAAGATTAGTTCATGAGTCGGGGCTGCTTTACTGCCAGTTTCGCCATCATTGTTCGAAGTTTAACACAGTAAACATCTGCTGTTATTGCTTGATCAGACCTGAGAAAGCTATAGTGAATAATGCCATGAAGAGACCACCAAACAGTTACCATTTTATTGGTAAGCTTTGCTTTAGGGCACTGTTGCGGCGTTTGACCTGGGGTCAGCCATTGCATTATTCGCTTATGGTTATCGTAAAGAATCCATTTTTCGTCACATGTCACAATTCGATCCAATATTCCTTCATTTCTGTACCGATTCAACAAGGCAACACAAGTTTGAACACGCGTTTCTTTCTGTAAATCAGTCAAATAATTTGGCATCCATTTTTCCATATTTTTTTATCTTATTGATTTGATGCAAATAAGTCAATGTTTTTGGTAAGTTAACATGAACCCATGTCGCTAATTCGTGGGTACTTTGACTCGGATCGGTTTCCACCATCTCCTTCAATTCACCGTTATTCACCTGTGTGGGCGGTCTTCCACGTGGTTCGTTCTTCAAATCGAAGTTTCCATTACGAAAGCGTTTAAACCAAAAACGCACGGTGCGTTCATTAGCAGCCTCCCCTCCAAACGGAGCATTGATATTATGAGCTGTTTCTGTCTCGTTAGTACCGCGTTGGAACCCGTGTTCAAAAATTACTCAGTTTTTCGATGTATCCATCTTTCCCATCTAAGCTGAATAAAAAAAAATTGGCCAAGTGCGAGTCGGACTCGCGGGATCCGTATTATATATAAAAACGGCAAAAAAAAACACGTTTTTGTATGGGGCCCCCTTAAATATTTGTTTTATTTTAATTTAATTATTTATTCTTAAAGTGAATACATAACTAAATATTCTGTGAATATTTCAAGCATCTACCTGTTGCCGTTATCAATATACAAAAAAATCCAAATCCAAAAATATTTATTTCGTTGTAAACAGTTGTTACAAAACATAGAGACTGACTCCTTCTTTTAAGTGTGTAAACACCTGTACCAGAAGGAGTCGCTCTTCCATAGCAACACAATATTTATTTACCTAATTATATAATATTACAAAGGTGCATTTTTGTATATTAAGGTTGTGTGTAAGTGAGGTGATCTTGGGTGGTAAGTGTGGTGTGTTTGGGTGTGAGTGTAAGTAGTGTGTAAGGTGTTAGTGCTGTGTATTCGTGTGTGTAATTATGTATTTGCATGGGGTATTTTTGATTAATTGTAGTGTGTTTTCGAGTATAGATATTGTATATGTGTGTATGTATTGTAAATTTATGGTATGGGTGCTATATTTGTGTGGTGTGTATGATATATGTTGTAAGTTGAGTGGGTATAATAGAGTGGATAGGGTGTTTGTGTGGACCGGTTATTAGGATACGTAAAGTAGTAACGATTCAGTTTCGTTATAAGTTAAGTTCTTTATCCATACAGTTATCGTACTTCTGCATTCGTAAAATGTTTTTTGGTAAATGTTTAGTACCTTATTTATCTGATTGTAAACATGCGAAGACTAATTGTTGAATTGTCGCCTGGCGAAAGTAGTTTTAAATTTGTGGATTGGCACAACTGATATATTTCTCCTTTTATTAAGAGTTTTCCTATCTAGTTTTAGGGTTTTATGTACTTTTAGTGTAGCGTGTAACATATAAAGCTTTCTAAAATATATATATAGCAAAAACGAGCTAAAAATCACGTTTGTTGTATGGGAACCCCCTTAAATATTCTATTTTTTTAGTATTTGTTGTTATAGCGGCAACAGAAATACATCATCTGTGAAAATTTACACTGTCTAACTATCACGGTTCATGAGATACAGCCTGGTGACAGACGGACGGACGGACGGACAGCGGAATCTCAGTAATAGGGTTCCGTTTTACCCTTTGGGTACGGCACCCTAAAAACATTTGAAATTCAAAAATCAAATATTTCACATTTTTTGAAAGAAAATCCTCATAAACATCACGTGAAAAAGTTACTTACGAAAATCTTACAGCATGAAGGTTTAATGTCAATTCAAAATATCTATTACCATAAAACGGCAAAATCATACTTCAACCCCTATTATTTACATGTATAAGATATATTTAAGTCAACATTGACTTCTATTATTACGAAGCAATTTTCATTTGTGCAATTTGTAGAGCATGTACTGTAATGATTGGTGTAAAAGTTTGATAACCACATGTTCAAAGTAGTCGCTGATACGTCAATTTTTGATTGATTACCTATGATGATATAAAAGTAGTGGTCGGATAATATGATGACGACATTTTATTCTGAAAAATAACATTATAAGTTATAATTTAATTTCATCCTTGCGAAATATTATAGTTGGAACTTTTTTCAGATGAACTACGGGTTGTAAAGGATCTCAAAGATGTGAAAGATATGAAACGCGGAATCGATTACCCATTTGAAAGTTTGTCTGAGCTGATCAGTGAGGTAGTTAGAAAGGTAAGTGAAATAGGAAAAAGTTACGTAAACTAGCATTACGGTCCTCTAGCGATCCAAACTTTATTAAAATTGAACTCGATCAAGCGAAAAGTCAAGCGAAATAAATGCTATGATAGAGTAGTTTATTTTAAAATGATACAATAGATGTTTTCTTTTAATTCAGTGTCACAATATCATCTAAAAATATTGGTACATAAATCTCGAGATTTTTTGTCTGTACACTTGTTTTAAATAATAATGTGTAGTAAAGGAATAATATAAATTCAAGAAACGCAGAATATACATATATTCATATATGATTCATTATTCCGACGTTATTACGAGTATGACTAGGTACTTATAAATGATTAAAACACAATAATGATCTATGTAACATATATCATTATTGTGTTTTAACAGTTAGTGTAGGAACTGTAAACTGTAACATTATGATTATAATATTGTAATAATTACTTTAAATGTAGCATCACTAAATTGAAATAAAATTTTATCTGAGTCGTCCCTTCTTAGATGGGATTTATGAAATAGATTTACCTACGTATTATTATTATTATTATTTACGTAATACGTAGACCTACCAAAGGGCTAAGTAACCGAAGCAGCGGGTACATTTAATAATCCGAGAGTAAGAGACGGGGATTATCATTGCCTATCCGTATCAGGAAACAGTCAACCTGTTTAAATGTTCGTAAATAGCTTACTCTAATGTAAATGAATCATTCAAGTGTGAACCAGCTTTGAAGGGGATCGATTAATATCTGTCTCTGAACTGTTAAGCGTAATTGTTTGGCAATATATTTCCACGTAAAATAGAATGGGTATGTGTGAGCATTTTAACGTATAAAAATGGCGCCTAAAGTTAATCATTTTAGATTAATTAACAATGTACTGATGGAGAGCCTGCATACTTCAGCACTGGATGATGAAATGAGCTAATATGGTCACACAAAGGCAAAAAATAAAACTAACTTTCTCGAATAATTATTAATAAATACGCTTAAGATAAAGTGAATTACATTCCACAGCGTTTATGTATATAGGAAGCTATTAAAAAGATAACTGTACAAAGAGATGCCTGATAGAGAAGCCTGATGTTTGTCTGATAGAATCATTATAGCAGTAATAAAGCAGTAAAAGTTACTTATTTTACGACACATTATAAAATGTAAGCTAAATTTTTGGGCAATAAACAAGAAAAATAACACAAACAGCCTCCAGTTGAAAGAAATGCAGAATTAAATTTCGAATTTCTAGATGGAAGCACGTACGGAAAAAGTAAATCTCAATTCCATTAACCGCTGCACTACAAAGAGTGAGTTTGTTTAGAGGGCTTTATTCTTTGAGATAAAATAATGCACTTTATAGCGATTTCGATGTTTTCGAAAGACGTGCGCTGAGTCAGGGTTAGTTTTGAAGTTGTAATTAGCATCTAAATTCATTTTGGAACGTATTATTATCCTTATTTCTACATATATCAGGATTTATATTATTTACAAAAACTTTATCAAAAACTGTGAATGCACGAGATTTCTAGGTCGTTGAATGATTTAAATTCACTATAGCACCCGATATGTGGTGTTGGAATCAGTTATTAGGTATTTTTTTTTATTTTGACCACAAAGTTTCTTGGGTTCGCTAGTATTATTATATATATATATATATATATATAGACAGTGAATTTTTAATTTTCACTAACTTGAACATAGGGTTCCGATTATTATACAAGCAGATAATGATATGATAATGTTTTGTTACGTCTTCAAAAACATTAGGATTAATCGTATTATTTAATATAAATTTATTGCTTACATTATTTTATAATGCAGATAATGTTAACCTTTATTTTTGCTTAAATATTTAACTAATACCTAAACTAATTTATTATACTATGACAATTAGGAGAAATTAAAAATTGAAATTAAACCCATTCAAAGGATATTATAAAATATAAGAAGCTCCACCAACAATATAAACCAGCCCGGTTTACAAATCTCCTTGAAACGGTACCATCTATCGCACCTTTATTATCAAAATATTAAGGTAGCGTTAATTTTTCCGATGAATTTAATACCGAATAAATTTTATTTTATCTAGTCGCTTGAAATTTAACAATCAACAAAATATGCATCAGCCGCCGCACACGGGGTGGAGCCAAAGGTATTGAAATGTAAAAGTTCTTAAAAAAATATACTACCAGTATTTTTATACAATACCCAATTTGTAGGGTATCTCCTGAGGTAAGTTTTAACAGTTTTAAGAAAGGGGATTATACGTCAGTCTCGTATATGAACCTTATTAAAATATTCAAGTATAAAATCATTTTATACCTTATGAAATTTATACAGCTGAACTGTTATAGTTTATAAATAATGTAAAAAAATAGTCAGCTGTTTTAAAACTGTGGTAAAACCGTCAGTCAACGGCATGAACATGCCGCACGCTCAGTACATCTGAGTCACAGTCACTTTGACAGCTGAACTGACGGTCTTTACACCCACAAGCATTCAGCAGACAGAATTTTTTAATATTATTAACAATTTTTAATTTATACAATTAATTTAAAATAAGTTATGACACTTATTCCTATGAAGAATGGTTTCAATAGATTTTTTTTATATGAGTTATAGTTCATATTTCATATTAATTATAAATTTATATTTTCCACATTATTATTTTTTATATTAAGTTTTACATTGTCGTCATTTTAAATTATATGATTACGTTCTGTACAAAAAGCCATTCGAGATTTTTATAAAATCCGAAAAGATTTTTAAGGGATTTATAGATGTATACACGATAATACAGATAAACTTCAATAACTTGTAAGATGAATGAATAAGTCGACACTTTCATGCTAAAAAGTACAATTGATGGAGCAATATTTCCTCCATGTCAGTCGGAGTTATATCAGTATATTTTACGCTCATCATATATAGCCAATGTTCGGAGTCATGCTCATCAATCAATTTCATCAGAGTTGGATGGTTGAGTCCCTTGGATTATAGACGGAGCGAACAAAATAGTAAATACACCTTTAAGTGGTTCGATGGTCATCATATCCCACCGACAATAACTGGCATAACTATGATCGACGAAAACCCTGCCTTTAGGTACCTTTTTTAACTTATATGTGCTTATAACAGATTACAATAGAATTACAATAATAATATAGATTTAATATTTATATCATTTTTACAGAAAATATTGAATCCCACTTTCAATTATTTTCTGTAAAAAAATGGAAGGATTTACTCTACTGAAGAGGAGTGCTTTTTGGAGTTTACTACTTAAGAAACGATTTTGAACTATAATAATTTTTATGAGGAGTAAAATCAAGTGTTAACTAAAAGTTATTTTATTGTACTTTTTTTTCAATATATTGATTCGTATATTTTTATGTATTATTAAACAATCACCTGGCGTGAAGATATACATACATACATACAACCTGCTTTGTGTGCTTCCGCCACCATTGGTGAGCACACAAAGCAGGTTAGATCAAATTGCATGTAAATTTGACTTTCGCAAAATAACTCCTGAATCTATTAACTAAAAACAAAATGGAAAAAGTCACACGCACTTCTTTAATGTAATAAAATAGTAAACAAAAAAAATTACTTATAATAAACAAACATTTGATAAAATTTAATTTGTATCCATCTATCTATCTACAACTTCACGTAAAATTGCCTTGCGATATTTACAAACATCACTCGCTTCTCTAACATTCATTGCTCTTCTTCAGCACGCTCGCCGGTTTGTAAGGCTCCTGATAAAATACGATCAATGTGGCCATGGTAGGTAAGTCTTGGCCGTCCTCGGCTGCTACATCCTTCTACTTTCGCGTTGTATATATGTATCGTTCTTTCGTTCTGCATTCTTTCTACATGTCCGAAACAAGCATGCCTCTTCTTATTTTAACACCGACACTTTCTTTCAGACCAGCTTTGTTTCTAATATTATCATTGCGAATACACAAACGTTACGCCACAAATTTTGCGCAATGTTCGTATTTCGACTGCATTTATTTTACTTTCATGCTCTGTTTGCGATACCCATCTCTCACTTACATAAGTAAGCGTTGGGATCAGTACTGCACTACGTATAGCGAGCTGTGCCTTCTGGTTCAAGCTTTTACTGGCAAAGAAGTTTCTCCAATGCTACATTCACACTATTCCCAACACTCACTTGTCTTTCCACATCAGCGTCGCACCTTCCATCCCTGCTGAAAGCGCATCTAAGATATACAATCTCATTCACTTGTTCCAACACTTCGCAATCATCAAACATAATCCTTCCATTGGTTCTGATTTATTTTCTTTCAAGTACTATTATCTTTGTCTTCTTCACATTCAGTAGTAAGCCTTTCTCCATACAATCGTCTTTCATCATTGTGACCAGTGTTTGCAGTTCAGATGGTGTTTCTGCTGATAGTACGGCATTGCCTGCATAAAGTAGATAGTTCACTACTAGGTCTTCCATGCGTAATCCTACATTTGTCGATCTTATTCTCGTAGGCAACTATTGAGATATATAATAAACAGCCTAGCAGATAACATGCAATCATATTTGGCACCAATTTTGACATTAAAACAGAGTGACAAGTTGCCATCTATCCCGCACACATGCTGAGCAATTCTTGTAGCTGGATTGCACAGTAAGGAGCATTGCGCCGTCAATCCCATATCTCGTCGATATGTCCCACGGTTCCTTTCACACAACCCTATTAAATGCTTTCTCAAGATCTACCAAACCGCAGGAAACCTTCTGGTCTATAGCCAGATGCTTCTCCACGATATTGCGGAGCGAGAAAACTTCATCCGTATATCCCCGTCCATTTTGGAATCCTCCCTGTGCCTCCCATATCATTTCATCAGATTTCACCCTCATTCTCCTTTCTAATTATCTTTCCATATACTTCTACTGCTAAGCTGATTAAACTGATGGCCCTATAGCTGTCGCAATCCATGCATGCCCCCTTGCATTTATTATACAAGGGCACGATGACTGCGCGTCTCCAGTCGGCTAGGACTCTTACAGTTTTCCAGCATAGATTGCTTAAGTACCCGAAGGCGCCCCAGACGTAATTGTCACCTAGTTTGATCATCTCAGCTGTGATCATATCAATTCCCGTAGACAATTTTCAGGCTACGTATAAACCATTTAATCTCATCCATAGTTATATACCTTCATCGAATGCCTCCATGCCTCCATCTCCATGCCGCGTGGTGTGAGCATCAGACTCACTCTCGCCAGCATCTGAGACATATTCATACATATCTCCAAAATATTCACTCCACCGTTCGAACACTTCCTGAGTGTTAGCAAGAATGATAATACCTGTTTTAGATTTTGTTTTGTCCGTTCTTTTTTTTATACAACTAGATTGGCATACAAACATGCGGCCCGCGTTAGATGGTAAGTGGTCGCTACAGCCTATTGATGCTTGCAACACCACGGGAATGTTACTCGCGCGCTGCCAATCTTGTGACCTAAGGCTATTTTGTCACAGTACCCAGTAATTTCTCTGCCATATCTCACCCTTCAAACCGGAACACAGCTATATAAATGTAGCTGCTTGGCGGTAGAAATAGGTGAGACAGACACCCACGCAGACAACTTTTGTACAAAGTCGCCCTCTGGTAGAAATTTCTGGATGCCGACAAATGAGACTTCTCTACCACTCACTAAAAGAGATTAGAGCTCCGAAGGTTTTCGCCAGTCTCTCTTCCTCATTCATAATTTGTCTTTCTCGCGTCTCTTTCACGAAAGTCTTGGTTTCATTCTTACATAGACAATGAATTTCTTTCTTCTTCTTTCACATACTTTCATTTAAGGGCAAAGATGATACATAGTCCAGCCACGCTTTCCTCTTTCTTGCTACGGAGGATTCAACCTCCGCATCCCACCAGGCATCTCCTTTCAATGTTTTATACCTCTTTGCGCATCCAGGTGCTTCTTTCGCACTATTCAGAACTTTCCGACAGTCATTCACATCAGAGTTGGAAAGGCTTGCATTCGCAAGTGTTTCGTTTTGCAGATATACATATGTTCTCTTTACACTTTCAGCATGCAATTTTTCACTCCTTACCCTTTCATGATCTCCGAAAGGGATACGCACTCGCCAATATCTGGCCACTTTTCGTTTCAATAGTAGAACCTCTAAAGGCTCTTGTATCCATTATAGTATTTCGAAGACGTCTATCTATTAAAATCAAATCAATCACACTTTTTTGGTCATCCTGTCTCCACGTGTGAATAAATATCCTTGTGATGAAATAAAGTATTCGACACGAGGAGGTTTTGTTCCATACATAAATCTAGAATTGACTTACCTACTTTATTACTTTCTTATCTTCATAGGAACCAAGAACAGTTGCATAACTGGCTCCCAACGCATCCATTTAAATCTACACACATAATCATTATTTCATTCCCTTTAGCTAAATCCAGAACATCCCTCACAGACTCCTAAACCTTCTCTTGTTTTTGGACATACGCTGAGCTTACGGGAGCGTAAGCAGCAACCAGAAATACTTGCGTGATGCCCAGTTTTATACGTACTCAGAGAAGTCTAGGCCCTACCTAACAAAAGTAATCTTTTACACCAGAGGCTAAGCGAGAGGAGAATACAACACTTACACCAGTACTGGCATGATCGTCCTGGTCTACCCCAGACCATAGGGCCATCATCCTACGGGGCAGATCATCGGTGTCGCTCCCCTTGCGCTTATTCTCTGTCCCACACAAAGCATCTATGTGCCCCTCATTCATTACGTCTATCAGCGCGTTCATCTTATCACTCAATCCGCCTCTCACATTCCACGTGCCTATGTAGCACTCGGCTCGCTTCGACCCTCCGGAATTAGCGTTGCTGCGACTGGGGCGGATCGGTGCGTGTCGGCGCCCGGGAACATCCTATCCCGCACATCGGTGCGCTTCGGTCCAGAATTGCAATCTAATTGATTAGCAAGGGTCATGAACTAGTACGCTTCTGGCACATGACCCCCATGGCATAATACGAGTATGTCTAGTTAATTGTAATTGATTATAATTAACTAGACATTATATATAATTATTGATATGTTATATTAACCAATATATTTTTTTTTATTAAAATTGATAAACTATTTCGTCTACATCTCTGTAATATATAAGCAATAAAGCATTTTTTTCTGTACATCGTTAAGGGGTTTATATAAAAACTTGTTCATAGTAAGTGGCATAACTTCTGTTAATAAATGAAATAAATTGCTAATGAAATTGAACTATAGATCAACTTTATTGTTAATAATGTTAAAAAGTGCCGTCAGCTTAATGCTTGTGGGTGTAAAGACAGTCAGTTCAGCTGTCAAAGTGACTAAGCACCACTCAGATGTACTGAGCGTGCGGCATATGTATGCCGTTGTCTGACGGTTTTTCCACTGGTATAAATACAGCTGACTATTTTCTGAATTATTTATAAAGTATGACAATTCAGCTGTATAAATTTCATAAGGTATAACATGACTTTATTCTTATAGTAAGTACCCTCTCTTCAATGCAGCTGATGAATACGCTCATTTGGTGCAACAATGACGCAATTACACTTTTTGTCAAAATGTAGTTAAGTATAACAAAACACGCGGAAAGGTTGGTTACATTCGGAGAAACATCGACAGAGCTGTATTTCTGATACTTTCCGCTAGATGACATTAATGTCGTTATTGCAATGACACTAAATGGTGAACTTTCTGAGGACATATCGTCATATTGGTCAGATGCGCGTGGGGCTCTGCCGATTGTGAACGCGTTTGAGTGCTACATCGTCATAACGGTGATTATGACATTATTTTTTTGTATTTCTGGCGGAACAACATCACATTTGTGCAATTATGACATTGTTGTTGCTATTTTTTGGAACACTTAGTTGCAACGACATATTTTAATATAATTATGACGTTGTACCTCTAACTTTTAGATTTTTTATTAGACTGATGACGTATTTGTGTAATTGTGACGTTGTAACCGAAAATATTTGTAACTTTACTCAAACAATATATAAAGTACTTTGTGTAATTATGACGTTTCAGAATTTACTTTGTACTAACATCGCAGTACTTACATCTTTCTGCTTTTATTGTTTAGTTTGGAGTTTTCACAATAATGGGTAGATAAGCAAGAATGTCGGCAAATGCGAGAACAGGGATTAATTTACCACCTTTTGCAAAAGCAAATATTGTGGATAACAGTTAACATGGTCAATCAGATATGTCTTCGCTATGTATGTCTAAGCAATCGCAATATTAATAATTACCCATAAATTTTTAGTTTGTGGGCATGCCTAAAATGAGGACGACAGGGCCCACTCAATTATAGAAAGATCAAACAAGAGATCCAGGAAGTCAGACCTATTTACGTACCCGACTAATATGTTCAAATAATTAGATCTGATCTGAATTTTCTATTAATATGAATAAGATAATTATCTTTTTTTAACTAAATTAAAGAAATTGTACTAAGACTGTTATTACAAATAGATAGAGTTATCCAAATAAACACAGAAGTTGATTTAAACTTAAATTGGTTTAATTTTGTCATAAAATAGTTAATTTTATATGGACAACATAGTGGGTAAACCACTAATTCAACAAAGTTACAAAAACATTATTTTCGGAAATAATATTTAAAAAATAACCTGTAATCACTCAAGAAAAATATACCATTTGTGGTCATCTTATAGGATAATCAAGTCTATATTTTTAAGTGCTAACTAATACTTATTTAAAACAGATAATGAACATAATCTTTATTTCCCTCTACTCTAAAAACACAAAATGTACAATTACGTCAACATTGTACCAATTGAGCGAATATTTCTAGTTAAAACTAACTTCAGGGATCACCCTACAATTTTGGGTATGGTATAAAAATACTATGATATTAAATATTATTGTTACGAATATTAGCGGGTATGAAATGACTTATGAAAATTAACACTACCTCCCCTACTATTTAGGTTCAAATACCTAGGTCTATAATACAAGTTATAATAGGCACAATACTTGATTAGTAACTGACGAAATCACGACCACTATAGTAATAGTACGGATCATTTGAAATTAGGAGAAGTTTGACATAAGAATAACGTTGCATAAAATCCTATTATTTCTTTTACACTTGGTGATAAATAACGTCACAAAGGTAACCAGAGAGCGGTGAGGGAACTTACGCCTCACTGCGGCGCAACGGGATCACACTTCGAAACACGAGACACTAACTAACTTTGTTTATTCAACCATAATCCTCTCGGTAATACTTGTTTGATAATAAGTGGCTTTGCTAGACACTCTTTTACTTCATTTTATCAGCTTTTGCTCTGGATACATATTTTATTATTATTATTTTGTGTTTGAATGCTATGGATTTCTTACATATTTATATACCGTAATGAAAGATGTATAAACTGTGGTTAAAAAAAATATCTCTATGTCTCAAGAAAAATAAAATTTTTGTAGATATTTTTAAATTTTACTCGATTTTTTTTTAATATTTCAATATGTCTATTTCCTAATACATTTTTTTCTAAATACTATTTCTTCGTGAATGTAATTGTTTATCATATTATCCACGTATACTGTATTGAGGTCGAGGTTAAGCCTTAATGCTTCGCAGTTCGTCTACATCCAATCTTCAAGGGGTTGTGCCGAACCGCTCCCTTAGAGGTCCTTGTTTATTGAGTTTCAGACGTATTATTGTAGTAATAAAGGATTTGCGCGCCCCGGTCGTCGAAGGCTCGTTTGCTTTAACTTTGCGAAGAAATTTGACGATAAATTTAATATCTAACGAAGGTTACTTTTGTCTTTACGAAATGATTTGATGCAAACATCAACACTATGTATGGGCTAAGGCGAGGCGGCTATGGCAGCTAATAACATAATTATGTTATTAACGTATTGCATTTAGCATCCTTTCTCTATATGTAGGTATGATGGAAAAACTGCATTACATAAATAATGTAACACAATGACATTACTAGCACTTACATAAAGCGGCAATGTAATTGGGTAACTGTAACGGGTTTCTATCTACATAAAATATTTTTGAAAGTATATAATTGTCATGGACTATAATAACAATACAGAAGCCACAACAACAATTTACCTTGCCTGTCTGTCCACGCATCACCTAAAACTACTGTATGGAATCACTGAAATTTGGTGTAATGATAGTTCATATCGTGGTCTAACATACAGTAGTTACGAAAATAAAAAAGTCATGCCCGCATTAGGTCCATTTGGTCACAAGGTGATATTTTGAATATATCATACCTACTTGTAATTAAATGCACACAAGTAAGTATCAAGTAACAATCTGCACGTACATGCGATATTATTTTTTTATTCTATATATGCTTCCGTCTCTGCATATGATGTGGCGTTTGTAATGCTCAGATATGTAGTGCGAACGAATTCACGACCACTAGTTGTTCATTATAGGATACGACGTTTTAGCTATAAAAATTAATATGTAATTACTTAGAATATGTACATTGATTGACTGTTTTATTATCTTTCTAAAATAGTTATACAATTTCGAAATAATTTGTTTTACCGTTCAAATTAAAGGTTAAAGCAAAGCTTATTTTGTAAAATAAATACTAACAGCAACTAAATGTCTTTATGCCAATATTTTTTGATAGAAATTGAACAACGATATAATACGTGGGTGACACAGAGAAAATCTTAGTCTCGTTATTGTGTATATTACAATAATTTATATTCCTGTTTTAGCTGATATAAATTGATGTTTATTGAAAATAACATTCTAGTGAAATTACTTCTGTATAACATCGTACTATTATTTCACCTGTATGTCTAAATGTGTTTTTGTACAGGATGCAGATATAGCAGTGGGACCACTGGCGGTGACACCGGAAAGGGAAAAATTAGTCGACTTTAGTGAACCATTCCTATCTATAGACAGCCCAGTTCCGAATACGAAGACTCCAAAGCAGCTGTCGGATACTTTCAGCTTTTTGAGACCATTATCAAAAGAAATTTGGGTATGAGCAGACAGTAATATTTCTACGAGAGAGTAGTCAAATTAAAATGAGTCACAATACATCTTTTTGTTTACAGTATATAAACTACACTAACTCAGCAAGTATAACTCCATTTCTTGTTAGAGCATTTTTTGTATATACTAAGATTTGAAACAACCAATGTTACTTTAAGCAGTAAAGGACTTTATTGGGCGAAAATACATATGTACACTCTATGACATAAATTTATTACTATGCATCTCCAAGTAAAAGTTAACTGCTCTACATAACAACAGACTTTTGATTAATGGATGGATACGCATCGTGGTGAAACGTACCGAAATTTTATATTTTACGATGAACGACTTGATTTTATTATCAAAATTTATAAGTTAGGCCTAAACCTATTAGCATTTGTAAGAATATTTAAAATAATTTCTTTCCTACACTTTTTAATATTGCTTTTACTTTTATTAGAAGTATACCTCAAAATCGTTAAAATGCTGTTCTATAATTGTAATGTTATAATGATTTACAGCTCTGTGTGCTCTTCAGCTTTTTCGCTGTTAGCATTGTCTTATTCTTGGTATCACGATTTTCTCCACACGAATGGCGTTCTATATCTATCTCGGACACACATTTGGACCATCCCATTAGCAGCACTAACGAGGTGGGTAAATATAAATTGTTTCCAAGTTTAATATTTTTATTTTACCCAGCTTCAAAATCAAACGTATCTGCTTCCAGATAATACTGCACAATGAGTTTAGCATTTGGAACTCATTTTGGTTTTCTCTTGGATCGTTTATGCAGCAAGGCAGCGACGTCGTTCCGAGGTACGTAAAGTTCTTATACGAAATTACGTAGCTCAGAATTTCCACAAATAAAGTTTTCAAGATAAAGAACAACAAAACTGTTGCCAATATAGGAGCGTTTTAAGTAATGCGGTCAATATTGCTACGGCGGAGGATATAAAACTCTAAATTAAATTCCATGTCTTGTGTTAAATCGCGCATGCTTGCAATACGAGTATAGTGTTTATTCGTCGTAGGACTTTCAGGATTTGAATAATACTTATGTAGAATATTACCATGTAGCAGCGCTTCGAGCACTTTGTACAATCCGATTTAGATCGCACTGAGAGATTTGTGAGTAGTATAAAACTGACATGATACGAGTATATTCGTGAATTCAGAAGCAATCAGCGATGGAAGATACGGCCAGTCTAATCTTCCGTCACTGAGGATATTTAACGCTGGTCTTCCCTCCGCTTCCGTTGTCAAATAAAATAGTACATTTAAAAATTAACACGTAGATAAATGAGTACTATGAAGTTTATGAAATATTGACATGGTGTTGATTGAACGCACAAAATATACAAACAAATAATTAAATGGTACACCTAAGGTATACTAGTAAATTAACTCATGGTCTAACTAGCGAAATAGTTATGATATAAGTTTTAAAAAAAAGTACACAAAGTTATATATAATATATATTATGTGATTAAAAATCCATGTGATTCTGGCGCTAGAACTACAAACGACAATGTCACCCACACAGATCCATTTCAAGTTATTTGTGACCATTATGTTACAGGACGCCTGCCCATAGTATCGGAAATACGAGTAGATCCCGCTACTCATAGTACTCGTAGTATTTCGTCACAATAAACTTAGGCATTTTGTGATTATAAGTACAGTTGTATCGCGTACTCACAACAACTCAGAAAAACAAAAGTTTATATTCACTTGTACTCGATTTCTTTTTATGTAAATTCGCGATTTTTTTTTATGTAAATTAATTACAAATTACATTTCATATGTCAGGTCCTTATCCGGAAGAATTGTGGGTACTGCCTGGTGGTTCTTTGCGCTCATCCTGGTTTGTTCGTACACCGCAAATCTCGCAGCTTATCTGATCGTGGAGCGCATTGCAGAGCCGACACAAGTTGCGACCTATCCTTCAGGCTTGGCACATACTGAAGTAAGAGACACATGCCCTATTACAAAGTGCAGGTAACAAAATAGCTCTAGTTTGTTTACAGAAACGATGCTAAAGCGACTGCACATGTATGAATGTTCTCTCAATCTGATCGTAAAGTGAATAATTAAATAAAAAAATATATGCATTGTAAGAATCAAAATTGTTTTTCTGTCATCATATATTACGACAGCTTATTATTTTAATGACATTGAGCAGGTTTTATCAACGCAAAAAACAATTTAATGCGACGAATATGTCACGCAAAGGTATCTGGTACTTTAGCAGCTTTACTTTACTCGCTAACGTATTAAAGATTTTTTATACCACTAAGGTGGAAATCAAGCATACGGCCTGCCTGATGGCAAACAGTCACAGTCTATGGACATTTGCAACACCAGGGGTGTCAAACATGAGCTGCCGACCCTCTAAAACCTCTTCAAACGTTTCTTAAAGAATTCCATGCCGTAGTCCCTCGGAAAAACCTCGGCTGGGAGCCCATTCCACAGTTTGAGATTTCGCGGAAGAAAACTTCTCTCGAACCACACAATACGCGACCATTGCGGTTCCAGCGTGCGAGGGTGAACTTCTCGCCGTCGGCGAGCGGTGCGTTTATCAAAAGTAGCTGTCGGTATCATATTGAACAATTCTTCAGAACACAGCTCGTTGTACAATCGGTAGAACACACAAAGGGACGCAAAATCTCTCCTTAAACTTGTTCAATACCGTGTGTGCGCTTAGGATTGTCGACAACTCTCACAGCTCGTCTCTGAATCGAATCACATAGTCCAAGCTGATATCTAAGGTGTTGCCGCCCAAAGGCGACTGCAGTACTCCAAATGCGGTCTGACTTGAGACTTATATAAGTCTTTGTCACGCGCTTAAGTACTGCTTAGCTCTTTTGTGCACACCAAGTTTTTTGGACGTCAGCTTGACCTTCTCCTCCAGGTGACTTCAATATTATCGGCCGGATAAATTCCACCACTAATATAAACTATGAAAGTAACTTTGTTTTCATACGTGTTCAATGGTTCGTTTTAAAAAAATGTTTCGGAGGTAGTATGTGTCAAAAAATTAGAGACAGAGTGTTTTTTATTTCACTTTATTCGCACGACATGTAACGAATATCGAGTTAACAGGTTAGAATTGGAAATGGGCATCATAGATTTTTCTGTTATATTCACGAGGTTCCAATGAAATTTTGTTGACTTTGGTTTAGTGTACATTCAATAAACAGACTCAAATCAAACCAATTCAATTTTATTTACTCGTTACCATAGTCTATCAACATAAAAATGTCAGAATCATCATCAATATAGAAATTGAAATGTCTGAAAATCTTGCGATCGTCATATAAATTCGATGTTTTTTTATACTACGTCGGGAGGTATACAAGCATACGGCCCACCTGATGTAAAGCGGATAGCGTAGCCTATTAACGCTTGCAATATATTAAGTATCACTCGCGCGATGCCTCCTCTGCTGCTTACACAGCAACTCCTTGGGAGCTTACTGGTGACCTCACTCACACGCGGGAACACCACAACCCTCTAGGGAGTTGTTATTTGGCTGCGGTTTTCTGTGAGGTGGAGGTACTTCCCTAGACGGACTGCTTTGATGCGCCCTACCTCTCTTAAAACATCCAGACCAAGACAAACAGACATGTTCATGCACACAAATGTTTGTCTTGTATGGGAATCGAACCCACGAGCGTTGGTGTCAAAGCCGCGTCACTCACGACTGCGCCACCGAGCTTGTCTAATGCGTCGATGTGTCATGTAAGTACCACAGAGCATTAACATTGTAATAGCCAATAACCTAGACTATAGATATTTACATAAAATATTCCATTGTATTGTTTTTAAGTTATAATGCCGCGAATCAAATTATAAGTTAACTCTTTAAGTTCAATAGGGTTTAACTTAAGCTTACTATCACCATCAGTTCTAATAATAGGACGCTTCGAACTCGGACCGAAGTGCTCCCGAATCGAGAAGAGCTCTTACGGTGCTGGTACCAGTATTAGTGACTTACTTCATTTTACGAGTTTTCAATAAAATAGTTTTGTTAGTTGCACTCAACTTTGTGTAATAATGACTAATATTGAGCAGTGCACATTATTGGAAATTGATTCTTAAATGCATTTTAGGTGCCACTTAGAAAGGAGAAATAATAAAAACTATTAAACGATAAGTCGACGCCTATTAGCTCGATGGCACAGTGGTTAATGACGTTGCTTTGACACCAGGGCTCGTGGGTTCGATTCCCACACAGGAGAAACATTTATAAACAGACCTGTGTGAATTGGTCTGGGTGTTTTTAAGAGAGGTAAGCACATGAAAGTAGCCAGTCTAGGGAAGTACCTCCACCTGACAGAAACCCGCAGCCAAACAATAACTCCTTGGATGGTTGTTGTGTTTCTGCGAATGAGTGAGGTTACAAGTAAACTCCTAAGTTGCTGTGTTAGCGCAGAGGTGACATCACGCGAGTGATACTTCCTGCATTGCAGGCTACAGCTAAGCTACAGTTTTAAATATATTACATCATGTCAGCCACATGCTTGTAAACCGACGTCGTTTAAAAAATATACCATGCGATGCTATGTTTATTCCAGCTTCCCCGGGTACGTAGATGTAAATGCACGCACGGTGGCGCAGTGGCGAAACGCGCTGTTTCGTTACTTTGACGCCAACGCTTGTGGGTTCGATTCCCACACAGGACAAACATTTGTGTGCATAAAAATGATTTTTTGTCTTGGTATGGGTATTTTAAGAGAGGAAGGGTGGATCAAAGCAGCCTGTCAGGGAAAATACCTCCACTTCATAGTAAACCGCAGCCAAATCAGAACTCCCTAGGGGGTTGTTGTGTTTCTGTGTATGAGTGAGGTCATCAGTAAGCCCCTATGGAGTTACTGCGTTAGCAGCAGAGGTGGCATCCCGCAGGTGATTATTAATGTATCGCAAGCGTCCTCAACCACTCGCAGGAACAAAACAACTCTCCAGATAGTTGTTATTTAAATGCTGCTATCTATAACCCCCGTTTCTGAAAATTATTTAAATAGCATATTTAACGCTATGTTAGTTAACTTTAATATTCTTCATATATTTTCATATTATACAGCGTGGCCGGAACATTGACGTCTAGAAAAAATTTAGATCCCTCGTATCGTGGGGTATCCGAATCACCCCATGTATGTTCTGCGACTTTTATAATTTTCGAGTTATGACTTTTTTTTAATATTTGTTAATTTTTGACCTGGCCTTTGATATTTTTTTGCAACTTAATCTTCATTTCTTTCATAATCATTAAAAAATGTAGTACTTAATAGTGCTATTTTGGCAAAAATCGACCCTCAAAGACATAGAGGTGGATTTTTTTTTAAATTAACCATCAGGTTAAAATAAATCTTTGGCCATTTTATCTTTCCTAAGGTTAAGTAACGATAGAGAATGCTGGAAACCAACCAACAAATAGATTCAGACCTTGGGTAAGATAGAAGTTGGGTTTTGTTAATAAAACATAGACGATAATGTGAAAATATACATAGGTTTTCTAAGTGGCCACCTCCAGTAGCAATACACATTCTGCACCTAAAAATATTTTTCAATCATCTAAAAGCCTCGCTGTTCTCTTGCACAACATGTTTGGCTTCTACAATCTACAATCTTCTATCTCAGCTTTTGTTTACTCGAACATTCTCGGGCGAATGCTAATTTCTTACAATAGCCCCAAATTGAGAAATCGATGGGTTTGAGGTCAGATGATTGTGGAGGCCACCTAATTGGTCCGCTGCGTTCATCTGTTTGGGTATGTTTCATTCAAGTAGTTTCAGACTTGTGTTGCGTAGTGACACAGGGCGCCATTATTTCGAAACACCATAGTTCGTCTAAGTTCGAGATTTAAATCTCCCAGCAACAATGAAAGTTCATTGACTAAGAAGTTTCTGTAGGTTTCGCCATTAAGTCTGGATGGCAATTCAAACGGACCAATTAGTTCGCCATTGAGACCACAAGTTAACGCTGAAACGATTTCGAAATGTTGAAGATCTCACTTCGTGTAGATTTTCAATCGTCCACGTGTGATAATTATGAATAGTGAATATTCCAGATCGCTTAAATCGCGACTTATCTGTCCGTAAAACTTTTATATAGAACTTAAAAACCAGGATCCTCTTGTTCTTTATGTAACATAATTTAGCAAAAATCAACGCGCAATTGGTGGTCTGTAGGTAGTAAAACTAGGACTCGTCGGATGTGGAACGCATGGTACCCTTCATCCTTAAGTATGGCTTGGATACAAGTTCTTGGGACGTTCGGTGCACGAGCCATACTTTTCGTACTCGCGGACGGATTTCGCGGAACTTCTTCCAGCACGGTTTCTCTGCGATCCGGGTCTGCTCTAGGTATTTCTTCATGACTGCTGCGTAGACCAGGCCTGCCTTTAAGGTGTTATGCGTGTGAATAAAAACACGATAGACGGGATACCGCCCAGGTTGCGGTCCACCACGATGTTGAAGTTGTTCGCGATACAGTCGCGCTACTTTACGGTCGTTTCCTCGTGCGACTCCATATTTCTGAATATCCACTTATTGTGTAAATCATCTCTTACACTTCCAAGTAAACAAAGTCCGAATCAGAATGCGAAACACCGCCCAATAAACGAGCAAAGTAGTCAAACAAATAGGCAGCTGGGTCCGTTAAGACAAAATAGCGACACGTGTAGCAGTAAACATAAATTGAGCACGACTGAAGTAACTTGTTTTACGTTGGCTTTGCGGTTGCGCGCTGCCCCTCTCACCACTGAAATTGAAAGAGATAGCAATAATTCGGTCACTAAGCCTCTCGGCCTCGGCCCATATTGCAGGTAAAACGAGTTGCATTCACGTTTACCACCCAGTATCTCCAAGAACGAATCGTGCAAAATTAATTAAATTTAAATTAAACATAAAAAATAATAAATGTTTAAATCTTAGTTTGTCTTTCAGTCATTTTTGGTTAGTTAACAAACTAATTAACCTTAAGAATGAATCAATGGCCAAACAAAATTTTGTAATCAGATGGCTAATTTTAAAAATTTTCCACCTCGCTGTCTTTGAAGGCCGATTTTAGCCAAAGTAATTAAGTACTTACCTTTCTTTTAATGATTATGAAAGCTGAGAGCCTGGCGCATTATTTAGGCCTACTTAGGAACCACGAAGTCACTTGTTTAGATTTTTAATTTTAAGTTGAAAGTTTAAGCCATAATTCATGCAACATATTTTTTTGCTTTAGACCAACATTTTTATAACTTTCATTAAAGTTACGAACCTGATTATTCGGATACCCCACGATACGAGGGACCTAAATTTTTTTATGGATGTTAATGTTTCGGCCACCCTGTATAAAACAATAACAAATGAAACAAATTGTTAATACTTCGCTAAGATCTGAGTAATGTAGCTAATAAGATAAGAAAATGGAAAGTAACAAGCATTATTACGGAAATCACTCAACTCGCCAACTTTTTAGTTCACCATTGTTGAGCAAAAAGTTATGTCTACTTAGTAGTAAGTACATTTAAGCCTTTGTCTAGTGACAAACAGTTTAAAATTAAAATTATATCAAACCATAAACTTTTGCGTTTGCGCGAGTATAATACTATCTATAACTTCACGCCAAATCCCTTGCGGGGTAGGCAGAGAGAGCCGAGCGCCACGTGACTCGATCCTTACATATCTTACTCGCTTCTTTAACATTCATTGCTCCCATGCACGTTCGCCGGTTTCTATGGCTCCTGATATCACCTTCTGATAGAACACGGCCAATGGTCATGGTAGGGTAAGTCTTGACCTTCCTCGGCTCCTACATCCTTCCACTTTTGCATTGTATATATGCTTTGTTATTCTTTCATCCTGCATTCTTTCTACATGTCCGAAACAACGGAGCATGCCTCTTCTTATTTTAACACCGACGCTCTCTTTCGGGCCAACTCTGTTTCTAACATCATCATTGCGCATACGGTCTACTAGCCTTACGCCTCAAATTTTGCGCAGCGCTCGCTTCTAGACGGCGTTTATTCTACTTTCATGCTCTTTCTGCCATACCCAGCTCTCGCTTCCATAAGTTAGCGTTGGGACCAGAACTGCATTGTGTATATGTAGTGAGTTGTGCCTTCTAGCTCAGGTTTTTACTGCCAAGAAGTTTTCCCAACGCTCCATTCACACTATTCCCAGCACTCACTCGTCTTTCCACACCTGCGGTGTACTTTCCATCCCTGCTGAAAGCGCATCCAAGATATACACTCTCATCGACTTGTTCCAACACTTCATCATCAACCGTAATCCTTACATTAGTTCTGGATTCTTCTCTTTCAAATACCATTATCTTTGTCTTCTTCGCATTCAGTAGTAAGCCTTTCTCCATACATTTTTTCATCGTTGTGACCAGTGTTTGCAGTTCAGATGGTGTATCTGCTAATAGCGCGGTATCGTCTGCGTTCACCAATAGGTCGCCCATGCGCAATCCCACATTCGTTGACCTTACTCGCTGCAGACAACTATCGAGATACAGGATAATTAGCCTAGCAGATAGCATGCAACCTTATTTGACTCCAATTTTGACATCAAACCAGGGTGACATGTCACCAACATTTGATTTTCGAATATCATTTTTTTTTTTCATTCAACTTACACGGGAAAGAGAAAATCGTAGTAATTTATGAATACGAGTTGCAACACGGAGCTAACGCGGCAGAAACAGCTCGCAATATCAATGCTGCGTTTGGAGAGGAGACTACTAATAAACGCATCGTGCGTTTTTGGTATAAACGCTTTCGTAATAGAAACTTCGACTTGAAGAACGAACCACGTGGAAGACCGCTCACACAGGTGAATAACGCTAAATTGAAGGAAATGATGGGAGCCGATCCGAGTCAAACTACCCAGTAATTAACGGCATGGTTTATGGTTTAACCTTACTTACAATATTGACTCATTTGCATCAAATCAATAAGATAAAAATTTGGGTGCCTCATGATTTTACTGATCCGCAGAAAGAAACGCGTATCGAAACTTGTGTTGCCTTGTTGAATCAGTACAGAAGTGAAGGAATATTGGATGAAAATGTGACATGTGACGAAAAGTGTATTCTTTACGATAACCGTAGGCGAAAAATGTAATGGCTGACCCCAGGTCAAACGCGGCAACAGTGTCATAAATTAAAGCTTACCAATATTAAGGTAATGATGTCTCTTTAGTGGTATCTTCCTGGCGTTATTCACTATAGCTTTCTCAGGTCTGGTCAAGCAATAACAGAACAATGATGGCGTAACTGACAGTGAAACAGCCACGACTCGTAAATTAATCTTCACCATTATTGCTCCATGATAACGCATGACCTCACAATGCACGAAAAACCGTTGTAACTCTACAGGAGCTGCAGTTAGAAACGTCATCCTCGGTACTCGCCAGATCTTGCTCCAACTGACTGCCATATTTTTCGTGATTTGGAAAAATTTCTACGTGGTAAAATATTTTCTTCCCAGGAGGCAGTATAATATACTTTCACATACTTTGTCGAATATAGATCCCCAGGGTTCTATCGCAAAGGCATAAATAAACTTCCGATTAGATGGCAGGAATATATAGATAATGAGGGTAAATATTTTGATTAAATAAATATGTTACATTTTAGAATAAAACAAGTTTTAACGTTTCAGTATAAATCGCCAATTTCATACTTTAACCCCTAATATTTAGTTTGAGAATTAAGGTTGTTTTTTTCTTTCAAGCCTTTTTGTTACGAAACTCACCATCAAGGAAATACAGGAGGAAAGGAGTACATGTCATTTCTTCAAATTAATGGCAACAACCTTACTGCATTTCTAGAATATTAGAGGCGTAATAATAAAAGTAAAATAGTGGATAATTTTAACTAACTACTCGTAGTGAACTATTTCACGTCTCATGTTACTTTCTCCAGACCATAATGCCTATGGCATGCGTTCGAGTTTCTTGTCTAATAATTCTATGGTATTAATGACCGCTACTTTCATATCCATACGTGTATAAAGGATATGCCTTTTTATATTGATATGGATGTAGCCTAAGTGTTATAAGAATGAGTATTATGCAAGGGATTAGAAGCGTCTTATAAATGATTTGAATAATATTATTCAGGCGAATAAAATCTGTCCGGCTTATAATAACCTTTTAAGTCAAAGCTATTGAAAAGGTTACCTATTAACTTAAGTTTGACTCTGATGTACTCTTTAAGCTGGATAAGGGCGTAGACTAGTTATTATTGCGATAAGGGAATTTCTAAGTGGGTGAAAGTGCCCAGAAGTCCCAGTAATTTTGCGACTGAAATGAAAATAAAGATTTATTTATTTCCTAGCTGACCCGACGAACTTCATGCCGCCACAGAATCAATAAATGTTATGTTAACTTATTAGTTGAAAGAAATTCAATTTTTATTAGGACAAAATGATTAAATGTCCAAATATAAATGAGAAGTATTTTCAAAGTAATGTATTTCATATGGCAGCAAAGCATTAGCTTCATAAAAGCAAACGAAATGATTCGCGTACCATTGTTGTACTACTTTATATTAAGCTATTTGTTGGATGGGTGGTTTTCGAGTCAATACCCTTCGTTGAGTTGACTGCCGAGCTAGCGTTCAGTTGTAAATTGTGCGGGGTAAGTCAGGCTGATCCAATGAGTTTAAACATTCACTTGTATAGGTAGTTTCTTCGTCTTGGTTTGTTATATATAGCGATTTTCGTAGTCATCAAAGATGCTCGGGAACACTTTGTTGATGAGCTCGTCCTTCATTTAGAAGAAATTGCAAAATTCGGCGGAAACGAAATCAATCCGTTAGTTTCGACGACAGAAATACGACCATTACTGATAGTCAGTAATTACTTAGAGAACCTGCGACAGATAGATAATTTAGCAATGCAACTTTCATGTTTGCCGTCAGCTACAGTTTCGTCTCATAGCGCCACAGAGTCGATGATTTGAGACAAGCGTTTATTTCAACAGCAGCGGTCGATCTTGAACTGGCTGGTAGTATTTGCCGGAAATCGACAGGCAGTAGAATCATTGCGCCTCCAAAACATCTCGACTCATTGCCCAGATTGTGAAATACGCTTTAAATACGCGTTTATGGGCCATTGTGCATTCATCCCTGATGATGATTTTCTTTGTTACCAAAACTTTGGTCCTTGCCGAGTGTTTTGCAATGTTGAAAGTCTATTTTTCAGTCTTTTGAAGGTTTAACGATAATTTCTTCACTGTATGAGTCGTTCTACGTCCTTTTAGTAACGTGAACGCTATCCCAGAAGAAGCAGCTGCAATTTCAGATATATTTCGAAAAGTGGGCAAATTGGGCAAATTCAGTGATATGAGGAATGTCTGTCTCGTTTCATCTAGCGCATCGAGGAAAAATAAGCCATTTCCATCATCAATTGCCTTTGTTAACATATCGCACACTTCCTTCTGTTGGGAGTTCAACAGTGGTACGTTCGATCCAACTGATTGGTTTAATGTATTTCACGTTGACATTCCAATTCTTGACTAAAGGCGACGTTCATTCCTCGATTTGACAGTAACATTCTTAACTTCACTAAGAAACTACCACGCATGATGTACCACATGTATTTGATTAAAAGCAAAGCCTGGTTATATAACTCTTCATTCACCTCGAGATCGGGATTCCCTGAACTGACATGAATTCGATGTAAATGTTTTTTGACCTACATATACATTTTTGTTCAACAATCCATGTGATTTCCGTGGGAAGCACTTGGAAATATGGCAACTGGATCTGGAGTATCGTTTTCAATTGAGCTGTTGACATGAACCATGAAATATAACTACACCATGGACAAACATTCATCAGCAACATCCGCAAATAGAAGCATTCGTCACTCTTTTAATAAACTGTGTAAATACGCACAAATGCATTAGCAGACCGCACATCCGGAGGATCAGAAACTTCAAGATTTTTGAACTATCTGGGATGAGCGTTCCAAGCGTAATAACGTGGCATATCAGAGGCAACGTTCGTTTAAATGAATCGCCTTGGTAAATCGAAAAGAAACTGGTCAATGTTGTCGCTGGAGGTGTTTTAGCTCTCACTAAGACGAACATAAAGATATTTATTGAAATTTGTCAATTCGTTCTTGAGACATCTTAAAAAAGCGTTTCAAATAAAATGTATGTGAAAATGAATTTTCTATATAATTTTTTTTCGTAATTTTTTCCATGTTTTAATAGTTATCTGCTATTCGGGGTGGAGACAAATCCAATAAAACAAAGACCATGAAAAATGGTGGAATTATAAATAGTGTAACTAACCCGACTTTCTTTCATATACTTAGTCTGGCCATAAATACTGTTACAATTAAAAATAAACAAAATATTACATTTGAATTTGGAATCTGTCATTTTTATATGATTATTCATTGTATTTCTCATTTTGGCGCCAATACATTGTACAATATTTTGCGATATTAAAATGGAGTGGGGTGATAAAGAGAACCGAATCGCTGTGATTGCATTATACAAAGTAGGTATGAAGCCAAATGCAATTTTTAAAACACTCCATACGCTTGGTATTAGTAAAATGTTTATGCACCGGGCTATTAATAGGTACAATGAGTCCTCCTCTGTTTGTGACAGAAAAAGATCTGGCCGTCCACGTAGTGTTCGTACGAAAAAGGTGGTCAAAGCAGTAAGGGAAAGAATTCGAAGAAATCCTGTCCGAAAGCAATAGATTTTATCTCGGGAGATGAAGATAGCATCTAGAACCATGTCGCGTATTTTAAAAGATGACTTAGGACTTGCATCCTTTAAGAGACGTACTGGTCATTTCTTAACTGATAATTTAAAAAAGAATAGGGTGATGAAATCGAAACAACTACTGAAGCGGTACGCAAAGGGAGGTCACGGAAAAATTTTGTTTACGGATGAGAAAATTTTTACAATTGAGCAACATTTTAACAAACAAAATGACCGTATTTATGCTCTAAGCTCTAAGGAAGTGGCCCAATTAGTCGACAGAGTGTAACGTGGGCACTATCCGACTTCAGTGATGGTTTGGTGGGGTATAGGAGCCATACTTTTGTGAAAAAGGTATCAAAACATCGGCACAAGTGTATCAAAATGCCATTCTTGAGAAGGTAGTGAATCCTCTTAACAACACCATGTTCAATAAGCAAGAATGGTCCTTCCAGCAAGACTCGGCGGCGGGTCATAAAGCTCGGTCTACGCGGTCTTGGTTGGAAACGAACGTTTCGGACTTCATCAGAGCTGAAGGCTAGCCGTCGTCTAGTCCCGATCTTAATCCGCTGGATTATGATTTATGGTCAGTTTTAGAGAGTAGGGCTTGCTCTAAACGGCATGATAATTTGGAGTCCCTAAAACAATCCGTACGATTGGCAGTGAAGAATTTTCCCATGGAAAGAGTGCGTGCTTCTATTGATAACTATCCTCAACATTTAAAGGACAGTATGGCAGCCAATGGAGACCACTTCGAATAAGCTTTTTATATTTTAAATGGTTTTATATTTATGTATTAAACTAATACACTGTAAAAGTAATAAACGTTATTTGCAATAGATTTTTTTTTTCTTTGTTGCAGTATTTATGGCAAGACTAGGTATATACGTAGGTCACACTATAAGTTTTGCGTAACTTAAAAAAACAACATGTTATAACCAAACTATTATGTTTATTGCTTTTTAAAATACTCTCCTTTACATTTTAAACATTTTTTCATGCGATCGAACCATTTTTTAAAACAGGAGGACCACAGATCTGTAGGCATGTTTTCTACGTGCTGATTGAACGCTATCACTGCCTCTTCGGAGTTGGTAAAAGTGAAACCTCTCATCAAATCTTTGATTTTGGGGAAAATACAGAAATCACAGGGTGCTAGGTCGGGGCTATGCGCAGGATGGGTAACGAGTTGTACTTTTTCGGAAGTTAAAAATGACTTTGTTTTGTTGGCCGTGTGTGAAGAAGCGTTGTCATGATGTAGAAGAACGCGGCTTTTTGGTCGTCTTTCGCGAACTTTTTCTAACATCATGGGACCCGTAGCTGAGAAAAAAAACGCGATCATTTTTTTACCAACGTTTCTCGCCTGCCTCACTTTTGTTGGCCTGTTCTCATTTTCAAACACCCATTCACAAGATTGCTGTTTTTTTTCGAGTGCAAAACAATAAACGAGCTCGGTGGCACAGTGGTGAAACGTGCTGTTACGCTACTTTGACACCAACGCTCGTGGGTTCGATTCCCACACAGTACAAACATTTGTGTGCATGAACATGTCTGTTTGTATTGGTCTGGGTATTTTCTATGTATAATAAGTATGTATTTACAAAAAAAAAAATGTATTTACGTATGTTTATCAGTTGTCTAGTACCCATAATACAAGCTTCGCTTACTTTGGGGCTAGGTGGCGCTGTGTAATTTGTCCGACAATATTTATTTATTTATATTTATTTATTTATAAATCCACGTTTCGTCTCCTGTGACAATGTCATAAACAGCATTAGAATGTCCGTGGTCGTACTTCAGTAGCATCTGTGAGCACCATTCCACGCGAGCCCGCTTCTGCTCCGCTGTCAGTTCATGAGGGATCCAACGACAACAAAGTTTCCGAACTTTCAATTCTTCGTATAAAGTTTTCTGAATTTGGCTCATACCAATCCCCAATAGTTCTGGAATTGTCTCATAGGTAATCCGCGGGTTTTCTTCAATTAGCCGCTTAACAGTAGCCACAGTAGTTATTTACGTTGATGGTAGTTGAAGGCCGCCCTTCACGAAATTCGTCATGTAAAGAAACTCGACCTCTATCAAATTCAGCAAACCATCGCCTCACGTTGCTCTAAGAAGGTGCTTCTCTCCCAAAAGCATTTTGAAGACGAGCAGCACAGTCTTGCGAAGAGAGAGAACTTTTAAAATCATAAAAAATCATCGCTCTAAAATCTTTTCGACTCAATTCCATTATCGTTGCGTACTTTGATGTGTGATAAAAAACAATTGACAAATGATTTCCCGCCAATTGTTTTTTTTTATTACTAAGTAGGTTGCAACATTTCAAAAAATAAAACATTCGAAATTCAAATAGTTCCGATTAGCTATAAGTGCAAAACTTTTAGTGTGCCCCATGTATATATATATATAAATGGATTATACTTTTTTTTAAGAACACGTACGTACCATGGAGTAACAAAGTAAAAGACTCAGTACACAGCGGAGAAGAAGTTAGTGTAGCTGACTACTCTTTGGAAAAAGAAGAACAGATGGGATGCAATACAATGTCGCGTATTTGTAGAATTAAGCATGTGGATTTAGCTATCGCCACAGCCAAGGGATCCGCATTGAGGTAAATAAAATTATTGTACTCGTAGTTTTAATATTTTGGTAACAATTGCTTATAGTCAATTATGTTGTGGTTATTAGCAAAAGCATAGGTTTTAACTGACTGTATACTCGTTGACAATTTTCTATTATTGAATAGTTTCACTCACTATCATGGATGTCTCAATAGACTTATATTGATTTTTGGTTGCATATTTAATGTTTTTAATTTACTAATGCAGATAAACACCTATTATTAGGTTCTCAACAAGTTATAGGCTAAAAAAACTATGTTGATAAACTATTGTGAGTGATATATTATTATGAACTTCACCTGACTACTTGCTGCGGAGCACGACAGCATTATTGTGCATTTCGGTCTAGTAACACAAAAAATTATCAACATTACCGACGTATGTCTATCATATCCCCTTTGTTTAAGACTTCAGTACTTTGCACGGTAAACCGAAGCACACAGTAAGCTGTCGATCCCAGCTGTCGATAGATGCCAGTTTGTTAAGCCAAGTGAGCTACTAATACTGCTAGCCTTCATGATCGTCAGTCAGTGTGACGGACATCGTAATTTAAACGCCTGTATTTAACCAACACCTCCATGCCAGTAATGGAAAAATAAGCAGGGATTTATGTGTATTTGGCTATATACCTAGTCAGATCATAAGTTCTGTTAAAAACTTTTGATGTAATTAATGATACACTTTTTGATAATTATGTAAAAGTTATATATGAAATGAAAGGTAATTAAATGTACAATAAAATTTTATTTACATTATTCGAAATGTCTTCCTCCATTTTGAATACATATCCTTAATCTACGCGGCAGTCATCGATCGCAGCACGCACCATATTTATATCTATTTCTGCCGCTGCTTTAACCAGAAATGCTCGGAGAGAGACTCCAAATTCTGATGAGGTATAGCGCAGACTTTCTCCTCCAAATGTTACCATATTATAGTCCAGTGGGTTTAAATCTGGACTAGAAGAGGGCCAGTCTTCATGCCCGATGAAGTCAATTCCACGAGCGGTCAACCAGTTTTGAGTGTATCGTGCCTTATGAGGTGGTGCAGAGTCTTGTTGGAATATCCTGTGTCTGTTTTTAAACATTGCTTGAGAAAGAGGTTCTACTAGGTTTGGTAGGACGGTATTTTGGTAAACCACGGCATTGGTTTTCACACCTTTTTCACAGAAAAACACCTCAGTTAAGCCTGAATATGCGACTCCAAGCCAAACCATGATTGATGAAGGATAATGCCCTCGCTGGACCCTCGGAATACGCGCGCTCGCTTCTTCACCACTGTGGGCGCGGTATTTTTTCCCGCATACCGCCGTAACAAAGCGCGGGATCTTTCCTTCCTAATATTTTTCAAACGCTCGTTTAAAAAATGGTCGGTTTTTTTAGAATAAGCTCGTAGTCCCATGTCTTCTTCATTTAACACTCTTTTGACAGTGGTTTTGCTTAATCCCATCTGAATAGCTAAGATTTTTTGTTCACGCACGGGATTTTTTAGATTCGCGCCTTCACTGATTTGATGACCTCTGGTGTCCTAACTGTGCGAGATCGGCCGCTCCTCTTACGATCATCGAAGCTTGAATCTTTACTATATCGTTTGATAGTGCGATAAATAAACCGTAGTGTTATTTTCAATTTTTGTAAAATATTGATAATCTCTTTTGGAGCGTAACCACAGCAGTACAACACGATAACCACGACTCTATCTTCCGTCTTCGACCATATCATATTTTAAAATGAATTTATCTTTTATTTTCAGCAAGCGGGAACGTTCTATTTTTAAAATTAGTCAAAGTATTTCTGGCTAGTATTCCAAAATTAGAATAATAAGGTTTTAACAGAACTTATGACCCGACTTAGTATATCACAACTTTTCAAAAGTCATGTCTTAGTTACACTATTCTATATTATGTACATACGTTAATATTTCTAGGACAGTCGTAAGTATACCTCTTATATAATGACATACTTTACTGCACTTTGTACTTTCGTAGTCAGTTCTGGTAATCTGGCGAGACATAAGCCAATTTATTACAATTCGTATTAAAGAGGCGATAGAGCGGAACTTCATTTATTAATATTCTCAACCAAAGTAAGGATAAATTTAAATAAAAAAATCGTTTGTAAAGTTTGTCAATTATTGTTATTAATAAATATTTTTGTTCAACCTCCCAATTTAAATGATCCATCTAAAACGGTAACGTTAACTTTTCGGTAAAAAAAAGTAAATATCTAAAGTAATATTTAAAGTAAATATCTACTAGATTGTCTTATACCCACTACATATTCTCTAGCAATCTTAACAAAGGGGGCGGTTAGTGAAAAGTACCCACCTTTTATAGTCTTTCGGGAGCCCTTTGAATCCCGTATTTTATGGGTAATGTAGGGGTCTTAACACTAATGGTCTAGATTTCCTGATGGTTAGCAGATTTAGACTAAAATTCCGTATTGATCACTCGTGATTTACAATAATATTATACCTATGTAGTTTTACATGGCAATCATTAGAATCAGTGCTTATTAGAACTTAGCATCATGCAGAGATGGACTTGTTCCAAGTTTTAAATTGTGCAGTTTTACCGCCTAATATTCTCATTACCGTAGTAAATAAAGTACTTTTTTATTTGTAAATTTAACTTCACAAATATTTACTCCTAACTTCAATATTTCGTTATTTAAAATGTACTTTGTAATGTTTTTGTTAATATACATCCTAATTACGCCATTGCGTAACAAAATCATATCTTCAGACCACTATCTACTTAATACTTGAATATCCAATGTTTTGTGATCAAGCGAATATAAACAAATATATAAAAAGGACATGGTGAATCATCTGGAAAAATGTACTTATTACAAAATTGATTGCAAATTATTTGAGGAAAGTTATGCCAGCATTAATTTGAAATAGGAGTTCATGTTGAATACATTTTTACAACAGTATAAAAATTCTTCGCTCTCAACTGTACATTGCGGTATGTGCTATTAGAGGGACTTGATATTTCCCATCTCATTTGGATAATTACTTGTAGGTACAATATCATTAGTTATTTTAAACAATACACCTCTTTGTTATAATATGTCAATATCATACATAAAATATTGAATTCTAAACTCGATAAAATAACTAATAAATAGTCTTTCTCTTCTGTTGTTCTCTAGTTTTCCTGGTCTCGTTATAGTATTCCCCGGTAATAAATATTTTCAAGTCCATGACTGGTATTAACACGATTCATGTTTATTACGGTACTGATACCTATATTTACGATAATAATACTTAATATCGCGTCTTAAACATAACTCAACTTTGATAAACCATTGCTGAACACGGGAGGAAGAATAATAAAACTTAATATCGCGACCTAAACATCACTCAACTTTGATAAACCATTGCTGAACACGGGAGGAAGAAAGTGAAAATAAAAGAGCACGCTAATGGTAGGTATATCGACGACGGAGCAGCGTAAATTTCCACTATAGAGCCCCACTATCTAGCTGAAATCTCGCCTGTATGCGGTAATTCCCGGTAGAATACTGAAAAGTCGTAAATTTACATGGGTCCCGCCAGGAAAGTCGGCTACATTTCGAATTTATACCACCCCATTTTTATGGTACCTCCTATCTGCGGACGTGATTTTTGACAAGTAAAAATTTCCATTTTATATGATGCGGACGTGGTTTCATATGCAATTGAAATTGATACCATTTTTTTTCTTGACACTTATAGTATGTCCTAGAGCATTTATTTGTCAGGATCGTCCAAAGATATACTAGTAGGTAGTATATATAATGTGTGTGTTTATACAGTACATGAGTAGAATTATGAACAATTTTAAAATATACATAGACAAGTAAGAGACTATAAAAAGGACGATATTATAACAATGTCTTTATAATAATGCATATAGTTTTTGATATAAATTAAATATTACATTTCAGGGAAGGCATAAACTTGGCCATCGTCAGTTTAAAAAATGAAGGTGTTATCTCAAAATTATGGCGCAAATGGATTTTGAACGGCAAGAAACCTGACTGTCAGTTGGCTAAAGAAGAGGTAAATATTTACATGACTTTGTTACATCCGTGGAAAATATTACGTGAAAGTAATAACATAGTGTTTAAGGTCTTAGTGGCTCCCTATCTTTTTAAATACTGCAAGCAAACCTCGTCTGTATGCAGTGCATCTTATTTGGAAGTGATTTTGGAATCATTTTAAAAAGGTTTTGTATAGTTTGCCTTGTTGCTTGGCGTGGGTCAAAACTAGTAAATAAAATTTTACCTCCTCCTTGTCAACCGGTTGATCTGAAATTTGATAGAGATATTTAGTTCACGTGTATTCTCTTGTATACTAATACTTCAATGCTCCTTCTCATCCTACTGCAGGGATACGGGTCACCCTTTAACCGAAAGGATTTAGACATACACTACCACTCTGTTAACTATGGATTGGAGGATGCCAGTGTTTTCAAACTGTCCGAAGATCACTTAATTTTGCTTAACGACTATTATGTATCAATACCAGCTGCGACCGATAGCTTAGCGTGCCCTCTGATGAACAGAGAACCTCGAAATAGATAAACCCACTCATAGACAGCCGCCATTATGCTCACCCAAGATGTCCGCCGCCATAAAACTGCGGATTACATATTTTATTTTACAATCCCCTTAATAAGGGTATCATATGAAAGAGTTTGGCTAGTATTATTCAGTACACTATAAAACAACTCTAAATTCAAAATGGCGTCCGAAACATAATAGCACGTCATAGTCATCACACATACTCTATCACTCTCTCTCATACACACACATACACAACACATACGAAATACGGTGTATTCGTAATTAAGGCTGTATGCCTCTAGGTATAGGACGAATTACTTTGTAACTTCTTAGATTATTATTATTATTAGAAATTATATAATATTGTAGTAGAAATTAGAAATTAAAAATTCTCTCTGCCTACCCCGTAAGGGATTTGGCGTGAAGTTATAGATAGATAGATAGATAGAAATTAGAAACTATAATAGTATTAAATATTTAGTTGTGTAAGAGCGGGGTATTCCAAACAAAGGTTTGCCTAAATGGAAACCCTGACAACAGATTTTATGTACACCATGTTATGAAATAAAGATATTATTATTACTATCTTTTCACTCACGGGTATTAATCCCGGTCATTTGATAGGCGTGCACGGAGCTAAGGATCCAACGCGTAGTGGCCCTTCGAAAAGACTATGTAATGTTGTATACCCGCCGTGACCCACTTCAGGGGATATCAATGGGACAATATACCAATGAACAGGTCACGGAAGGTATTGGGACTATTGGAAATATGTCGGAAATTATTATCGGTCGGCTATTAAAATGTGATTAGGAGGTATTATTAGAACCGGGCTATTGCAGAATAGGGACGGAAGCCTGCCACTATCATATCTGATGTTACTTTCGGCTGGCGGTGGTGGCTCGCCACTCACTAGATGGACCCCCGAAATGCAAGAAAAAGTCGGCCGGGGGCAACACCGATGTGAGTGGCTCAGGGGTGTTGAGAGGTGTGCTGCGCTTTCTCCGAAGTTACTTGCGGCGTTATGCCCTATAACACTTCCACCCCTGCAGCATATCACCTGCTAGAGCAATATACCCTATCGACTCCTCTCTCTACGGCCAATGAAGGCAAGCCAGAGCTGAGAGTCTGCGGGCCTTCTTAGATATCCACTCCGACAGACGAAGATACGCCGGAGACGAAGACCCTGATCGACTTTCTGGAGCACTCGGGTACTCGTGGTCTCGTTACACGCCAACAGCTCGCCACAAGCTGCCCTGCGGGGTTATTATATTATTATTATTAGAGAGTTTAATAAGTCAAGACATTAAAATTGAAATCAAAATAAAGAACTTTGTCAACTTAAAATCGTCAATCAAGCATGAATATGCGTGATCTTGAGTAATCCCCCACTTAAGTCAAAATCTATATAGTGCACCACCCGAGCTAAAAGGTTATAGCGCGCCGAGGACAGGGTGGTATTAGGATGAATATAAATGATATATCGTAAGCATTTTCTCATCAAGACTTGGGCACGTTGTATAGTATAAACCTTGTAAAAAACCATGCTCCTCTATTGGACCATTGAGTAGTTGATCGTTATAATGTCCATGACTCGAGAGAATAAAATGATTATAACTAAAAAAATTAAGATAAAAAATCAGCTGAGAATGCGCAAACTTGCATTGCCAGAGAAACACTTGGCTCGTCAATTATATAACAATTCAATTTTTTTTTTTGTCGGCCATTATAACCATATTCCTGAGATAGGAACGGTGAGCCTGAACATTCCTATTCTACTTTTTTATGCTGAACCCGAATCTTCGAATCAAAATCCGAAAAAATCGAATATTCGAAAAAAACACACACAGACAAACGCACAGACAAACATATAGATTTCATATAGGAACGGTGTTCCTGATAATTGTGAGTGTTAGTGTGACAAAATATTTGTTAATTAAACGATTTTATTATAAATAAACATAATAATGCAGATAACGTACTAAAAGTGCATGAAAAGAGCTATGAATGTCACAGAAGCGAGTGAAGTATGCAAGGACCGCGTCTTATGGCGCTCGGTTCTCTGTGCCTACCCCGCAAGGGACTTGGCGTGAAGATATACATACATACGTACTAAAAGCTAAAAAAAAAAATTTGGTTTGTGACAGGTACCAGTCACATCACTCACCTTGTTAACAATGGGTAATGATCAGACTAAAATAAAATCGTGTAGTGAATCGAATCTACTGTCATCCAGGTGCACCGCTCCAAATATACCGCTCTCGCTTCTTCCACACTCATCTACCTCTTCATGCATGCTCTTCGGTTTTGAGTGCTATTGATTTGGCCCTTTTTCAAGACATCGCTAATTTGATCTGTATGTGTGTGTCTCCCTAGACGGCCCCTCCCTAAATCTCAATCTCAATCACGTTCTCCTCTGGGCTCTCATTATTACAGCGTTCTTACTACTTACTTCTTCTGTTACCCATGTTTCACTGCCGTACATCAATATTGGCGTTAATACACCCTGAATGATAGTAAGGCGAGCTTTACTCGATATGTTATCGCTTGTTACCACGGAGTACAACGCATCATTAATACGATTTTCTGCTTTCACTCTTCTTTCAATATCGCCCTCACATTTTTCACTTACACCTAGATATACAAATTTATTCGATTGTTCCACTTTTTCATCTCCGAAAATCCGCGTGGCATTATCATAGGTAATTTACATATTTGCGTTTATGGTACGCCCAACGATTTTATTTTAGTCTAATCAATATCACTTCTATATTAATGAGGAGTGATATGATTACTGTTGTATTACCTATCTCATTATATTTTAGCGTTTAGTACATTATGATCATCATTATGTTTCTTTATAATAAAACCGTTTAATTCATAAAATGTTATTCCTTATTTTTTAGTTACAGATGCGAATTATATGTAGGTTTTGCTACTTCAATTGCACAGTTATAATGTGATCACTATGCATGCACTTGGTGCTTAGCTGTACCAAGTGGATCCCGACAACGAGCAAACAGGTCTGTGGTATTTGTGCCAAAAAAAAACCGTTGCCTCACATTATCAAATATACCGTTTAGGCAGGAGATATTTAATTAGCAGCATAATTGAGGAACTTACCAAAATATCGTCTGCTATTAACGTAGGTGTTTAAAAAAGATTATGTCAAGAAAATTGCATCCATCTATCCCAAATTAAAATCCAACATAAATCAATTTAATTGTGTCATTTTTATCCTAAAATTTTCAGGAAACAACGATCACGGAGATGACCCTAAGTCAAGTGGCTGGCATATTCTACGTACTAGTTGGTGGCTTGGCTTTGGCACTTGGTGTAGCGTTGCTAGAATTTTGCCAGCACGGGCGTGCGGAAGCAGCTCGTGCTAACGTGCCCTTGCGAGCAGCCTTGCGGGCGAAGGCTAGAATGGCTTCTCGTACTGATAGGAAAACTCCACCACAGCATACGCCCCAACGGGATCATGATCGCCTTGGATGGAATGGAGCTGCTGCTTTTGCCGGGGTTTGTATTTCGTTATATAGACATTTATTTATATTTTCTTAAAAATAAGATATTCGACTATCCCTTGACACAACATGACTTAAGCTCAACTACGCACGTTTAATGATATCATTAAATTAAACACAATCAGTACATGTTTATGAGCAAACGAAATTATACTTTGGTTATAAAAAGAATGTTATACGGTTTAACAATAATACTAACAGTTCGCTGCGAACTGAGACCTCACAAACGTTTTTAAGTATACTTATTATTTTTAATCATTAACGGTAAACGATTGAAAGTATGAACACTCATTAGACCTTATAGGTCAGTCGATTTATTGTTATCTCTATTAGTTAAACAAGCTGGTGTCCTTGTAATTTGTGCATACTTACTTAAGCGATACTGAAAACTGCATATAGAAATATGAAATTTTCCCAGATTTCCACATCTGAGTCGATGGTCGAGCTGGAACCATCTGATTTATACCGAGACTAGTGCAGCTGTCTGTGTGACTGTGTGTTAAATGTTACACAAACAGCGTCAAAATTTCCTTCTAGTGAAAATGATCCTAATTTAGTGAAAATGCCTAATACGAGACATAAAGTTTAATAATAATCCTTTATGGTCATCCTTCTGTCTTTCACAAGATAAAATATTTACAAGCTTTCTTAATCATTAGTAAAAGCGGAATTGTCATAATCACTATACTTGTGTCATATCCATAGACACACAAACGTGAAAATTGGTAGCGTAACGTGACTTAGTAACATAACTGACCTCCACACATATCAATATTAGTTTATGAAAAATACCGCAAAATAAATTGAATAGTAATAAAAATTAATGTTCATATATTTTTTAATACTTCATTACACGACAGAGCTTATAACACAGTTTGGTTTTATTTTGATTTAGGTTGGTTAGATTTTGAATTATTTTCTAAGCTTTCATCATTAGTTTTACCTCCATATTTGGAGAATACGTAAATTAACTAGTGCTCGAGACAGACTAGCACTTAACCGGAATCAGTTTTAGTTTAGCACCTTTCGTTTAGACAAGACAGCGCAATATTATTAGATTAAATATTAACCAAAGTCTACAATAGTTTTAGTAATAATTTTACAAGTTATGTAATACCAAACTTTTACTTAAGTACATATGTTCATTATATGAAACTAAACTGAATACGGAAGAGTAACGAACATATACAATACATATATGCACTTCAGAATGTAGGTATAGTCTCGCTGTGCCCTTTGAGCAAAAACTTTTAGGTGGAGTTTTTTGTGCTAAACGGGTTACGTAGTATATATTTAGTTATTTTTGCATGCGAACACAAAACATGAGAATATTTTTGCATGCAAACACAAAATATGAGAATAAAACTGATGACTGTGTACTTGTCGCTTATAATAACTTAAAATGTGTTTTTAATTATGTTATTCTTCAAGCTCTGTGTAGTGGGGCTATATTTTCATTAATTTTTTACACACAATATTTTTTTATATGTTGATTGGCAATATTTTATTCGGTATATCTAGTTAGTTTTGTTAATTATAGCCATGTTATTAATTTTTTCTTTTAATTTGATCTGTAGTACAATGAGTTCCTCCTAGGCAGAGAAATGTTGGGACATGTCCATCGCAAGATATATTAATCTCACTTAGGACGTAAGTTGCATAATATCCTGATTTCAATCAATGCATGTCCCACCCGAATCCATATTGTGTACAATAAAATGATTTTCGTAAGTTAATGGTATATAATTTAAATTATACTAACAAATTAAGTGTGTGTGTTTAAATAAAATACTTTTATACTCTTTCCTCCATATCAAAGTTTGTTATGTTTTATACCTTTCCATCAATATTGAATTACAATTCTTTTCCGCACCAGAAATTTTTTGTTTTGTTACCTTTTCAGAGTTTTTTGTCATCCGTACGATTAAGGGAGGCCTCCCTTACATACATTTTCATAAGAACGTCTTTATGTCGGTGTATTTTATATATAATCGTTTTTATATATGTATAGATATATATAAAATACATAGAATAGATAAGTTATGCTCTCGATCAGTTTTGCAAGCAAAGTATAAAAAAATTGAGTTCGAAGTTCAGCAAAAGCATCCGTTTGGCAGTATGAGATACGCGAATCAGCCAAGGTTGGGCTGGCTTAAGACGGAGAAATTGAATGAAGTTAACTCTGTAGAGATAACAAGCTTTTAGACCATATTTGGCGTAACTGGGAAGGCCCCTCTTAAAATATGATTTTAGGATAACGATGTTGTCATTTAGAAGCGGCTATGTTGTGTAGAATATATGCATTGAAACACATTTTCAAAGCAAACGCAGGCCATGACATTACTATGATTTTCATTTTTTTTTTTTTATAGAATGGCAATTAGAAAATTACATGCGGCGGCTGGTTTGTTTATGTGCTTATGTTGTTAGCCAGCAAACGATTGCAACACGAGTATTGCTCCTCCCGCTGTCAATACGGCAGCTCAGTAGCAGCAGTGAAATATCGCCAAGTCTTAACTACATATTTTTCCCCTCCAGACCAGAGTCTGGCAGGTTTTTTCATTAAATGCCCCGTAGTTGCTACGTATTACTTGCGCTATTGTGAAATCCAAAACGTTAACTCACGCAAACTTTAATGTTATAATAACTGTTCTAAACCTAAAAGCCAAATTAATTATTTCAAAGAAAAGTTTTTATTTAACCGAAGGGAATAACTGATGTATACAAAATTATAAAGTAAGACCATATTATCTAATTACTTCTCATATCTATCTGTATCTTCGTGTCTGGTCGCTGTGAGGTAGGCAGAGAGAAACACCAGAATACACGGCTGTCAAACACTTAACCTTAAACTTAAGTGATCTGTGCTTGCTCTACCGAACGGATGCCGAAACCTACTGAAATATTTATTGCTGCTACCGTAAATGTAATAATATTATTTATATTCAATTTAACCGACAGAAATTCGTAATTGATTCAATACAATATTAGTGCAGGTACATTTTATAAGAAATATGAAATCCGAGTATGCAATACTTAGTTATTTACATGACATCGCGGACGGTCATCTGTTTACTATAGTCCTACCGCTATGACAGCATCGTGATCCTACGAATTAGGTTTAATAATTCAATAATGGTTCTCGTTTAGTCTTATGGGGTCAAATTTCAATAGGACCAGATTCCGAAATGGCCACATTCTTACAAGACAGATTCCTAAACGGATAGAAATTGCACATTTGTATATATGACTGCCACTTAACTGAGTTGATTACTTGTGTTCCTACGCGGTGTACAAAGCCTTTGTTAGCTAACTATAGGAAAGAGGAGGGGGCGTGATAACAACACACGTCTGCATAATCAGGCGGCCATCTCAAGGACCGCACCGTGCTGCTCTTACGTTCGTATATCTCGAATATCGTACTATCGACAGATATACCAACACTTCCTCTGAACTACAAGCGTTAGAACTACAAAGGTTGTCAATGCTGTTAAAGCCAGAATTTACCGAAACCACATTAGGAAGCAAAAATCTAATCGAGAGAAATGAAGATTCCCACTAAGACTTTGTCGCGTATAATAAAGCAAGACGTGAAAGCTGAAGCTCGGTGCTAATCGTCGATATACAGTACGTGCCCTAAATCTATATATACAGTTGAAGAGAGTGGATCGATCGAAATGCCTTCTGTCCCAATACGCAGGTGATAGGCACAGAAGTACCCTCTTTACTAATGAAAACATTTTCAAGATTGAAGAGGTCTACAGCAACCAAAATTACAAAGTGTATGCACGCAGTTGTAAAGAAGTCGCCCAAGTATCCGGAAAGGTACAACGTGGTCATCCTGCGTCTGTAATAGTTTGGTGAGGGCTAAGAATAATAAGAGCTGAAGAGTGGCCCTCGTCTAGCCCACATCTGAACCCGTGACTACAAATTATGGTCAGTTTTAGAGGACATGGAGCAGTGGCTAAATTTCCCAAGGAAACAGTGCGTAAGTCCATAGATTCGTGACCAGACAGATTAAAAGCCTGTATCATAGCCAAAGGTGGCCATTTCGAATTGAATCATTTTTATTTTTTCTGAGACTTCCATAAATACATACAAGTTTTATTAAGATTACATTACTTCATAAAAAATAAATGTATATTCATTTGTAATAGAACTTATGGCCAGGCTAGGTATAATTAATACTTACTGGGTAAATTAATTGATTGATTGAAAATCTGTCCTTTTAGGAAAATGTCTTAGGAATCCGTCCATATAGGAATCTACCCACATATAAATTTAGCCTTATAAGCCCAAACTGTTGGTTTGAAGGTAAGAAATACTGAATCGTTTATTCATATTACATTATACCGCTACAAATTTTTTGGGACCATTTCTACGCATACACGTTTGCAAGCATAGAAATGGTCCCAAAAAAAAAAATACGAACAAAATATTTAATACCTAGCGGTAGCCCGAATGCTATATCTGCTGCTGAAAGGATGCCGAATCTATCTTCTACTATTGTTTATAGTTATTTGCTGAATTTAAAATATTTTACACCGCCTGAAAATATATATATTTCAAATCAGGCCATTGACATGGTCCTTAACCTATACTTGTATCTAGCCATGTGAGTGCTGTCGACTCAAAGGAGATAATCACTACTTTTTAGCTGTAGAGTGTTCTTTTATTTGTCTCTATTACGCCAATATTAATAATCGGCAATTTTAAGCGTAAGAACCTAATAATAACTAAAGAGGATGTAATAGTTTAGAACCTTTGCCTCTCATTTAAGCAGCCAAATCTACATAAGTATCTAATGCAGATTTGCGCTCAACAACTGTTACTCTCACTCGACTTAAAACATCTACATAAAGTAAGATCTTAGGGGTTTTTTGTGCAATTTTGCTTTATTTGACTGTGTAAGTCGGGGTGCTTAAAATATAAATTAATTTTATAGTGTTTTAACATACGAAATTTTTCAAAATATACAGGAGGAATTTGACATTTTAATTTCAATGTACTTATATCAATAGAAATAAATTAAGATAGATTAAATCTATCTTACTCGGGTTTACATTGCTAGGTTGTTGTTGATATTATATTGTTATGCGCATATAAAGGTTTATTCAAAAATAAATAAATAAAAATAATAACAAGTTTTACATTCAGCAAATAAATGTTTTTTTTTTCTGATAGAAAAGAATGTACTTACTTCCTTTGTCATCCAAAAAAAAGTTTATATTAAATTTAATTTGATAACAACTGTGTTCCAGTACTTCCCCGCTGGCACTCAGATCTCCCAAGAAGATGCTGTTCATGCCAGCTTCACCCACGTTTGATCTTCGGAGAAGGGCGGCGGCGTCAACATGCGTCGATCGTCCATTACCAAACAACCGAATAATGTGGATCTGTACCAACTTTAATGGTCTCAAGACAAGTAACGGTTATTTTCTTATACCGTATTCATGTCAGTATTTATAATTTTTAAGGACGTTTATTGTTATTTGAGTAAATAAGTTATGTCCAAACATCTGTTGACCAGAAAAAATAGTAGATAAAAAGCGCTTGATAGCGCTGTGTACTTTTTAGTTTTTTTCATTCATATAACGATCCCTTGCGAGTATCTTCTTTTACTGTCTTCTTCTTTTCATAGCAACATTTGAATGAAATTTTCTCAGCCCATAGATTTCAATTGACTTGTCTCGTGTCAATCTTAGGGTACAGTCTCGGTCCTTAAGGCAAGACCATTGAGGAACATTATCTCTACAGCACTGTAGTTGCATCTGTTATTTATGTGTCGGTGACTAAAACATTGTTCAACGTCGGCACTCTCGACTTCGTGTAGCACATTAATGCTACCGCTACTCAATCCAATCTGAACAGAACAATCGCAACAGTGAGTACCTCAGTATGACTTATCTTTATTAAGTTTAAATGAGAAACCTCACGAAATACATAATCAATGGCAATCAATATTTATCTGCTGTAAAAATTAGCAATATCGATCGGTATGACTGCCAATTTACAAGTGTTAGCCACAGTTAGCGTAAACTTTTCCGATTCGTAAAATGCTCGGTATAAAATAGTAAAGGATTATGACAGTTTATTCGTTAACAATTCAATCTTTGTTTATGCTTTTCTTAAAGTGACAGTATTTTTTTTCACTTAAATAGAAGCTGGACATTACTGAACAGTTTCTCATTTGTGTAAAACAACACACGTGCAATTGAGTTAGAAAAAAATAAGGTTGGTGATTAATTGCTATATCAAACTGACCGACTAAATCGCCAGCTATCGATATTTAAGTCGAGACTGCCGGATTGGAACAAACGAGGGCCTGATCGAAGCTTATATATAGGTGAGACTTAAATTTAGTCTCTCGGAGGAAGTATTTGGTTAAGGAATATGATAAATTTACACTAAGTTATTTTAATTAAATATCAGTAGTAATCAACTTGTAATCAACTTTTATTTTATTTAAGCTCACATTTATTCGTAAAATTAAACTAAAATAAAGAATGTGTAAGTATATTAATTATTATAGTACTTTTGTATGTCTATAATTTGATCAACATGTGTATAATAAAAAAATAATAGTTCGTGAATAGTAGCAACGTCGGTTAAACATTTGTTGATGTAATTTTGAGAATGAAAAAATCGGCCAAGTGCGAGTCGGACTCGCGCACGAAGGGTTCCGTACCATTATCTATAAAAACGGCGAAAAAATCACGTTTGTTGTATGGGAGCCCCCTTAAATATTTATTTTATTCTATTTTTTAGTATTTGTTGTTATAGCGGCAACAGAAATACATCATCTGTGAAAATTTCAATTGTCTAACTATCACGGTTCATGAGATACAGCCTGGTGACAGACGGACGGACGGACGGACAGCGGAGCCTCAGTAATAGGGTTCCGTTTTACCCTTTGGGTACGGAACCCTAAAAATGACATTATATTTCGAAGATATGGCTGTCGAATTTAAAGTGACATGTAATTTTACAACACATCATAATTGTGGTCCCTAATTTCAATTTAATAACTGTCATTTTCGTTAAAAAATTTAGAATGCTTGATGCGTTATGTTATTAAAATCAGTTTAATAGTTTATATAATAAACTATATAATATATACATATATATATATATATATATATATATATCTAGATAATCACATATATCATGGATGGCTTTCATGTTTTAAAATCATCATATTGTTTAGAAATAAGATCTAATGATACAAAACAAAACAAGTTAGATGCCACAAAAGCTAAAACGTTGATTTGAAGATGATATTTTAGTTCGCACTTTTTAACATGATAATTTACATTTAATATTTGGTATTTATTGAAATAAATAGGTTTAAGATGCATTGTTGTGAACGATTTTATATTGCATTTAAAGAAAAATGACTTGTTAAACTTATCTTGTATAAAAACAGTCTTTTTTCATCAAATGCTATCAATAAAATGTAAATGTTTTCAATATTGTGTGTATAACGTTAGTTATAGAACTTTTGTATTCTTCGTAACTTTTGTTTCATTACAAGTTATTTATTTAATATAATACTAGTTAATTTTACGCATGGAAACAACTGTCACAAATGCACTATGAATTACGTGCGTGTCTTTATTGGCGAAATATTTTAAAATAGTATGCTGTTAAAAGTACCAATAAGGTATTGTCAACAAGAATCCTTGCTATCGGAATTACTTACACCTTATGTAATTTTCTGCAGCTATAGCTATTTATATCTATATGTTCACGCTAAGTCCATTGAGAGGTAGGCAGAGAGAAATAACACTCGGTCCTTGCAGATCACATAAGCTTCTTTAACGGTCATAGCAGCAAGAGTTGATCGCATAATTCTAACGCAATTTGGAAGTTATATTGTAGGTATGTTCAAGTACGTTGTAATGGATTGTTACATTGTTATCTATCCCGAAATAGCCACCCTTCGACTACTGACTGTATAATTTTATCTCCATTATTTACTAAATACAAATATAAAAACTGGTTAGATCGAATGGTTAGATCGTTCGATCTAACCATTCGATCTAACCAGTTTTTATATTAACCATTCCTAAATTTTCGCTATATTATATCGTTTGTCTACTTTATACAAGATTTCAATGAATTTGTTGAAAATACTTAATCCTGAGGCAGATACTTTAGGGAGAATATCGGAAAAAAATAATATACTAATACTTTGTCCACCCTGTCTAGGGTGGATAAATACCACTCGTTTCCGAGCATTTAGCTGTTTTGGGGTGAATAAATGGAATGATTCGGCATTATTAACAATTTTACGGTAATTGATTTGTTTTTATATAGTTCCAGATAATATTGTTATATTAAGTACCTATAATAGAAAATGTAAAATATTCGCGGAAAATATTTAACTCGTAAATTTGATTATTTGTAAATAAATAAATAAATATATCATTACGTTCTGGTTTCATGCAGGAAGTTACAATTTCAAATAAAAATTTAATGTTACTTTTATAAAATAAGCGACAATAATGTTTTGACTCAGCTTCGCACGCATATTGTGCATATGAGGTTGAAGGAGAAAAGACTCTCATCATCTTCACCTTCTATTTTTACCCTTTATCTCTACCACATTTCTTTCTACTATCCTATAATTCTCTCCTTCCTCTGTTCATTTTCCAAATTGTTTTCTAAATACTGATGTGTCATTTGGGAAGAAGTAAGATTTTAAGCCATGGTTCGTTGAACACACCGCTGTGCTAATCCTAACGCAGACTTGAATAACTTGAAAATAAAACATAAGCTGTGAAGGTGCGAGCATTATGCAAAATCAGTGACGTAAAAGATAATGTAAGAAAGAGAGTAGTTCTGAAAGAGAGTGTACATGTTAACATAAGAAAAATAATGCTAAATTGATTCGGCCATGTAGAAAGAATTATTAATGAAAGAATAACGAAACATGTACAATCCAAAGGATTAAGGCGCCGAGTGAGGACTAATCTATCTAATATGATATCAAATTGGTCATGTTTTACCAAAACGTAATATCAGGGACACTAAAAACTGACGAGTGTACATGAAAAGGTCCATGAATGTTGTTAAAGAAGCTAGCAAGGTGTGTAAGGACTGCATCTTAAGGCATCTAATTCTCTATGCTTACCCCTCACGAGATCTGGTTTGAAGATATACATGCATATGATTTTTAATTGGATTTATCCATGTTGGTAATCAGTTATTTTTGTTCCTCTGTGAACATTCAGGTTTGCAATTCATTTCATTGTGTTACTAAAGTGTACTAAATTTAAACTCAGTTGTACAATTAAGTGCAGATCAAGCTTCAAACTTTGCAACGTTCCTATGCCGTACTTAAAAGTTACTTTCGAACTTCTAGTGTGAAGCGTGATCTGTTCTTTTTAAGTTTAATCTGTAAGTTTTAAGTGCAAAATTGACTTGGAATATAAACTAGGTAATAGTTTGTTGAGATTGCTAATGCTGCGATTATGCTTCGTATACAATAGAAGCTGCATTTATCCACCACCATATTTACCGCCTCGAATTAACAATTATCCATACACAATAGATTCTATAGTCATAGTAATAATAAAGGGTCGTGAAAGATATACTGGCCATATAGCAGCTTGTATACTAAACTGAACTCGAGTAGGTAAATAATGGTTGTTATTTTCTTTTAATCCTATTAACAGCCACATCCCGAACTGGCTGACCTTTTCCGTCAATGTTCGTGTTTAGGTAACATATTTAACTTCGCATAGTCCATGAAGGAAATAAATAGGGAACCGTTGAGACTATATCGTAAATTTAACACAGTTCACGGCTACGGCTCCGGGGTTAATATAGAACGCACTCTGATTGGCTGGTTCACGGATCGACATCGCATCACTTATCGTTTTATTGGTTAAAATATTCTCTCATTTGTCAGTAGGCTCGAATCTTTTATGAAAGAGAGGTGTCTCTATGCCCCGTTAAGTGGTTTATTGATTTGTGACTTATTTTGGTAGGTTGCGGATAATCGGACTACAAATCACAGTCGCATAAATTTATAAGTGAATCGTATAAGTGTTAGACACGTCTGAATTATATAATTCAGGTGGTCAGCTATATCGAGATGTGACTGTATATAATATACCTATTAATGATCATGTCAAACATGCCAAAACTGTTCAGTGCCAAAGTAGGTTTTTTTGTAGGTACAGTGCAATATATTTCAAGTAGGGAATAGAAATAGAAATGGAAGAATTAAAAAAAAATCCAGTCTATCCTAGATTTAGAAGCATAATTCATAATAAGCATATAACTAAGGATATAGTTAATAATCATAATCATGACGAGAGACAAAAGAATCGAAAATAATTCGTGGTTGTAGAAAAAAACTATTGCAGCTTCCAGTACCTAGATATCATTATAATGGTCTTCCGTCGACTAAGTCCTTTATTAATATAGAATAGTAAACAAATACATATGCATTCACACATGTACCTAAAAATGCGTCGTTTCGTCACTTTCAAGTGAAGATGTGTATACACCATCACACAATGAAAATGTAATCATAACATAATGAAAACTCTGTAATATCATTTAAATGACTAAAAAAACAGTAATTTGTAGATGTCATACATATTTCATGAAATTTTCAAGTGAAAGTGGTTACAATACACACAACCATGCGTTTATTAAGAAGGCGTAGCCAAGGATTAATAATATATAACGAGTTTAAACAAATAAATTTATAACTAGTTGAGAATGCGCAAGCTTGCATTGCCAGAGGAACACCTGGCTCATCAATTATATAACAATTATTATTTTTTTTATATTTGTCGGCCATTTTGACCACGTTCCTTAAGAGATAGGAACGGTGTTCCTGAACATTCCTACTTTTTTATGCTGAATCTGAATCTGAAGTTAAAATTCGAATAAAAGCGACAGACACACGCACACACAGACAAACACACAGATAAACATATAGATTTCATATAGGAACGGTGTTCCTGAAAATAAATAATGCATGCAATATGTACTTAGTTAACATAATAGTGGTTACTTTTTTGGTGTTGTACCGTATTACGGTTTCCAATACACGAGTATCTAACGATGACAAAATATCATCATTACTGCAATTCTCGAACTTTTTAACTCTCACTCAACAAGAATTTCGGATCATATAATTATCTAAAAAAAATAGATCAACAAAATAGATTGAAATATCCATAAATCAAATATAATGACGTTAAAAAATACTTTAATAACAGGTATACAACAGATACCCGGTAAGAACGTAACTCGCTGGAATCATTTACTTTCAATAATAGGTATTCATAGTCTATTTGCGTTCTTCACCTGTATATGTACTTTAATATGTATTTTATTGTGTGTACTTAAATAGTTAACATAGCACAAACTTATTCATCGCATCGGTATTTGAATTACTTGTAGTCCATCGCAATGCGGACATGGCTTCACGTGCCAAGCATATTTAGTGGATGCTATACTATAGCACTTTTTCAGTAACTACTTGATTTGCTTATATTTTTTTTATACTTATCAATCCTTAGTAGCATTAGCTTTTATTTCGAAATCACAATCGACTCATATCGTATATTAAATAATGTTTATACATGTATGCAGTGGCAATTGATTTTTATTTAAATAGATAAGAACTTTGATTCGAAATGTACCTATATTAACGTTTTTGTTTGTTATTGTCACGCTTACACCTTCTTCTTAGTGTTATCCCGTTTCCTAATCCTTACACCTCTCGTAATTAAAATTCAACTAATGTTAACTTAACCGTATATATTATCTAGATACACTTGAAAGTGACGAAATGGGTATTTTTTTATAATATTTCTGATATTATACGTAATCGTCCTTAATATAACACAATTTTACATTAAACATATAATAATAAGGATTTTCAGATATTTACTCTAAATGTTTAGAATAATATTATAATCATTAACTCATTGGAAATAGATTCGCTAGTTATTAAAAAAATTACATAAACTTGACGTTGTATAATGTAAATAAGCAATAATTACTTATTATTAAATGGTAGACATAAAATATATCGCAGGTGTCAATGACTGATATCATTGATACTTGCAAGATATTTTTATTACCCTATAAGAGTTTTGACAAGAAAATATTAATACGAGTAAGACAATTAATGATTGTATCAATATACATTGTTAAGTAAATGTCAGTGAATTATAAGATTTGATGGATATTTATTTTTATTATAATTATATTCATTCAATGTAATTTATAACATAGAAAACATAAACCTAAAAATCCATTATTTACCATGAATTAAAACAATAATTCTCAAATTTACCAGATATTTCAAATGTCATTGTGCCTAGTTTTTACTTTAGTTAGTTGAATAAAAAATCATAAACACATTCAAAATGAATGATTGTATTCCTATTTATACAGTACCTGATCTATCCAGATTTATATTTATCCATTTTTCTAGTTAATACCTATTACAGTGGTTTAATCCTTTTTGATGGTCTTGTATTTACGCATTTGTGTGTGCTGATTTCCAGTATCATTGACGCAATAAACGCAATTAGCTTATTGCGGAATACACTAGCTATTAGGTACACAGCATTACGTGTTGATAGTTTGACGAACGATCTAAGTTAAATTTGAAAGCAGATTTTTGAAGTAAAACTTCTTTACGCACGCTTGACTTGGGGAGTAAGCTGGTGAATGCGTGACGAGAGCGTTACGAAAAGTGTTATCGGGCGAGGCGAACGGAAGTTGAGAGGGAGATATAAGTTAATGAAGATAGAAACAGAGAGAGTTTCGTTTCGTATATTACTGTAGGAGCAAGAGAGAGAGGTGCGGTCCACATTTTCTTTCTCGCTTTCTCTCATAGCGAGTTAATTTTCGTATATCTAAGACACAGTGCAGGCCTAATTGTCTGTATCACACTATGGAGCTAAAGAAGTTTTACTACAGTCGTGTGATCCAAAGCACACCAATATTTTTTCTTTTTCACTAGTTTTATTGATTTGTTAAAATAAAAGCTATATGTTTTCAATTTCACCTAATATGAACTGTGTGTGAGCAGGGTAGAATTAATTAATTATTTTAGTGGAGTCTGATTGCTTATATCTTTCCGTGCATATTTTTTTTATATTTTTGGTAAAATGATGTTATAATATGTTTTTAAACAAAAAGGCGGAAAAATAATTACTTGGCTGATATGGACCGAGTTCTGTATCAACATCACTTTACTTCAAGAACTCGACATCATGCAGCATCCATTTGTTTTGCCTATAGAAGTAAAATAGTAGTACAGGAATTTCTCGTTCCTCTTTCTGAAGTATATCGTTGACTTGTCAGAGTGGTCGTGGTCATTATGTAAATAGTCTACTAAAGATTTATTTTGACGAGCTCGGTGGCGCAGTCGCGAAATGCGTTTCGTCCTATTACCTCGACACCAACGCTCGTGGATTCGATTCCCACACAGGACAAACATTTGTGTGCATGATATTGTCTGTTTGTCTTGGTCTGGGCATTTTTAAGAGAGGTAGGATGCATCAAAGGAGCCCTTCTGGGGAAATGCCTCTACCTCACAGAAAACCGCAGCCAAATAAAAACTCCCTCGAGGGTTGTGTTCCTGCGTGTGAATGAGGTCACCAGTAGGCACCTATGGAGTTGCTATGATAGCAGCAGAGGTGTCATCGGGCCAGTGATACTTAATGTATTGCAAGCATTTATAGGCTATGGTGACCGCTTTAGATCAGATTGGCCGTATACATTTATGCCTCCCAACGTTATATAAATAAAATATTAATCCATCACATAGGCGAACTTTCTCGAAATCTAGTGCTTTCTACTCGATCAAGAATAATACGGCCCTCTAACGAGTCAAATGAGTATATAGAAGTACTATAGTAAGTAGCAGCGTCTTGTTTTAATTTATGCTCGCGTCCTGTGCGAGCATAAATCGAAACAAGATGCTGCATATCCTTGAAGTATAGTGATGTTGGTATAGAACTCTACCCGTAACAACCAAAGGCGCTTCTTCTTCAGCACTACATTTCCAGTATAGCTTATTTGTCAATTTCAAATGTTAATGTTTTTTTATACAACGTTGGGAGGCATTCAAGCATACGGCCCACCTGATGTGGTATATTTTACATTTCTCAAATGAATTTTATTTTATAGTCATACTCCTAAAGGTATATTGCCGTGGTTTATTAACACGCATGTCGCTAACATCGCCATTAAAGATAAACCTCAGCAGTGTACAGCAAATTGTCAGTTAGTAATTTAATTTACGTATTAAGCGCTACGTTTACTTTAAATAACGTCAAGTTTTTTTGCTTTTAGTGAAAATAGACTAAATATTTGCGACTAGATAAGGCATATTAATGCAATTACTCTTAAGTATAAAATTAATATGGCTGTTTTAATTCTTTATTACGTGTGTTTTTAATTTGTCTAATAATTTAGTAATAAATATTAAATAAAGAACATGTTTTTATTGCATTCAACCCACAGCTTTGTTTGAATAGACGTAGATTTTTTTTAGTTTTGTGCAGTAACCCTGAACGTATTTGAGATAAAAAGTAGCAGAAGAATTTGCCTATTGATACATGCCCACGCCGGGGTTCAAACCATGGGCCGCCGATAAGCTGATTCTTTATCCACTGGACTATCAATACTCTAATAGTGGAATTTAATGTGTTCATCACTGTATAAAATTTCTTAATAAACGATTTAGTCAATTTTGCGCGCGCACCCATCGCGCAAAAATAAAATCTGAAAAGTTTATCATGAAATTTTATTAATAATTTCAGTTTATCATGAATTTTTTTAAACAAACTTTTTTTAAAAGTTGAATCTAGCTTTATCACTATTATAAATCATATTTTTACCATCTCAACCCTGCTATGATTATAAGAATAGAAAAAATAACAGAATTCTAATAATATTACATCCGTGTGTGATTAACAGACGTACGCGGCTATCACAGGAGAATTTTCTCGCCACCGAATTACTAACTATGAATAAAGTAACTTAAAAACTTGAACAAAATCTAATTGTATAAACCTAAAAATCGTAAATAATAATAAAGTTTTATACAACGATATGTATATATGATTGACACATTACAGGCCCAGAAATAAGAAAATGATTTCAATAGAAAAAAAGTCTTATAAAACCATCCTGTACAATAATAATAATAATTTTGTAACCATGGGTGTAACTCATCTCCTTTATAAATCTGGAAGTACCACAGATCCTAAAAACTATAGATCAATCACATGCTTACCCACTACCTATAAGCTACTTACATTCATTTTGAGAAGCAATATCTCACAACATATTTCTACTAATAATATTATGTGTGCTTCTCAGAATGGATATAAGAATGGGCCTCGTGGTACCAAGGACTTGCTCCTCATTGACATGGTCACTAGTCAACAGGTTCGTCGAAAACGTAGAGATCTATCAGTATGTTGGATAGATTACAAGAAGGCCTACGATTCCGTGCTCATACATGGCTTATGAAGGTCTTAGAGCTCTACAAAATTGATACAACTCTATGCACCTTCTTGAGGTCATATATGGAGCAATGGAGAACAATCCTTCTCTATCCAGGGTGCCGATCAATCACTGGTAACGAGGAACTAATTGAGATTAAAAGGGGTCTTTACTAGGGTGACAGTTTGAGTCCCTTGTGGTTTTGTTTAACCTTGAACCCTTTAAGGACATTATTACAGGATTCAAGACTTGGCTACAGATTACGAAGGGGATATCAGGCTATATCTCATCTCCTGTACATGGGTGATTTGAAACTTTTTGCATGTAACAAAGTCTAATTAATGACTGTACTAAAGATGACTGAAAACTTTAGTAAATGCATTCAAATGGGATTTGGTATACACAAATGTGCTGTCATACATGTAATGAAAGGTAAGATTTTAGCATTTGAAAGACTTGACCTTTCAGATATTAGATCTATTCTATCGATTCGATCTATTAGATCTCTATTGATCGAAAAGTTCGAACGCTATTGACTGCACACCGTATGTACACCGTCATCCGCGATCATCGGTAATGAGGTTATATATTCCACGAAAATGTGTGGCTTTTTGAATGCCAAGACCTGACATAGTCGGGAGATATGTAACCTCAGGGAATGCATAAGGATATGGTTAATGTGGATCGTGGATCCCTTTATCTTTGGCTAAATACAATGGCGTAAACCTGCAATGTTAATATGATTATAATTTAATAAACGACAATAATAGTAGAAATACCTGGTATTATACAGGATCAGGAGATGTGGCACTCGGTTCTATCTGTCTCTCCGCAAGGCATTTGGCGTGAAGTTATAGATAGATAGATTATACAGGTGGTTTTATAAGAAGACTTTTTTTTAGATACGACTCGTCGGGAGACAAACAGCATGAGTATATCCGATGAACACATACAATAAATACAAGCATATAGCTCGCGCATTGCTACTCCTGTTGCTAACTCAGCAATTCCTTGAAATTTGACTAATAACCTCACTAACTTGCAGGAACACAGTAATCCCCTATGTAGTTGTTACATGGCTGTGTTTTTTTGTGAGATGGAGGTATTTTGCCAGGACAAGCAGTGATGACAGCCCAGTGGATATGGAATCGGCCTATTTACCAACAGGTGCTCGATTCAATTCCTGGCATGCACCACTAAATTCGTGTTATACGACTTATGTAAGTACATATGGGTAATTATCACTATGGGAGTTATGGAGCTCCGTAACAGAATGCGACATGAACGTTTCGAAAAAAAATCGTATAGGGGCTATGTGTAAGGATATAGAATAATTTAATATATAATACATTTTTTTTTGCTATTAAATATTTTTTTTTTATACAACGTCGGGAGGCATACAACCATAGGGCCCACCTGATGTAAAGCGGGTACCGTAGCCTATTAACGCTTGCGATATATTAAGTATCACTCGCGCGATGCCTTCTTTGCTGCTTACACAGCAACTCCTTGGGAGCTTACTGGTGACCTCACTCACACGCAGGAACACATCAACCCTCTAGGGAGTTGTTATTTGGCCACGGTTTTCTGTGAGGTGAAGGTACATCCCAGACGAGATACTTAGAGGCACTCTACCTCTCTTAAAACATCCAGATCAAGACAAACAGCCATGTACATGCACACAAATGTTTGTCATGTGTGGGAATCGAACCCACGAGCGTTGGTGTCAAAGTCGCGTCATTCACGAGCTCGTCAAAAGTAAGTAAGTAGATAAACCTTAAAATAAGTAGCGATACGAAAATAACTGATTGTAGTGCCAAATTATAACCTAGATATAAAGTTAAATCATTTATCTACTAGTATTTTGCGGAGGAACCTGGCGCGTCCAATAAATTATATTTAGAAAGACCTAAGAAAAGAAAGGTCTGGTTTGTGGAGGTCTGACGGCAGTCGTTCCTTATCAAAATCAGTATCTTCGCCAAATCCTTAGAACTAGGAAACGGGATAATGCTAAGAAGAAGAGGTTCTTCCCTTGGCAGGTTACATTGCATTGTTGCATACCTCGGTTTCGGCAAAGCTTCATTTAATAATTAGCAGGGCGTACCATGTGTAAATGTGCAACAGAAGTTGAGATAATTTCTAAAGACGATAACGGGACAGGCCCACCACTGTGTCTCTTGTGTAGCCAGAATTAACAGCGGCGACTACAAAAAGGCACAATGAACAGTGAAGTTCATTGCTGTCGGCGATAATGCATTTACGTCTGTTCCTCTAACTACTTTATGAACAGAAAGCGCATGTAAAACTCTACGCGTATGATGTAAATGAGGACCTACTGGGTCTGAATATTGAAAATAACAACTCACTACGAACACTCTTAGATAGGGGGATGTTACTTCAGCTACCGCACAGTGCGTGGACATTAAGTTATTTATCGCTGTTATAGTTTAACCGCTTTTTGGAACATAAATACCCGCGCGTGACCTGTTACTGAGCTGTAGAAATTTACTAGTTAATTGGGCTCGCTGGTATTGCTCCTGAACTAAAACTAGATCGAGCTTATAGTCCGCAACGAGCTTATCTAACTCTGATGTTGCAATCTTATCGTTGTGAAGATTTAATTAAGCAATTACGACGTTACCCATACGTGGTATTTAATACATTGTACTATAACCTAGCTGCATAAGTTGGACAAGATTCTGACCCGGTCTTGTAGTCAGATACCTTTTTGGTTTGAAATCTTTTTCAAACTTCTTAGTACTCGTACATTTCCGCGAGTCGTGAGATTCAGCACAGTGAGCACATGTTGATTTGGTCTCTGTGCAATATTTACTTACATGGCCGTATTGTTGACATTTTAAACAACGTACTACTTCAATGTCATCCACAAATCTGTATGTGGCAAAATCGATAAAAAAATTTCTTTAGTTAAAAAAAGGTGCTTGCATATTTCCCGGGGAAGGTCGATACCCATCCATTTTCTACCGTAGGCTACAGGACGACAACGCACTGTTTTTACATCTTTCAAGTACTCTGACAATGTAATTTTCATTTCGTCTTTTATATTTTGATATACAAAGCTGACAAAAACTTTGTGTCGTCCAATTTATCGTGAATGTCTTTTATAATAATGCGCGGTCGGGGCCCTTTGGGCTTTTCTAGTTTAAATCCTGCCGATTTAATGCTTTCTACCTATTGTAGCCTCGGTATGTGAGCATCATTCGACTTCTAGCTTGTGCTTCTTTCTTGGCCTCGGAAGTTTTGAACTTCGTGAATCGTGTCTTAGTGGGGTATGCCACAATTCAAGGCATTGGTTCGCAAGTTTGAACGGGTTTAATTTGCTTGGGCAAACGAAGTATCAATTTATCGGAGTATGATTCACCGGTTTTTGTCACGGGTGCTATAGGGTTATTTTTTTCTAAAGACCATAGTGTGCTTCTTACACCACAAAATGACTGTATACGTATATTAGAAATATGCGATGGATCCCCCCACCCCTTCTTGCAAACACCAATATTACTTGCCATTATTTACGAACAGATATAGCTAAGATAGAACAGAATAATGATAACAGAGTCACGTTGTAGCACACTTGACTGATACATCAAAACAGGTTGAAGGCACGTCTTGTCAACAAGCCGCTTATTTTCTTTATCATTTGCAATGGGGATTATTTAGTCTTTCGCAAACAGCTGAACTGACTATCGCCTGTGATATATCGAGAACGGCCGAGACCGACAGCTTAACGTGCTCTCCGAAACTCGGAGAAACTCGATAGTTAAATCCATCCATAGACAGGCTGCGGGTGACGTTAATTAACTTGAGTGTTCATTAGAAGTAAAGCACATGGGAAGTTGCAGAAATTGTATTATTGCTGTGATTGTATAATTGATAAGTATATGATATTGATTGTATGAATATAATGAAAAAAAACCAAATTTATTAACTATAATTTATTGACGAATATGTCTCCGTTGATCAAAAGGTCAACATGTGAATTTGACTAAGCTAGGCAGTATTCGGGAAACTCTGATACCTCATCTCGTCCAAAATATATCTCTGCCTGAATAGGGATGAAACGATACCTCCAAGGTATCGATACTTTTACTCGATTCAGTATCGGTGTTAAAGTATCGATACCTCCTCGGTATCGATTGAAAAGTATCGATACCAAAAGTACTTGGTATCGGAAGGAAAGTATCGAGTAAGTACTTGTATTTACTCGTATCGTTTTATCCCTAGTGAGGAGGTGTTCAAAAGTTCAATATACTTTCACGCCAAAAAGATGCATTTTTTTATATACATTTCTGTCAACATAGTTAGACAAGTCACAGGCTCACTGAAGGCTCTTCAACCTGTTTAAATAAAATCGTGACATTGGCATACCGATACGAGTACTTTTCAAAATTTTGAACGATACCTACTCGATACTCAGTTTCAAAGTATCGATACCAAAAGTACTTGGTATCGGAAGAAAAGTATCGAGTAACTACTTGTATTTACTCGTATCGTTTTATCCCTACGCCTGAATACTACAAAAATAATTTGTACTTTTACAATCTAATAAAAAACATGTCATAAAAAAAATTTGAAGTTATACTTCTTTAGGCGCGTTATAAAAAAATGATGAGAGTGAAATTTTAAGATGCGCGCGCATCACTGTAACACAAAAGTTACAGGTTGTAGCTGCCCACTAAACGGCCGAAGTAGCCATTGCAACAGCGGCAGCATGCATCTACGTTCGTACCGGATTGTACCCAATCGGTACCGGAAGCGCACAAAGTACTTTAAATCAAGTTCTAATAAATTATATTCAGTAGTGACTTAAATTGAATATTTTGATTAATATTATTTACTATTCGTAAATATTAGTGAAAAAATTGTGCTTATATATTTTTTCAAGTGCTCCAATATAATTGAGGTTAGCTATCCGTGTGTATTATTTATTTATATACATTAAAATGTTATTATTTAATGATGCCAAAGAAGTATAACTTCTCACGCACGTACATAAGTACACAAACCCATTTTTTTCTATTCATTTTAGTTTTTGTAATAATTTTATGTGCTATGTATACCTAACAGTTATAAAAATATTTATTTTGTTTAAATTGTTTTTTTTTTTAACTTACTCGTAGTATTTCTTTAATATACATTATCCAATATCGTCCATGATTCTTGTGGGAGGTATATACACACCGTTCTTTCTTTTAGTAATACTTATACTTCGACAACACAACAGCTTACAACTACAACTACACAGCGCCAGTGTACGGGCTCCTTGTTACCCCTACAGTTGAAGTTCTGTTAAACCGCTTTGTGAACAAACTTGTTTATTTGTAATGAGTCGCGCGTCGCTCTTGGAAGCCTTTGGCGAACTGAATTACAATTGAATAAATACCTGGCGACCCGACAGATCGCTCTTATAACAAGTATATTTTTTATTTTTATTTTAGGTAGTGACTGTTATTTATTTCCAGATGTACTTCGAATTCTGGAACTTGAGTTCGTAGATTTTATTATCTATCTTAATATTAGGAGTTTAATGATGCCTAGCTTGGTTTTCAACATCACGACTCTCACGAGACTCTCATGCTTATGTTGAAGTTCCAGGACGCGACAAAAACCCATCTCCCAACAGGTAAGTTGTGTACGATCATCGAATTCTGGAACTTGAGTTCGTAGGTTTTATTATCAATCTTAATATTAGGAGTTTAATGATGCCTAGCTTGGTTTTCAACATCACGACTCTCACGAGACTCTCATGCTTATGTTGAAGTTCCAGGACGCGACAAAAACCCATCTCCCAACAGGTAAGTTGTGTACGATCATCGAATTCTGGAACTTGAGTTCGTAGGTTTTATTATCAATCTTAATATTAGGAGTTTAAAGATGCCTAGCTTGGTTTTCAACATCACGACTCTCACGAGACTCTCATGCTTATGTTGAAGTTCCAGGACGCGACAAAAACCCATCTCCCAACAGGTAAGTTGTGTACGATCACATTGACATTAAGTTTGATGTTTTCTTAAGAGTATTCCACTTGCATCTCACTGACATTTGAGTTAGGTAGTTGGATGCTAAGGATGGACGGAGAGATGTTGAGTTAGTAACGACAAATTTTTGGAATAAAATAATATGCAATAGGAGAGTTTCTACCTCTGCCGATACGAAGACCTTTTCTATTTTACGACATGAGACATAAATAAAAAATAATAAAAATAACATCTGAGACTTATAAATTGTTTTCATAAAAAATGTGGATTACCACTTCCATACGTCCATACTTTACCTATAATATCTCTTCAAAACTTCAGAAGTTAATTTAAGAATTAGGTACTAAGGCCCAGAATACACGCGTGAAACGCAATAAGTGTTTTTACTTATATATATAAATGTTTATACTTATTGCGTTTCACGCGTGTGTTCTGGGCCTGGTGTGTTAACTCAGATTACTTTTAAATTTGACTTGTATTTCATTTAAGTTTATGCAAGAGAGTCATATAGAAAACAACATATCTACGTGCAACGAGTTTGGAAATTAGCTGAATCGTATTTAAAATCAGCTGCACTAGAACGGACGTGTAGACTACCTGTCGCGTTTCATCCATTTTCGCGCGTTTTTTCTACCCATATAATGATCGAGGAATAATGCTGTAATTCTTTACCAGCCACAAAAATACGACAGTATATATTTTCTCAAAGTAACACCCTTACTTATTCACGTTGTTCTATTACGACGAAGATATATATATATAAATACATAACAATATACCTACATGTCTGTTACCTAGAAATTTAGTAAATTCATCACTTGAACTCGACATATTGCCACAGACGTCTACCCTCAGAAAAAACTTAAATTGTTGTAAGTATACTGGAATTATTGCAGGTTACGCTGCGTGTGGAAATGGTCACAATATGGTTTTATACTGAGAGTTTCAAATAGGTTTAGTTGCAGTTGTATTTCACAGTGTGTTCTGGGCTTTACAGGAAAATCCGACGAGACCGTGAGAACTGTAACAAATTCGTCACAAGTGCTGCAGTTCTATAGCGACGAAATTAATGAACTTTCATTAAAGTGGCAAAGTCACCGACAAATACAGTCAATATATTTAATAAAATCAAACCGTTCTTAGAAAAAGAATAGTTTTTTTTTACATAAACCAGCAAATAACTAGTCTGGCCATAAATACTATAAATTTGATAATAATCAATTAGAAAATTCTTTCGTAATCCCGCCAAAATTGCCGCGCAAATTACAATAATAATATATGGTTCAGGGCAGCTTGTGGCGAGCTGTTGGTGCGTAACGACACCACGGGTACGTGCTCCAGAGAGTCGATGAGGGCCTTCGTCACCGGTGTGTCTTCGTCGGTCGCAGTGTAAACTCAAGACGGCCCGCAAGACTCTCAGCTCTGGTTTGCCTTCATTGGCCGTACAGAGAAGAGTCGATAGAGCATATTGCTGTATCAGGTAATATGCTCCAGGGGTGGAAGTGTTAAAGGGCATAACGCCGCGAGAAAGCGCAGCACACCTCTAGACATCCCTGAGTCACTCACACCGGTGTTGCCCCCGGCCGACTTTCCCTGGCATTTCGGGGGTCCACCCAGTGAGTGGCGAGCCACCGCCTGCCGAAAGTAACATCAGATATGAGAGTTATGGCAGGCGTCCGTTTCTCTTTTGCAATAGCCCGGTTCTAATAATACCTCCTAATCTCATTATAAATATTATAAATATTGTCGGACAAATTACACAGCGCCATCTAGCCCCAAAGTAAGCGAAGCTTGTGTTATGGGTAAATAAACATACGTAAATATTTTTTTTTTTGTAAATACATACTTATCATACATAGAAAATACCCAGACCAAGACAAACAGACATGTTCATGCACACAAATGTTTGTACTGTGTGGGAATCGAACCCACGAGCGTTGGTGTCAAAGTAGTGTAACAACGCGTTTCACCACTGCGCCACCGAGCTCGTCATTATAATAGCCTACTTTTTTCCGAAATAGTCCCAATACCTGCCGTGACCTGTTCATTGGTATATTGTCCCACTGATATCCCCTGAAGTGGGTCACGGCGGGTTTACAACATTACATAGTCTTTTCGAAGGGGCCTCTAGGCGTTGGATCCTTATCCCCGCGCACGCCTTTCAAATGACCGGGATAATCCCCGTGAAAATAATAGAATATAATAATAATAACGATATTTATTTTTTCTCACCACAATTTTGTACATTGATAATTGGTATACACAGTATGATAGATAGTATGTACATGTGGAGAGAACTCGTGCTCGCGCTAGGGAGGTAAAAACCAACCTATGTTACGAGTTACCAGGCTCGCCTCGCTTTTTATGGTTTACCAAAACTATGATAAATTAACGAACCGCTACAATATTACAATATTTAATGTCTATGTTATAATTAACTATCACTAACAATTTGATGTGAAACAATATACAAAAATAAAAAAGGCAAACAAGAACATTAATGTGTCAGCTAACACACTCTTAGTTCAGAATGGTAAAAATGAAACTGATGAAAATAATTTCACGATGGAAGAGGACTACAACAAGCGAAATGACAACGTGGGCGCACACAGTTCTAAAGAAGCCGTCCTAGTGGTCGGAAAGGTACAACGTGGTCATCATCCTGCGCTTGTAATGGTTTTGGGGTCTTATCAAGCAGTGAATAAGCTTAATTTTTATGAAAAGGAGAGAAGACTTCAGCCAAAAATACTATCTTGGATCATGTTGTGAGACCTCTAAGCAACAAACTTTTTAAAAATGTACCGTATACTTTCCAGTCGGACTCTACACCTGGTCACAAAAACCCAAGCCTGGCTCGAAACTAACATTCCGGACTTTATAAATGCTGATGACTGGCCCTCGTCTAGCCCAGATCTAAACCCTTCAGCCTACAAATTATGGTCAGTTTTAGAGGACATAAAAACCCTGCTCGAAACGACACGCCGAGATTGTGTCGTAGCAGCAGCAGCACAAGCAGTGGATAAATTTCCCATGGAAACAGTGCGTAAATCCATTGATTCGTGGCCAAACTGTTTAAAGACCTGTATCAAAGCCAAAGGTGAATATTTCGAATATAATCATTTTATTTTGCTGAGACTTTCATAAACATTAATTTTTATAACTTTGACGAGCTCGAAGGCGCAGTCGTTATGACGCGACTTTGACACCAACGCTCGTGAGTTTGATTCCTATACAAGGCAAACATTAGTGTGTATACATATAAACGTGTGTGTTTGTCTTGGTCGGAATATTTTAAGAGAAGTACGGCGGTTCAAAGCAGTCTGGGGAAGTGCCTCCACCTCACAGTAAACCGCAGCCAAATAACAACTGCCTAGAGGGTTGTTGTGTTCCTGCGTGTGAGTGAGGTCACCAGTAAGCTCCTATGGAGTTGTTGTATTAGAAGCAGAGAAGGCATCTCGCACGTGACACTTAATGTATTACAAGCTTTCATTGGATACAGTAACCGTGTTATCATGTGGCCCGCATGATTGTATGCCTTCTGACGTTGTATAAAAAAAAATGTGTACATATTAATTTGTAACAGAACTTATAACCGGACTAGGTATAACACGTTACTATACGCAATCTGCATTAATATATAAGCGTATAATCCTAAAATATATAAGAAAAAATAAGTGGAAAGTTTGATAGGAAGCGGCTACCAAAGATATATTAAATGGACACTTGCACCATAGTAGTAACGCTGGCGCGTTGTCATTCCCGCTCACCAGTTTGAGTGATGACCTTAGCCAATAAATATACAACCGCACTTTCCGACGACATATTTGGTATTCAGTATTCTCATGGTGTGAGTACACTTTATGCAGGCCAAAGTAACTCTTACCTACTTCAATGTTTAAGCAGGTATTCTATATTCCGAAGTTTCGCCGAAGTGCTAAAATATTCACAAGATAAACTTTAGTAAAGGCTTAAAAATCGGATGCCTCGTATCCGCAGCCTTTCCTTCGAGCGATTTATTTCATCCATTTTTTCTAAGCCCCAAGTTTAAAAGTTGAGAATCTGAATATCTTCCGTTTATCTTCTATTCATTGTTTTGTAAAAAAACAACGGGCATTTTCTTACTGCCGAACATATAAACTTATTAATTTTCTTCACTTCAATCTATAGAACTGGCGCCAGTAGAGACTTTTCACTTTAATTACTTAGCTCAAAAGTAAACTAATTATACAAGAAACTTAATTAATTATTGAATAGATATTGATGATCTTCGGAAGTATGTAAGTAACCATATCTGAACGATGGAGTTTCGGCTCAGTTAGTTACAAATCACTTTATTGGTTCCAGAATATTACAGGTAGGAATGAACTTCTACCCCGGAGAGGTTGCAAGCTGCTAATGCAATGAATTGATTGATCATGAGGTCCAGTTTTACGAAACTGGACTTTAAAATTTTACGCGGTTATTATGCTTGCATAAAAACCGATGTAAAACCGAGGTCACGTGGAATTCACTCAGTGGAAACAGCTTAGATTTGGTCACATACTTTTGGTTCACCTAATGATCTTTACGGCTACTGAAAACTCTTCCAGTTCGCAGTTGAAACTTCAAGTTCTCTTACAAGCTACTCAAGACTTCTTACCGCTATTCAAAGTTTACTCGTGACTAGCAAAATACAATGGTTAATTTTAAGGGGCTCACGCGTCTCCGCAAATTTTTTATACCACACTAACCGCTACTCATTTCAAAAATACAGTCTCTCTTCAACCGCAGGGGTTTATATCATGCTCCACTACGTTGCTCAACTGCGGATTGGCGTAGGCCAGTATTTTCAAGCCGCTCGAGGGTCACTGACTTAGCTTAGGTCAGGTCACCTGAAGACTGAAACAGATTAATTCATACATAGACAGGTATCAGTCGACCGTGCTACGTCTGCGTATTCGATTACACAAATGCAAAGAGCTCATCGAGCTGCTCATTTTAAATAGTTCCTTTATAGTAGCAATCAATTTAATTATTTTGCTACTTGGGAGAGTTGTGAAAATCCATTTTAGTGGCACCTAGTTCACCAGCGCAAGCCCGCCAGTCCTATTAACATGTAGTCACACGCAGTCACGCATCTTATACCTCCCTCATAATCTTATGACATTCAATCAGCGAACAGTGCCGCGGCTGTGGTCGTCTAGTAAATTGTCTTCACTCAAGTGATCTGAAAAACGCCAAATGAGGTCCAACTGAGATCACACTACACGTCCCTGACGCACGCTTTGTGCATCCATATCGCGTCTTCTATATAGCGTTACTGCTATCATTAAATCTGCCTAAACAATATCAAAGAGAAGAAGAAAAAAATTGTCTAACATTTAAGAAAGCATAAATACAAATAAGAAAATAAACATTGAGGCCACACTTCCTTCATGCTGCCAGTTCCTTGTATCTAACCTATTCTCGTCCGTCGTATCCTATCCTATACTGGCCGACGCCGTATTGCCGTAGAATCTTATTAATCTTTTATTATACGTCACATACAGAGCAGGTTACAAAAAAAATTGTGTATAAAGTTGAGCTTATTTCTTTAAGGGATTTGCTCCAGCTAACACTAGCGTGTGTACAGTAATTATATTTAGTCTTTATCCACTCTATTAGTATTTAGTATTCCTAAGACCCTACACTATCACTAGACGAGACGAGACCGATAGCGTCTCATTGTATTCCATATCTCATCGTATCTGTACTTTCTGGTATTCCAGAGTCGCTGCTGGTAGAGCCATAATTCATACACACTTTTATTGTTTCCCATTGGGATTATTATTAATTATTAATCATATAATAATAATAATGTTTATTTCATAGCAACATAACATACACAACATAGTACAAGTAGTTTCATAATCGAAGGTAATATAATATAACTTATTGGAATACAAGGTAATAATTAAATTTGTGGCATCTGAACTAGTATTTTGCAAATACTGTATCACAGATGACACTAGATTATTGATGTATCTGTAAAGTGGAAAGAACCTACATGAATTTAGGACTGTCAGCGTCCTATATCTATGTTCTCTGATAATCCAGAATCACCAGATTTCTCAAATCAGATACCACTGAAGGGTAGGCCCTATTGATCACCTGTAATAATTGATAACTTTAGCATTAAAATCAACTTCATCTGAACTTGTTGATCTCAAGTAACGAATGAGACTCTGATAAAAGAGAGTAGAGCGCACCAAAAGAGCTCTATTATAATGTATAATATTTCTGATACCACATTGGCTGGCATATAAACATAGTGGCATATAATCATAGGCTACCGCAACTAATTTATAACAGATCACCGTGATCTGTTATAAATTAGTTGCGGTAGCCTATGAACGCTTGCAATACATCAAGTATCACTCGCCCGATGCCACCTCTGCTAGTAACACAGCAAGTTTTTGGGAGCTTACTAATAACGTTACTCACACGCTGGAACACAACATCCATCTAGAGAGTTGTTTTTTGGCTACGGTTTTTCTGTAAAGAGGAGGTACTTCTCCAGACGGGCTGCTTTGATGCGCCCTACCTATCTTAATACGTCGGACAGACCAGACAGACAGACAGAGGTACTTCCTTGCCTCCGGACGTAATAAAAATCATCCCAACAGATCAGTAGGTAATAGTCGAGTCAGATAGTTGTAGGGTCGTCATTCCATGTCGTCGGCATCCTATACCTCCGAATTCTTTTTCAATGTTAGTCACTTCGCACTCAGCTGCGAACTCATTGGAAATTCTACGTAAAAACTTAATATACGAGTACTTCGTGTTATCAGTCTATCTGAAACTTCCTAATTATATCAATATATAGGTATATTTTATTAACACGGACAGTAAATTGCCATGAATAATAAACTACTACCGACGCGTTCTTATTAGAACGAAAATAGAACCGCATTAGTTTCTGAATGGTGGAAGCCTATTTTGTTTCTACCTACATATTGTGTACAGCTTTGAGGCGTAAATGAATATATCTCATATTTCCACGAGCCAGCAGCATAAAGTGATGCCATCAGTGGCTGTATCTCCTAATCAAAGAGTAGCGGCATTGATAACGGCTGTACAAGTACAATGCATTCTTAGTCGCATGAAGAATTGAAAGGCAGCTGGAACTGACGGACTGCTCAAAGACGCCTGAAAAGTGATGGGCATCGTGGAGTAACTTCTTGTCCGACCAATGTAAAATGCAATGTTGTATGTAAAATTTTAATTTCAAATGACTTAAATTAACTTAAATTTTATTCGATCCAACATGTACTTCATAGGGGTGCCTTTTCGTTAATCGGCAGCGATGTGTAAGCGATATTGACTTTGACTCAAAGATGATAATGGGCCATATACATCCCTAAGTAATATTGTAGCTTTCGTTGTCCTATATTATCGAACCGGTTGCATGGGTTTTAGTACAATTATATATAGCATAGTTATAATTCGTAATGTAATAAGTAAATACTCAAAATGTATAGACTGAAGTCAACAAATTAAGACTCAATTTATCAAAGAGAAAATCAATATTTGTAATACAGGATTCCATTAAAATGATTTTAAATATTTTTAAACTCCAGGTTAGATTTTCAGGCTAAGCATATAAGCTATTTGGAATAATTGTACATCAGTAATATACTAATTAAATAAATAGTAGATCGTATAACAAGGCGAGGAACTCGATATCGTATATGAGCTGCATGGCGAGTGTGTTCTAAATAGCTTGGCTTAGGAGATCTATATACCTGCTGAGAAATGAACATAGTAGTGATGTAAACAACAATGAAATAAAACAAGCTATTTAATATGAGACATTTCCTAGTTGGAGGCAGAAGTGAGTTATTTGATACGAAAATCTAGTTCATGATGAATTTCCATCTATTTAAAGGTATTATAATGATATAAATCAGATACACTATAAAAGTAACCACTAGCCACTCCAGTTACATATTCATTCCATGCAATCATCATATCAACCCTTACTCATCCCACTACAGGGACACGGGTCTCCTTTTAACCGAAGGGGTTTCGAGCATACTCCACCGGGCTGCTCAAATGCGGATTGGCGGTCACTTAGCTTAACGACTGTCATCTATAGACAACAGCCGGAACCGACGGCTTAACGTGCCCTCCGAAGCCCGGAGAAACTGGAGAGAGATAAACCCATCCATAGACAGGCTGCGGTCGACATTGCTTAACCTGCGTGTTCGGTTAGAATGACACGCGCGACGACGCCATTGATCTCTCAATATACAATTTTCATGAGAATTGCTTCTACTCATCTACTTTTAAAGTTGGCGACTATTATTAATGTTACTCGTATGTTTCGAAAACATGTAACACGAGCTTATTCGCAAAATTAATTTGAATATCGCTACCTGTATCTGTCTCTATGTGACACTCTCTGATTTGCATTAGTATTCGTAGTCGCACAGTTGCCTGGTTCTATCTCGTTAAAAAGTTGCACACGCATGTTGCATGAAAGTTATATATTCATAAAGTTTGAATATTCCACGACAAGTCAATCACACATGCAGTTACATGTCACTAGTGAAGTGAACTTGTATAATATAATAAACGAACATGTCTAACTTATATGTATTTCCTGTGCTGTTGTGCCAACAGCTGATATCTAGTGCGGAGGCAGAAACTAGTTGGCACGGGTTTCATTCCCGGGTTTTCACAATGAAAATAGTATGCAGTAGACACAAGTCCTACAAAACCTACGCTTACCTACGCTTAGTAGAATGAGCGTAAATTATATGGCATACATCATTTATAATAAACTATCAGTCCCCATTAGGTCAATAAACGATAATAAATGATTTAAAACTGCAATCAACAGATTCCTAACTTAAAAAGCTTATTATAACTTGAAAACATTTCTAAATGATAAGATGCCTTTATAATTTACTGACTGCTGCCCGCGGCTCCGCCCGCGTGGAGTCAAATAACGTAGCCTATGTGTTAATCCACATCATAATCTATCTACGTGCCAAATTTCATTCAAATCCGTTCAGCCGTTTAAGCGTGAAAGAGCAACAAACATCCATACATATATTAGTAGGATTTGTATTTTTATGATTCGTAGAAATTTTATTTTAACGTAACTTTTATTTTTAAAGTTTAGTAATACCTATTTATTATCAATTTCATATACCAGTAAGTCGAATCATGTCTGCACTTATTATTAACTTATTTAACACCAACGCATCGACCCATGTTTATGAATGAATAAATAAATTATGAATTAATATGCCGAATTCATATTTTTTGAATTTTATAATAAGTGTATATAGTGAATATACTGTCCTTTCTTAGCCAAATGGCTGATGAATATCACTCACGTCACGTCAACTTCCTTGTAAATGATATCTGTATTTTTTTTATACAACGTCGGGAGTCATGCAAGCATACGGTCCACCTGATGTAAAGCAGTTACCGAAGCCTATTAACGCATGTAATATATTGAGTATCACTCGCGAGATGCCTCCTCTGCTGCTTACACAGCAACTCCTTAGGAGCCTACTAGTGACCTCACTCACACACAGGAACATAACAACCCTCTAGGGAGTTGTTGTTTGGCTGCGGTTTTCTGTGAGGTGGAGGTACTTCCCCAGACGGGCTGCTTTGATGCGCCCTACTTCTCATAAAATATCTAGACCAAGACAAACAGGCATGTTCATACACACAAATGTTTGACTTGTGTGGAAATCGAATCCACGAGCGTTGGTGTCAAAGTCGCGTCTTTCACTGAGCTTGTTAAAATTGCTGTATACTGTAATACTTAACTAATTTTAAAAGTTTCTAAATAATAAATAAGAAAAGATATTGGACTTATGATACATTTATCGTTTTTCAAGGTATATGCAGTTAATATTTAAAACTCATCGTAAAACGCTGTTCGTCCTACTCGTATCTACCTCGAGAACCTCTTCGATTCAGGGCTCATTAAAAGTTCGCCTCTATGTTTGTCATTAATTGTAGGAAACAAAATGAAGTCGCAAAGTGCGAGATTTAGGTATGGCGATTTTTCTTCATGACTTATATCGACGTACCAATCTGCAGCAACTGTTCTTTGTACCATAAGAATGATATCATTCCTATAGGGCAGTCTTTGTGTAAGTTCCAGAGCATATATGAACAACGGTATTCAAACTCTGGGCGTGTATTATTTTGCACAACTGTACACTAGTCTTTCATAAAATCATGCAGTATCCGTCGACTGCAAAGCTTCGCTATTGCTATATTCGCTGTTCGGTAACCGCAGTCGCTGGTGTGCATCCTGATGAAGATGATGACGTCAACATCTAAACTCACTTAACCAGGTGTGTATAAAGCTACGATTTAGGGTAACATGTCAACTGAACATAGACCATTACTATGAGGTGCTATTTGTCTCAATCCTGTGCCACCTGCATCAATCGAGTCCATATAAACCTTCTGAGGTCGCGTGCTCCATCTAGCGGGAGCTCATTCCACCACACAGCGTGTACTACTACCTGGATGCCATTCGGGAACCTTTCATCCCCTGCTGTTGTCGGTTATACGACCTATGCCCACTGCCACTGCAGCTTGCTTATGCGTCACACATACACTTATGCGTGTGGCGGCAAAGCAAGAGGGAGCGTGGGTTCGAGTGTTTTGTTTTGTTTTGTGTTTAGAGTAGTTTAAAAGCCAGGAGGTCAATAATTAGTCTATTTCAAAGACAATAGATAAAAGAAAGAAACAAAGAGCGCCACCTAATTTAACCTAAATCTATCAGGAAGGTCAGAAAAAGTAATGCACAGATAATTTACTTTCTTCATATGTCTGAGGAGGAAAGAATAATAATATCAAAGTAGCAATTCTAGGAACTTGACCAGCAATGGCAACATAGTTTTAGGGCAAACTGTCTAAAACAACTTTGTTCCATAGACTGATTATACTATTTTCTCAAACATATGCGAAATATTCAAACGCAATATATATAATACAGTTTCAGGCTGGGTATTAACAAAAGTAATCAAATATATTTCAACCAGATGACAAATACGAATTTCTATAGTAATATCCTGAAACATTTTGTGTACGAAATTTAAATTATATGATAAAAACGAATTTGCGTAGTGCTTCATAGGAACGTGCCTTATTACTCGAATTTAGTGTGTTTACCTTTTTACAGTATTTTTATTGTTACAAGTTAGTTTTTGTATCTGAATTTATTCAAAGGACTGTGGCCAAACTATTACTTACTGATGATTACTCTGTATTTCAATGATTTCTCTAAATGATTTGAGTTATTAGGTGAAACTATCTAAATCGACCACGCAACCCAGAACTTGTCTACGAATGGAATTATTGTCAGCCTGGCTGTTTTCCATAGACAACTGGAGAAGTGCCTCCATATTACAGAAAACCGCAGATAACAATCCACTCGAGGGTTAATGCATTCTTACGAGTAAATGAGGTAACCTCACTCAGTAAAACAGCAGGTGAGTGACACTTCCTGCATTACAAGTTTGCATATAAGGTAGCCAATTCATATCTGGCAGGCCGTAGTTTCAATATTGTAAAAAAAAAAACAATATATACTTTCAATAATAAATAACAAAGTTTTTATAAACAGTTTCATTTATTTGCTTGCATTATTATTTAGAAAAGTTCAATAATAATATTGAAGTTGTCTTCAATATTATGATTCTGTTCTGAGGCTCGAACGCCTGTTCATCCAGAAATTAGCTACTTTTCTGTCCTCGACAATAACATTCCAGTTTAGATGTGCAGTAAAATCAGTTGTTAGTTGTTAAGAAAAAAAAACGAGGACGATTGTATGATGACCGTCCATACTGCTTGATACTTATTTAAATTATGAGCATGTAGCAGAACCAACTGTATCGCCAAGTTGGCAATAAGCCCACAGATCTCGCACACAAAATAGCTACAAACGGACTATTTGTCAAATTCTAGGTATCCTGAATAATTGGTGATTATAAAACAGGTATAGATTTAATAAAAATGTAAACCAGATCTTTCCTTTATGTATGCTCGAATCTTTATAAATCCAAGCAAAAAAACCTGTTAGTTGTACCTTTACAAATTTTTGTCGCAAGAAATCTTAGAGCTATAATCTCTTTTTTATAAAATTGAGAATAGACATGCGGCTTCTTGTATACCTGAAAAGTCACGACTTGTTCGCCGATTTTTGCCACGGTAGTATAGATTAGTGTAATTTCTTACTTCAGTCCAAAAATGTATACACATTGTTGGATTGATGTAAGAAAGAATAGAATAAAACGATTCTTATTCACAATGTCGATTAAGTATTATTGACCATGAATAAAACTGGATATTCTTATCGTCATCATCATGTGAATGTTAATCCCGGTCACGTCCTAAGCTTTCGATACAGTAGTAATAACGCAGAGGGATAAGATATCCATCAGACGTGTTCTACTGTAAATCTGACCATCGTATCCTGATGCCCTGAAACTCTGCACGCCTTGTGCTCTTCAAAAGATCTGGAGTCTTACCATTTTATAAAGAGGGCTTTCTTCACCCTAATCTCTCTCTGTACTGTATTCTTCCACCACCAAGTCTACCAGCATTTTTTTTTTTAATAGTAGTCATATCCACAGGCTCTTTGGCCCGTGCCTTTGTTTGTTGGTCATTTTTTTTTTGTCAGATTGTTAGTTTTTTATTATCGCTCCGCAAGTGCGATTACAATAAGTGCCTTAAGTCAGGATTTTTTTTTTATTATTACTATTTTTATTTTAGTTTTTGTTTTAAGCAGAAACTGGGACGAGAGACGCGGGCAGACCAGTCCCTCCGAGCAGCACCCGTTCACGAGTTGACGCAGAGGGCAGCCATCACCGTGTTCAACCATATTTTAGGGAACTCGATGAGTCTACCAGCATTAGGTTAGGTTAGGTTAGTGTATTCTTCCACCACCAAGTCTACCAGCATTAGGTTAGGGTAGAACCTGGGACGTGATGAGTAGCCTTGTGGCTGATTTAAGAGCGCCTCTCCTTGGGCTTTACGCAAAGATCCATGACAAGAAGGCGATGGTGTATACTGAGATTCTCATCGGGTATGACCTCCCAGTTGACTACTTTCCTTATATGATCTTTCTTAGTGAGTAGGAAACGATTTGGGTACGAGTTTGGTAATATGCCTACTGTATGTGATTAAGTGTTTGATTTTCTTTTGGAAGTACGCGTTTAAGACCGCACACGTCTGAAGGTCATTTCTCGCTCTGTGTTGTTGCTACCGTATCGAAAACCACCATAAACACGCCCAAGATTCTCACACGCCTGACTTACATAACCGTTAACATCATCAATCAAAACGATGCTCTGTGATAACGGAATACCACTAAGTACCAAGTACACCAAGTACAAGTATAAGTAACGAGTTCGTTCCAGAACACCATTCTATCGGCTTCACTACAACCGACGTGTGCCGCGTAAGTACTTATTAGATGGGACACAATTCTTTCTGTAAGCACTGTCACGATCATAAGTCGATCACTGTACCGATTCACTACCAAAATGTCGCCCCGAAAGGGCCTTGTAGAGTAGTATGGCTACTCCATTCTCCCGACCAGGCACACCGATATAGATCAGCTTGTAGTTACTCCCAGTGAGCGGGGAACTGCTGCCTATCCACCGAATCTCCTTCAAGAACACCACAGCCTGGTCCATTTCTCAAACAGGTCGGGAGAGGCTTTAATGCGCCGTTTTACTGCGGCGCTACTGACATCTATAACTTGAATTGCCGATTCAATCGTATTTTTTTAATAACTCAATAGTGGATTTACTTTTATGTGCATGATTGCTTTACTACTATGTTAATTTTTTTCATCTATAAAATTTTATTCTAGTAATATTTTATTAAAACTTATGTTTACTGACGAACACAGATAATAATTGTCTTTGTCATATCAATGGTTTACCACGACGTAACAGCAGATTATTAGCGTTCCGAACAAAGGGTATATAATTAGATATTCTACAGAAGCGTACGGAGCGCCCGCTGGCGCGCGTACGCTTACAGAATCTGATTTTCATTTCATGATGCAATTTTCTCTAGAAATGCTGCAGGGCTATCGAACATCGATATCTATGTAACAATAATGATAGTTACACAGATATCGATGTTCGGTAACTCTTTTTTGTACCACTTATAATAAAGCAAACATATATATAACATACCATTGCCACATGTTACTTCACAGACATCAGATGCACCGTTCAAGGTCTTGTCTCTCCTTAGTATTAAATACTTCATACCGGGTGCAGGCTCAAAATTTAGTTCACCACTCTAGCAACTAAATATCAGCATTTGCCTTACGATTCAGTCCAGGCACTACTCTGAAGAGGTTTAGAACCGAGGATTTCAATTGGATGAAATAACTAAGATTATTATATTGGGCACACAAAACAAACTAATAAAAGGGAAAGAGAAAGGTAATATAGACTACTCCCACTGCATCTATCTCGGCTTTTAGGTTGGGTGGTGAACAAACATAGCGATTATTGGTGAGATAATAACGAAACTAAGAGATTTGCTCAAATCTGACAGATTTAATTATCTCCGCTGCTATCTTCTAGCATACATTGCACAAATACAACACAGGATATCTTATTAAAAATTCTATACTATTCTTATTTTACTTTGTAGGTAATTATTACATGACTGTGACTTGATGTAGTGATATCATTGCATTTGCGTCAAACCTCAGTGGTTTATAAAATGCATTAATATTGTTTTTATAAAATGTTTATGTAAACTGGTGTAATAAATAATTTGAATTTTAAATTTGACAATCATTCATGATTATGTCACAAGCAATACACTTTTCTTTGCTGGAAATTTCCTGTGTATTCAATTGTAATAGCACTATTATTTAAACTGTATGTACAATAGTAAAACTGAAAGTATTTTATAAAGAAAATTTCTGGAAACAGAAGCTCTTCCAGCAAGTAGTACAATTAGCCTATTATTTTTAAGGTAATATAGTATGTATGTATGTAGTCATATTCGGTAACAGGGACTGACGTACGAGTATATGTGCGACAAAAAAGTTTCAACGACGCTAAAATGGCCCCAGGTTTAGCCCATTCGAATTACATAGTGAATCTATTATAACTTAGGACTGCCGAGACACTTATTTGTGATACGCATATGCCACAAAGTATGCACGCGCGGCGATTCTTCTGTCCATTTTAATATCTTGATGATTTTAAATCAGTTGTAACACAGTAAAGGAATGAGAGGGTACAGTACCTAATATTGATATACTTAATGATATTGGAAAATGTGGTATTAACGAACGTCTGCTGTACTACATTTAATCGAGGTAGTGAGTATCATTTTACAGCTATATTATGAATATTGTACCAAGTAGAGCTGAGTAAACTAATGGAGGCCTCGAGGTCCAGTAAAAAGGTCATCGCTATAGCAAAATTCGATTTCGTCGGCAGAGTTGGCGAGCGGCTTGCGAGCCTTTCTTCTGGGAGCCGTGCTTTCTGGTCGCTCGCAAAGCGATTTACCTGATGATGTAGTATTCCTGAACCCCTCGATCAATGGCCTGATGAATTACTCTCAATTTGTAAAACATATGTGTGATCATGATTTGAGGTAAAATACTAACAAATGTAAAATCTTAATAATTAACTTATCTTATTAATTAACGTCAATTGAATCACATACCTCCGGTGTACCTAAACGGAATTTCATTAAAGCTGGTTGAAAATGATGTTAGAAATAGAGTTGGTCTGAAAGAGAGTGTCGGTGTTAAAATAAAAAGAGGCATGCTCCGATGGTTCGGGCATGTAGAAAGAATGCAAGATGAAAGAATGACGAAGCAGTTATACAATGCAAAAGTGGAAGGATGTTGCAGCCGGGGATGGCCAAGACTTACCTACCATGACCAAATTGGTCATGTTCTATCAGAAAGTGATGTCAGGAGCCCTAGAAACCGGCGTGCGTGCATGAGAAGAGCAATGAATGTTAAAGAAGCGAGTGAGATATGTAAGGATCGAGTCACGTGGCGCTCGGTTCTCTCTGCCTACCCCGCAAGGGATTTGGCGTGAAGTTATAGATAGATAGAGAGAAAAATTCAGATACCTAGGTCATATAGTGACGAGTGACCTGAAGGATGATGCGGATATTGAGAGGGAGCGCCGAGCGTTGTCGGCGAGGGCTAATATGCTTGTTCGCAGGTTCGCTCGATGCACACAGAAAGTAAAAGAAACAGTGTTCAAAACCTATTACCAATCATTTTACTCGAGCAGCCTGTGGGTTTTATACACGCAGATGCCTACAGAGTTCTGCATGTACAGTATGACAACTGCTTAAGAATGTTGCTAAAGCTGCCGCTGCGCTCTAACACTTCTAGAATGTTCACGGAAGTGCGCACATACGATTTTTACGCGATTCGCCGCAAAAAAATGACTAATACAGCGATTACATAATAACAGTAACAGCATTCTGAAGTCCATTACTGCACGATTTGACTGTCTAATCCAGAACCACTGGATTATAATTATTACTGGTCAAATAAAGTAAACAAAATACAAATACTCTTAATTTACTAACACTAAACTAATATAGAATAAGGCCAGAATTACATAAGAACATAATTATGTACTCTGTCTGAAATATGTTGTTTATTATTATTATAAAGCAGTCGAGGGAAATTTTTCCCTCCACTGCGAAAACCGGATGGCAGTTTGGCACACAGCGCCAAAGAGAAAGCCGATTTACTCGGTAAACTCTTAGCCTCAAACTCAAATATGACTGTCGGGTTGTGTTCCGTACTAACGCGCCTTTTCGTGCTTTCCTACTCCACTGGGCAAATCTCGTCTTCATGGAAGACCAACGTGCACCTGGTACCCAAAAAGAACGACTGATCGATCGGGTCTGGCATCGGGGACTTCTATCGAAGTTACCATCGTACGGGCTGCCCGAGGGTTTCAGCGAGAGTGAGAGCGAGGGGAGGTGCAAATAGGTTGCCAGCTTCTTATTCAACAGATGCATAAAAACCGTATTAGACGGTGTATGCTCCGATAGTATGGGTATCAATGCTAGCGTTCCACAGGGCTCTGTACTGTCTCCGACGCTGTTCATGTTGCATATCAATGATATGTTGTCAATTGATGGCATTCATTGTTATGCGGACGACAACACCAGGGACATTTATTATACAAGCTGAGCTAACATCCCTCGTTCCCTTATAGAGGAAGGCCACGATAAACTTGTATCTGACGGAACGAAGACTTATATTATACAAGTCAGACAGCACATGGAGTACTGTAGTCACCTTTTGGCAGGCGCACCTGGATACCAGCTAGGATCTTGTGATTTGGTTCATTGACGAACTGTGAGAATTGTCTGCGATCCTAAAAGCCCAGAGACAGAATCATAAAAGACACACACGGTTTTGAGCTCTTAAGTTGAAGGCGAGTTCTACCGATTGTACAACGGGTGGTGTTCTGAAGAATTGTTTGATACTATGCGGTTCCAGCGAAGTTTTCTTCCGAGAGCTCTCGAATATCTACAAGACATTTTTTACTAATGATTATAATCGTGACATTACATGTAAATCTGCCACGTTTACTTGAAATACTTGTATTTGCTATTTTAAAAGTTGTTTTCTTAGAAATTGTATTTTTAATTTCACTTTTTTAATAATAAAAATTTGTAATCTTGCTTGCCGGCTCGAAAGGCAAAATATTGTAGTGGTAAGCCGTTTATATTTCAAAGACCTCATTTGCATGAATAAAATTTGAGTTGGAATGTGCTATTGTATGTCATAACTAACATATTGTTGACGTGGATGATGAAAGTACTTTCTGATTGGCTAGGGAGTCTATGCAATAATACTACATGCTTTCGCACTAAAATATATCGTAATGAATGGTATACCAATAGCTGTTGGGTTGAGTACAAACCCGATTCTGCTATGGTTTACCATTATTGTGACCACATACTGTTTGTATTGGTATTGAATAAAGGGGAGAAATAAATTTTCATAGAAACGGTGCGAATTAAATTATAATGAAATCGAGTGTTTATTAATTTGTGATTGTTTAAGAAAATATAATACTGCGAGGTTGAGGTACTACTTGTGTAGGCATTAAAAACGACTATAGAGATGTAGGTTCATGTCCCGTATCGTTTTCTAACAGGTCTATTCGGTACTTAATATTTCAAAATCAAATGATATCCTATCTTGCTACTCTTCTATTTATTAAAAATAAAGACAAGCTCTAAACCTCATTGATGCATTCCAATTTCAGATCGCTGTCGCGGGATCGCAGGAATTCATAACTTGCAAGCCTTATGATTCCTAGCTCAATATTAATCTCTTGAGAATCTTAAGAACTCCAAGATGATATAGCTTTTATGCAAACCTGTTTTTTAAGAGAGGTAGTGCGCGTTAAAGCAAGTAATCAGTCTGGGAAGTATTTCCACTTCGCAGAAAACCACAGTCAAATAACAACTCTCTAGAGGGTTGTGGTATGTTCCTGCCTGTGAGTGATATCACCAGTAATCTCATAAGGAGTTGCTGTGTTAGCAGCAGAGGTAGCATCGTGCGAGTGATACTTAGTATATTGAGATAAACAGACAGACAGACCTCCACAACTCAGAGGGAGAACCATACCTTTCTTAGACTAGGTCCAACGTCTTTCGAAATATAATTTCTTGAACACGCTTTGGGGTTCCTTCAAAATGTATTCCTTCAACGCCTCGCAAGTGTTAGCTATAAATATGTACATAAATCCGAGAACACGAATTTAATGGTACATGTCCATACCAGGATTCGAATCAGGATCGGTCGGCTTAGAAAATGTAACATTACTTTTATTTTTATTCACGGGTATTATCCCGGTCATTTGATAAGCGTGCGCGGGGATATGAATCCAACGCGTAGAGGCCCATTTTTAATTTCATTGTTTCAGTCATAACCTAAACTAAGTTAGTTTAATTGTTTCTAAAAAATAAGAAATCAGAGGTGTTGTAAACTGAATTTTATTACACAATTGACTTATAAATGGTATAATTCCGAACGTTACTTGACATAAGTTAGTACGGCAACATATACTTGAAAATACGTAATCCATTTGAAAGATTCTGTTGTTGAATCACTCATAAACGAAAAATTCAATCCACGTCCAGTTATCCGGCTAACTGACTATCGGATATGCATTTCACTCATTCCTGTCGGTATTATGTCTATCGAGCGCATTCAGATTTTGAAGGGTACGTCCAAACGTTTACGTTGTCCCTTTGAATCAAAAATTTAATACCCAAATATATACAATCATTAGTAATAAACACGTAACATTACTGATAACTTCGTTTTCATAATACTGATGCAATTTGATTCTCCTTAGATCCTCCTTTGTTTTTTTATGTATATCTTCTACATGTGCTAGTTTTATTTTCAAGGAGAGTGTTGTAGCACAAAACTAGCTTCACTCGCTTTTTAAACATCCATAATTCTTTTCATGCATACGCAGGTTTTAGCCCTGACATCACTTTCTAATAAAACACAACTAATTTGGTCGTGAACTCTTGGGTTACGTCTTGAGCTATCAACTGATCGAACTGTGATGTCAATATTTAGTCACTTATCTTGTGTCACACACATAATTTATTTGGGTTGTATTATAGATATATAATAAATGTAACATTGATTTTCAATATTAACACGATTTCAAATACTGCATTCATGGACACAAAGCTGTCAATTTCAACTAGAACCGCAACTGGTCCGATACCGTCTGCGCTATTTCATCCTGTATTTTCTCTTACAAATGCTGTTTGCCACTACTTTAAACTGTCCGTGTTATTTTATTTTATATTTTCTACGAGATATTCTATAACTGGCTCACTTAAAGCTGCCAATATTATGTAAGCTTTCAAAGAGTAGCCATCTTGAGTTAGAGGAAAACTTTATTTTATAATATTTCTTGTAGCAATCGGAAATTTTTCATGATCTTTTTTTGATATTTGTAACTGACATTTGTATTGAATAAAAAGTAATTACTCACCAACGAATATAAAAAATACCGCAAGAGACTTGGCGGTTATATATATAATTATATATATAATAGTTGGTAATTCACATAAAAGCGTCTATCGCCTTTTCCTTGTAGATGAGAGTAGTGTAATTTGTAAAAAGAGGCTACAATAATACTCTAAAACAACTCGTCTGTATTAATTACACTCAAAGAGTTACAAAATATCTTATTAAACGTAAAGGATTCGATATTATGTGTGAACTCCTCTTTATACTAAATATACGTAACAAGTGATTTGGTTATAAGCTGTCTGCAATGTGTCAGTTACATTTAGTATGTTGTGGTCAGGGTGTAGTATTTAATTAGAAATTAACTATATGTAGAAATTCAATAAGAGGGTTACGTATATAGCGTAACCGCTACCAAGGAATGTAATTATACGTAATATAAATAATATTGTGTGGGTGTGTACATGGGTGACCTAGTGGTAAACAGCCTGCTTTATATTGGCAATGACTTTTTATTAGCCCCAATTAGACAGCATGCACTCGTAACGGTAAATAGTGTTTGTGAAGAGAAAATATTGTAACTTAATAAAAATAAAGAACAAAATAATTAATAAAAAAATAAGTCACAACGAAAGCTACAAAAGTGGATTAGATTGTAGATCTTGAATTACAAAAGGAAAAATTTATTTATTTATATAAATGTGATCAGTTACATTTTATTTATTTATTATTTGGGAGTATAGTAAAATGTGTAATATTTTTGTTACTTATAAGCCTCCACCAATGAGTAGTCAAATACACACATCAAAAGTGTCTAGGGATCAACATATATTTTTGCAATAACTTTTCTCCTGATTGATATTAATTAAAATTTTCTTTAAGGATTCATCAAATAAAGTGTTTTCGTTTGTCTACAGTAACGATAAACCAAGTCACCTTTGCATTAATAAAGAAATTTGCCATTTTCATAATAAAGGGATTTTTGACATTTGAACCACTAACATTAAAGTTCGAAAAAAAGACTGAAATAACAGTTTTCTTTAAAATTTTATTGGGTAACTTAAACAATTAATAATCCGTGTTTCTACCGCGAACACTAACAACACGTGGGAATGATAGAAGCTGGTTCCCGGCAACGTACTGTGGCTTTAGCTCTGAATACAAGTCAGAGTGTTATCAGTCGACTTTGGACACGTTACCGAAGCACTGGTACCGTGGCTGAGCGCCATGGAGGACGGTATCGCTGCACCACACGGAGACAAGACCGATACATTCAAATCACAACTCGAAGAGATCCAACAATAACCGCCATGATGTTAGCCGTGACGCTTCATCACTCTTCAGGAAACTTAATTAGCGACCAAACAGTCAGAAACCGCTTGCATGAAGTGAACCTTCATTCCCGAAGACCGCTAAGGGTACCACCTATAGCAATGCACAATCGTAGGATTCGATATCAATGGGCTCTTGAACACAGAAATTGGGCAGAAGAACAATGGCGTTTCGTGTGCTTTTCTGATGAGTCTCGTTTTGGTATGAGACCGGATACAAGACGTATGCGACACTGGAGAACCCCTGGACGCCAACAGCGATTAAAATCCTGCCAGGAAGTCCATCCTTATAGTGGTGGAACCATCATGGTATGGGCGGGTATTTGGATCGGCGGAAGAACTGAGTTGATTTGGATCAGAGGCAACCTCAACGCTCAAATTTATGCTGAGACGATTGTATCAGACGTCATCGTTCCTCTACAAGTGCAAATCGGTCCCTTATTTCAGTTAATGCATGATAATGCATTCGCACACCGCAAGAGTTGTAAGACAGACTCTCGCCGCAGCTAACATCAATGTCATGCCCTGGCCTGCTCAGTCGCCAGACTTGAACCCGATTGAGCATGCATGGGATATGCTACAGAGAAGAGCTCTGCCGAATATGGAGGGTATCCAGTCGCAAGAAGACCTTTTTTTGTTGTTGCAACGAACATGGGCGGCCATTCCACAGCGTGATTTGGATGAACTCATTTTGAGTATGCCAAACCGATGTTCTTGTGTTGTTAGTGTTCGCGGTAGAAACACGGATTATTAATTGTTTAAGTTACCCAATAAAATTTTAAGGAAAACTGTTATTTCAGTCTTTTTTTCGAACTTTAATGTTAGTGGTTCAAATGTCAAAAATCCCTTTATTATGAAAATGGCAAATTTCTTTATTAATGCAAAGGTGACTTGGTTTATCGTTACTGTAGACAAACGAAAACACTTTATTTGATGAATCCTTAAAGAAAATTTTAATTAATATCAATCAGGAGAAAAGTTATTGCAAAAATATATGTTGATCCCTAGACACTTTTGATGTGTGTAGTAAAAAAGATGAGCAACGTTTAAGCTATTAATAAATTTAAAAATGTATGAAAGTGAAGTGTATTGTTAGGTGAACTTTTTAACAAGAAGCACTCTGACGTGTAAGTCCTAACAAAAGTAGTATTGGTACGAAAAGAGTCAATATTTATATCATATCCGTTATGAAAATGTACTGTGCACAAATATGTATATCTGTACTTACAGTCCACGATGGTGTTAGCAATATTTAATAGGTAATATATGTCATTAACCTGGCTTTGCGTACTTAGCAGTGAAAAGTGGTAATATTTTCATCTTTACTTATAGTTATCAGATAATTGGCGTGTTTTAAAAAACTTTTAGAATTTACATTGACGCTTTTACATTATTAAATATAGCTGAAGTAAAAAAGCTAAGTGCTTTAGATGCCTTTATACTATACTAGCTTTTACCCGCGGCTTCGCTCGTATTGATAATATATATATATATATATATATATATATATATATATATATATATATATATATATATATATTAATAAAATGTATCCTATTTTACTTCTGATATCTCCAAGAATATGTGTACAAAGTTTCATGTTGATCGGTTTAGTAGTTTTCGCGTGAAAGCGTAACAAACAAACGGACATTCACATTTATAATATTAGTAGGATGAATGACAAGTTTGTTAAATAATAATAATAATCAGATGTGATAGTTATGGCAGGTGTCCGTCTCTCTTCTGTAATAGCCCAGTACTAATAATCCCCCCAGATCTCATTTCAATAGCTCAATTATTTCTGACACATTTGCAATAGTCCCAATACCTGCCGTGACCTGTTCGTAGGCATATTCTCCCATTGATGTCCCTTAGAGCAGGTCACAGCGGGTATAATACATTATATAAATCTTTTCTAAGGGGCGTATACCTACGCGTTGGATCCATGTCCCCGCACACGCCTATCAAAGGACCGGGGTTAACACCCGTGATTAAAGAATCATGTATAACACCATGGTCTTTAATATTAAGAACATTAGTCAGATTCGTGTTTATCAGCGTATATAGGCCTTTACCTATAGCTGAAGGCTTATGTACATATGAGACTGTGATATATTGAGATCAAATCTATTTCTACGACAATATGCTTCAAACCTCGGCTCAGCCTATAAACCATCGATATCCGAAGTGATATCATGGATTTTAACAATTATCATGTCATCAGTAAACAAGTAACCAAGTATTTTTGATTTTAGAAAACATTTAGCAGATATACAGCACAGAACACACAGGCAGGCCAAGGCTTACCTACCATGACCAAATTGATCGTGTTCTATCAGAAGGTGATGTCAGGAGACTTAGAAACTGGTGAACATGCATGAGAAGAGCAATGTTAAAGAAGCGAGTAAGGTCACGTGCTGATCGGTTATCTCTGTCTACCCCGCAAGGAATTTAGCGTGCAGTTATAGAAAAGTAGATAAATAAAAAATATTTGTTGACATCATTACTGAATATAGTGAAAAGACGTGGTGCGAGCAAAGAGTCATCTACTTGAGGGCCTGTCCGACATTTATCCGTGCTAGACCCAGCTTGAGTACGATTATCAACATAAGAACAAAACCATCTGTGTAGATCTATATGGATGTCAGCCACAGTCAATTTAGCAAGTAATAGTTGATTCTGTCAAAACATTTTCTGCTATCAGTGTAATAAAATTGTTATCCAAGATTAAACCTTAGCCTTAATATTAGCGTCCAAAAAGGTACTCCGATGCTCGCATGGGGTTATCCAAACTTCAATTTCAAAAATAAAATTACGTACATATTCAATGAGTTCATTATATTTTTCAGGAACACCGTTCCTATATGAATTCTATATGTTTGTCTGTGCGTTTATCCGTGCGTTTGTCTGTCGCTTTTTCTTGAATTTTGAATTCAGATTCGGATTCAGCATAAAAAAGTAGAATAGGAATGTTCAGGAACACCGTTCCTATCTCTTAAGGAACATGGTCAAAATGGCCGACAAATTAAAAAAAATATATATGTTATACAATTGACGAGCCAGGTGTTCCTCTGGCAATGCAAGCTTGTGCATTCTCAACTGGTTATTATTTAAACCATAACCCATAAACATTGTTATAAGGGAAAATAATATTTAATAGATTCAGGCGTTACTTTGCGAAAGTCAAATCTATATGCAATTTGATCTAACCTGCTTTGCGTGCTTCCGCCACCAATTAGTTCATGCGGCCTAGCGCCGGCCGGCACCCACCCACTACTGTTAGTACTTGGTACATGCCGACGCTGCCATGGCTGCTCCGGTAGTCTCTGCTTCGGCTGCTGCGGTCGTCCGTCATCTGGAACAGAATCCGCATGCCCCCACCACCACCGTCGCTGCCACGACTGGCCTGGTCGTCGCTGCGACACGTGTTTCGCCTCTCCACGAGGCATCATCAGGCGTTGTAGACGTTAATCGTAAGAATAACATGCTAAAGTGACAAATCCATCGCAGTGCCGTCCCTTATATTGAATTGAGGGTGGGGGTGGATGGTGTGAGCGAAAAGATATTTAATAGTGGGGAATGGTTTACGTCAGTCTGTTTGTTCATGAGAGTAATTTTAGAATTTTTATGTTTATTAATTTCTAATTGTTCCCTAATATTTAGTTTTAAACCTTTGTCTATGGTGTGTAAAATTTGATATGTATTAGTGGGGGATAAGTTATGTCCTTTGTCTATAAGATGCTCGGCGAAGTGTGACCTTTCTGGGCGATTGTTTTTATACGCCGATACGTGTTCGTGAAATCGTGTTATAAAGTTACGACCAGTTTGCCCGATATAAACGTGTTCACATTCATCGCAGAACAGCTTATAGACGCCGGATTTTTTATTGGGCGGGATTTTATCTTTAGTGTTACAAAGTGACCTCAGTGAATTATGGGATTTGAGAGCAACATGTATGTTATTTTTTCTAAATATGTGAACTATTTTGTCAGTGATTTTACCCAGGTATGACAAACTCGCAGTGTATTTATTTGTCGAAATATATGGAACCGCGTACAATAGTCTGTTAACCATAACTTTAACCATTAACCATAACTAAAAATCAATCCCTCCATCAATTTTCGATATACCGTAAACCAACTCATACCGATACCACGATTCCCGCGTCATCCAGCCATCCTTGGCAACACAAGCTCGCAGCGTATAAAACTATGATACACCGTTTGATGAGCGTTCCATTAAGTAGGGATAATTACAACAAAGAAATTGATGTAATATATCAGATCGCGAAGTCAAATGGTTATTCCAAATCTACCATCGATAAATTATTGCGTAAAAAAACGAGTAGTATCGTTAACAGACTATTGTACGCGGTTCCATATATTTCGACAAATAAATACACTTGCGAGTTTGTCATACCTGGGTAAAATCACTGACAAAATAGTTCACATATTTAGAAAAAATAACATACATGTTGCTCTCAAATCCCATAATTCACTCAGGTCACTTTGTAACACTAAAGATAAAATCCCGCCCAATAAAAAATCCGGCGTCTATAAGCTGTTCTGCGATGAATGTGAACACGTTTATATCGGGCAAACTGGTCGTAACTTTATAACACGATTTCACGAACACGTATCGGCGTATAAAAACAATCGCCCAGAAAGGTCACACTTCGCCGAGCATCTTATAGACAAAGGACATAACTTATCCCCCACTAATACATATCAAATTTTACACACCATAGACAAAGGTTTAAAACTAAATATTAGGGAACAATTAGAAATTAATAAACATAAAAATTCTAAAATTACTCTCATGAACAAACAGACTGACGTAAACCATTCCCCACTATTAAATATCTTTTCGCTCACACCATCCACCCCCACCCTCAATTCAATATAAGGGACGGCACTGCGATGGATTTGTCACTTGTAGCATGTTATTCTTACGATTAACGTCTACAACGCCTGATGATGCCTCGTGGAGAGGCGAAACACGTGTCGCAGCGAAGACCAGGCCAGCCGTGGCAGCGACGGTGGTGGTGGGGGCATGCGGATTCTGTTCCAGATGACGGACGACCGCAGCAGCCGAAGCAGAGACTACCGGAGCAGCCATGGCAGCGTCGGCATGTACCAAGTACTAACAGTAGTGGATGGGTGCCGGCCGGCGCTAGGCCGCATGAACTAATTGGTGGCGGAAGCACGCAAAGCAGGTTAGATCAAATTGCATATGGAAAATAATATTGTAGACAATATTATTCATGGCATAAAGTCATCAATTAATTTGCCATAGGAACAATGTATTATTGCGCACACTTATATCAAAACGTAATTGTCATATCATGACAGACCGGTATATAAAAGTCTTATTTTCTTATCCAATATCAAAGGGTAAAAGAATAAGATATGTCATGCACTCTGAACGCGGATTCAGAGTCCTAAAGTCAAGCACTTTTCTTGAGGCGTTATTATATGACTCGGGGCAGTTGTGGTTTTGGTTATTGGTCTAGTTTGTAGGTGAGACTTTGTGAAATCAGTTACAGTTTACGAAATATTCCCTCGGTGTTCTGTAGCCAGTTTAGGTTTTATAATCAATACAAGGGTCAGCAGCAGCAACGTTGAGTAAAATATTACTATCTATACTATATGTTATCTCTTGTGCGCTATCGGACATTGTAATTTACACATGTTTAACTGTTAGTAAAAAAATGTAAGACTTTTCTTGATTTAGTGAAAATAATCCAAAAAACAAATAATCAGATTATAGTACCATATAAAAAACTATAACACTTACGTAACAAAAAAGTTGCACTTACACTCGCGTGGGGTAACATATATCCCTGACGCGATATTCTAAAGTAATCATTATAGTGTGGAGCGGTAGAAGGTTTTTTAAAATATATTTTTATAAATAAGGTTATGACCATTTACTTGCACCAACTCAGTGTTAAGGTGTTTAGGGGACAGATTAATACGAGTATTGCGGGGTGGCTCGGAAATCTATACTATTATAAAAAATAGAATGCCACATCAGGAATACGGGTCTTCCTTCAACCGAAGGGGTTTAGAGCATACTCCACCACACTGCTCAAATGCGCATTGGCGGAGGCAGTGTTTTCAAGCCCGAGGGACACTGACTTAGCTTAACGACTGTCGTCTATCGATAACAGCCGGGATTGATGGCTTAACGTGCCCTTCGAGCACGGAGAAACTCGACATCGATAAACCCATCGATAGACAGGCTGAGGTAGATGTTGCTTAATCTTCGTGTTCGGTTAGAATTCAATTCAATTACATATATTCATCTACATACTTAACTACACACTGAGCGTATAATGTCTACTCTTAACTCCGAATATATATTTGTCGCATGCGGTCATGCGTATGGATGTTTAAAACGAAACGAAAGCGCGCTAACGGGTGGCGCGCTTCGGTAGAACCAAGAGTTCGACACTGGGAGAAATGGAGAGTTAGTGCAAACGGCGGCAAGTGACGACATCTTGGAACTTTCCTCTTGTTTCGTATTTTCCTGAACATTGATTACAAGTGTTGATTTAAAACTATAGTGTGATAAGAATTACATTGGCTTTCTCATTGCACAACTACCCACCATACGCCCGCATAATATCGGATAGACCGAAAAATCATACGAATACACATATTATTATTGTTTTTATTTTCCTTTATATTCTTTTCTGTTAAGTTTCCTAATTTGATCTTACTTTAATATTTATCTTGAAGAGCGGGGTTTCCTAATATTGGTATACATATACTTAAAAGGAAGTCTTAAACACTTATACTTCTAACATATGTAAGAAAACGTTCTAAATATTATTATTATTATTTCTCTCTAACGAATTGCATCTTGAGTATTAATGTTTATAGTCTCTATTGTTCCTATCGGCTCACACGCTCTTCTGACCACATCCATCCAGTCTCCCTCGATGTGGTAGACAGGCATCGACCAGATGCTTCTCCAGAATTCTGAGGTAACATTAGCACTCGGTTGTTGCCTGTCAACAATACAACTAGTAGGTCTCTCCCAATTTCGGTATACCCTTCTTTGATCACATTGAAAGATGCGATTTTGATGTAATCTATCCATCGGTTCTCTGTACCACCGAATACGGTTTGCCCAGGCATAAACTTTCTGTGTCAGAAAGTCTGTACGCTCTGTGACCTTCCATGTAATGCGTGACCCTTGGGCGATTGTTACCCGACCTGAATTAGATTAGCTTGCCGATGAGGGTTCTAGTTGCACTGCTACGCCTCTTGATTCTAAACTGCCGTGCTGGTACAGCGACTCGGTTACATTTTGGAAACTTGACTCGAGCCGCACGACAAGCCGCGATGGTAGATGGTAGCCGCACAGTATAGAATCGAGTGGGTATACTCAAATCCTGACTCAATCTTAAATTATGGTTTTAGCAAGCGATCTAGAGCCCCCATAAGCGCCATATTTTGCCCATGAATAGGCAAATGAGGTTGACTAGGTCTTAGGTTCATCGGGTCAGATCGATACTCAAGAATCGCATCTTCCAATGCTCTCCTCAATGGCACATTATCCTGAGTTGTACTTACGATTATGTTTACACAGTCGTCGTGCACTAGCTTATCATCGATCCGCAAAGGCGACGAGTGTGATATCACATTCGGCGTCGCGGCAGAGAGGTCATGACTCACCTCGGCGATTGTGTAAACAGGTTGCGTTTCACGACGTAGCCGCTCAAGTGTCGGCTCATCCAACAGGCGACAACGTTGGACAGCTCTCACATGATGCGATAGGCGTTGAGCAGAAATGTTGACGGTTGGTTCAAACACCTGAAACAGAGGAAGCATCCGTGCACGATACGTACTGAGGTTAGTTCCCCCTCTGTCGATTAAAGGTAGGCGCCCATGACATTCTTGAGTTAGTGCACCTCATGCGTCGCACTACACCACCGGTGGCGAGGGTCCGTCGTGTAGCAGGGTGCCCCGAAGATCCCAAGCTGGCCTGCAATGGTGGCCACCTTCTTCGACGCGTAAGTCTTGGCGGCGACGGTGGCTGCAACAGCCCGTCCTCGTCGCTCCACACGTCAGAAGTCGGAGGTGTCGCATACTGCTCCTCCGACGACGTGGCGCTAGATGAGACGGACGGTGATGGTGGGCGTACGTCTTGTTTCCATGAATCAGGTCACGGCAGGTATTGGGACTATTGCGAATGTGTTAGAAATTATTGGGCTATTGAAATGTGGAGGGATTATTAGTACTGGGCTATTACAGAAGAGAGACGGACGCCTGCCACAACTGTCATACCTGATGCTACTTCCGGTAGGCGGTGGCTCGCTACTCACTGGATGGACCCCCGACATGCCAGAGAAATTCGGCCGGGGGCAACACCGGTGTGAGTGACTCAGGGGTGTCGAGAGGTGTGCTGCGCTTTTTCCGAAGTTAGACCCGGCGTTATGCCCTTTAATACTTTCACGCCTGGAGCATATCACCTCATAAAACAATATGCTCTATCGACTCCTCTCTGGACGGCCAATGAAGACAAGCCAGAGCTGAGAGTCCTGCCTTCTTGACTTTCCACTCAGACCGACGAAGACACGCCGGACACGAAGGCCCTGTTCGACTCTCTGGAGCAGTCGGGTACCTGCGGTGTCGTTACGCACCAACAGCTCGCCACAAGCTGCCCTGCACGGTACACATTTTTATTATTATTATTTCTTTATTTATCTTCATTTTTCCCCATTTTTTTAATATAAATGAGTTACAAAAGAAATACATTTATATAAATAAAGGGGCTCCCGCCGGTAACAAAGCGAAGACCCAAGCTGCCGGTGCTCAGGGCTCTAGAGTGAGTAACCTAGTATTGTCTTTCGCGATTGTTATATATTATTTTATATTATATATAATAATTAAAAAAAAAAAAATGGAAGTATCGCGTGTTTTATTTATTTTGTTCTTCTATTTCGCTTATTACTTATGTTGCTATTCTAGTCTTACTGCGACCACGGATGCTGCAAAGTATTCGAAACGTCAACAAAATATATAAAACACGCGACACTTCCGTTAAAAATTGTTTAATTCAGTGAGTAACCTCCTCACAATTATTATTATTATAAAGACGTAGTTTGTTTAATATTACAATATTAATAAGTCGACTTACCGCGATTTATTTTTGTATTTTCCCGATGTTTCGGCGACGTTGCAGACGCCATGGTCACGAGACGCCTGGATGGCGAGTCAGTACGTCAAGGGCAGGCTCTTTCCGCGTCGTTTATTACGCCGTGTATATGTTTGTTACTTTGTTGCATGGATATAGGTGGTCATCTCCGAAATTACTGATTCGATTTCGTTCTTATGTAAAACTAGAATAACCGATAGTAAAAAAAAGGTTTGTCAATTGTGTTGTTTTTTAACTATTGTGTCATAATATTATACCTAAACAAAAAAGATGACTTCCGATATTAAAATTAAGTTATAAAGAAGTTTATTATGCAATTTTGCATAATGTTATAATAATCTATTTGTAGTTTACTAAGTCGTGAAAATTTTTAATCGCTGCACTTTATCGTACTTTATTTATTAGTTAAACTCCCTGGAACGGGTAATTATGTAATGATCATAACATCTTCTATTTGCCATAGAAGTAGGTATTATAGAAGACTACTATTAACTAATATTGTGTTTTATAGAAGCAAGAAAAAAATATATTTTAGAACAGTTATGTACATAGATGGGAAAATCTTACTTTATTAAATAATAAAAAAAAGTGTGTGTGTGTAAGTCAGCTACGACAATTATGATATTTATCGAATAGAAAAAGATGGTAAATGAATGCATCTTCTGAAATAATAAGAATAAAATGTACATTATTCTTAAATGTGACCTATAGTTCATATCCTGTAGGCTTACGAATAAACCGCATTACAGCAGATGGCCACGAGACGTTTCCGACGTTGTATATACAAAACTCAGTTAAATCATTTACGTACTACTATCTCACTCTCTTGCACGTTAAATCCTACAGATGTATATGGATATTGTATTCTTATTTTAACACCTAATATTTTTTTAATTTTTGTAGAACGTCGGGAGACATGCTAGCATATGGCCACCTGATGTAAAGCGGTTACCGTAGCCTATAAACGCTTGCAATACATTGAATATCACTCGCGCGATGCCACCTCTGCTGCTAACACAGCAACTCCATTAGAGCTTACTGGTAACCTTACTCACACGCTGGAACACAACAACCCTTTAGGGAGTTGTTTTTTGCCTGCGGTTTTCTGTGAGCTGGAGGTATTACCCCAGACAGGCTGCTTCGATGCGCCCTACCTCTCTTTAATTTGAAAAGCATTATTAAATGTATCTTGGTTTGATAAAAAACTATACTAAAATTCTGATGATGAAGTGTTGGAACAAGTGGATGAGTTTGTATATCTTGGATGCGCTTTCAGCAGGGATGGAAGGTACACCGCAGATGTGGAAAGACGAGTGAGTGCTGGGAATAGTGTGTTCTTGGCAGTAAAATCCTGAGCCAGAAGGCACAACTCGCTATACACAATGCAGTGTTGGTCCCAACGCTAACTTATGGAAGCGAGAGTTGGGTATGGCAGAAAGAGCATGAAAGTAGAATAAACGCGGTTGAAATGCGAGCGCTGCGCAAAATTTGTGGCGTAAGGCTCGTAGACCGTATTCGCAATGATGATGTTAGAAATAGAGTTGGTCTGAAAGAGAGCGTCGGTGTTAAAATAAGAAGAGGCATGCTCCGATGGTTCGGGCATGTAGAAAGAATGCAAGATGAAAGAATGACGAAGCAGATATACAATGCAAAAGTGGAAGGATGTAGGAGCCGGGGAAGGCCAAGACTTACCTACCATGACCAAATTGGTCATGTTCTATCAGAAGGTGATGTCAGGAGCCCTAGAAACCGGCGTGCGTGCATGAGAAGAGTAATGAATGTTAAAGAAGCGAGTGAGATATGTAAGGATCGAGTCACGTGGCGCTCGGTTCTCTCTGCCTACCCCGCAAGGGATTTGGCGTGAAGTTATAGATAGATAGATAGACTAAAATTCTGTTGGCAACTGATGAGTCACAAATATACGATGAAGGGACAAATTATAATTAGGATTTTTTTAATGCAGTACATAAACCACCTAGAAAAAATCCATAGATTTGTCATCGTTACCTCCAAAAGGAACTACTGAAATGAAATACTTTCCGAATTTACGATTAAAGTGCAGTGCAAAGTGTTCATCCTTTTAGCTTGTGGCCTTTTAGATTGAAACTCGACAAGTGACAGTCAATAGCGCTAAGCCTAGCCTGCGCTGTGGAATCTCCATTCTTTGGTGCAAAAATTGAAATTCCGATTGTCAGGCCTACGCCGCTGAATGTTATACCGCCGACACGTTTTCTGCCTAGTCCGAGTTTTTTGTGATGCCTTAATGTCACGATGCAACTCTTCAAAATTATAAAATGCGAATCAAATATTAATTGGAAACTTACAGAAATACTAAGCAGAGTTAATGCAATTTGACAAATTTGGAATTTCTTTATTTTCTTATATATTATAACCACTGTACAATTATTTAGTGCTGCTGTCATTACTATTAAAAAAAATGAGTGGAATAAACTTGTTTACTACTACGAGCCTCTTTAATAGCGCTAAGTAGAATTTATGTTCTATTCAATTTTATTTGTAACTATATTTACTGGAACTTCTACTCTGACTTTCTAGCTTGCCGTCCGCTTACTGCATCTGCTTGTGAGAACTTCACCGAAACACCTGCACATCGCCTCATTCGCTATCAACGAGTGGAACAGATTCGCCAGCATTTCTGGTTCCGTTGGGCAAAGGAGCACGTATCTCAGCTCCAAGCTAGAACTAAAGGATGAAAGGAAGTCCCTCTACTGCTACCTCATATGCTCATCGTCATTAAAGAGAATCATTTGCTTCTTCTCATGTGGCAACTGGGGCGTATAATCAGAACTTTTCTTGGAAAGGACGGCATTGCCAGAGTCGCTGATATTAAGACAGCATCAGGAATCGTCACTCGTGCATATGCCAACATCTGCCCTTTCCTCGAAGACTAGCTCTAGCGTGTACAGTGATCTACATTGAAATCCAGTACTTCTAAGACCGGGGGCATGAGAGCATCAGCACGGGCTGGGAGAATACGAATTTTTTACTGTAACAACACTCAAAGTGTCTATGGTGTGTATCCACTTCCACGTTTTACTTTTTACTTTTTCTCCGTATCACATAACTGTGAAATTATAATACAATTATAAGAAATAGCACATATCAGGTGTTTTAATTCAACAATCAAGCCTCTGCTTCAAGTAGAAGCGCAAACACACATAATTATCTCGTAATTAATATAATGATAATACAGCACCCGTGATGATAAACAAAGTAATACACTTTTAATAATAAACAAATTGATCACAATATTTTCTTCTATATGCGTTATACTGCAATATCAAACAAAAATAGTCGTACTTGACTGGGGATGAATTAGAGTTTTTTATTAAGAGCGTAGTAAATAAGCAAACATACTGTAAAATTAAAATAAAATATTACTTTTACATATAACTGCACACAGAACACGACGATCGGGGGCGCATGGTGAAACGCACTGTTACGTTACTTTAACACCAATGCTCGTGGGTCGATTCCCACACGGGACAAACATTTGTGTCCATGAACATGTTTGTTTATCTTGGTCGGGGTGTTTTTAAGAGAGGTAGGGTACATCAATGCAGCCCATCTGGGAAAGTACCTCCACCTCACAGAAAACCGCGGCCATAACTCTCTAGAGGGTCGTTGTGTTTCTACGTGTTTGTAAGGTCACCAATAAGGAGTAGCTGTGTTAGCAGCGGAGGTGGCATCGCGCGAGTGAAGCCTAATGTATTGCAAGCGTTTATAGGCTACGGTATCCACTTTACAACAGGCTCGTATGCTTGTAGGCCTCCCGACGTCGTATGAAAAAAAATATTGGAACATATCCAAATTCTGAATCCATTAACGTAGTAGCGGGTTTTTGCAAAATTTATAACTAGTGCAAAGAAGTATTATACCGCAGTTCTTCATGAAATAAAATATTCTATCTATCTATAACTTCACGTCAAATACCTTTCGTGGTAGGCAGAGAGAACCGAGCGCCACGTGACTCGATCCTTACATATCTCACTCGTTTCTTTAATATTCATTGCCAAGACTTACCTACCATGACCAAATTGGTCGTGTTCTATCAGAAGGTGATGCCAGGAGCCCTAGAAACCGGTGAGCGTGCATGAGAAGAGTAATGAATGTTAAATAAAATATTGATATATAGAATATCTTATATCTCAGCATATACTTAATATTTGTATCTATACATGTCACACTGATGTACCTGGGACAATTAGAGACTGTGGTTTATTCCATCATCCTAAATGCTGTATCTTACTCTGCGGCATAATAATATTACTTATATGTGTATTTAATTATTATTTAAATTGTATATCTGAAAATTGCCAATGAAAATAGTTGACTGTAATATAAACACGCTCTCTTTGCTGTACAAAGTCATTGAACGTCTTGTTCAGCACAAGCTTACTAGTTTCCTGTCCAAAAATAAATTTTGAATCCTTTTCAGGCTGGTTTCTACAGTGGACATAGTACGACTACCGCACTCATTAAAATCACAGATGAAATTCCTGAGATTTATTCATATCTAGAACCATTCTTACGCTCCTTGACTTCAGCAATGCGTTTAATTCTGTCGATTTTGACATACTCCTAGGCATAATACGTTGCTTTAACATATCTCCAATCTCAATTGACTGATTTCGTTCTTACCTGTATTGTAGACGACGTTTCGCATCGATGATACTTTCTCAGCATGGTGCACTACGTCTGCTGGCGTGCCTCAGAGTGGTGTCTTATATCCTCTTCTATTTGCTTTGTTCATTAATTCTATCACTTATCAACTTCGCTATTCCTGCCTTCCTTCCTACGCCGATGACCTTCAAATTTATTGTCAAGCTCATATCGATTATCTCTCCATAAGTATCGATGTCATAAATAGTGACCTATGAAGAATATCTACTAGGAGTAAATTGCATGGGCTTACAGTAAATTCAACAAAACACAAGCTATTATTATCGGTAGTCCTCGGTTTATCTCCAACATTTTTGGTCTAGTCTTAATGCTATTACATCCAATGTAGTTCAAATTAAGCTAGCTGAGCAAGTCTAAAACCTTGGTGTATATTTTAACCGAACTTTATCTTGGAGTTCTCAGGTGGCCGAGGTCAGCAAGAAGATGTTTGCAGCCGCTGGTTCTTGACGACTTCGCTACTTTTTCCCACAAGTACAAAAGTTGCATTAGTACTGTCCTTACTCCTTCCTATCCTAGATTACGCAGACTCTTACTATCTAGATCTCACTGAATTTCATACGCAACTCAAGTAACTTCCCATCCATTACCACGAGAAACTTCTTTAGACTTACCCTATTATACTCCTTACTTTTTAATCCTTCTGCGCCTTCTTATCTGAATAAATGTATTTTCTTTCATAGGGACATCTATAGCGAGGGTCTCTCATGACGTGACTTTTTCTATTTTGTCTAATAACTCAATCCTCAAACTTCTTTACTAATTCTTTCTCTGTTCAAGTTGTCCGTCTGTGGAATGCCTTACCTCTTACAATCAGGCAATCTCAGACACTATCGAACTTTAAACACCTCAACCCGGCTGTTATCGATAGATGACAGTCGTTAAGCTAAGTCAGCGGACCTCGGGCGCGGCGGCTTGAAAACCTGTATCTCTGCAGGGGGATGAGTAAGGGTTGATGTATTGGATGTGGTGGATGTGCTAAAACATACATAGGTAGATGCTATAAATATTTATAAAAACTGCTCATTTTGATACTGCCTGACTCTACAGTGGTTTCTCCTAGTTTCTCACGAGGGTTCTGCTACATGCCACACATTTACAATGCACAGGACAGACATTTACAACTCTCTGGAGGGTTATTGTGTTTCTGTATGTGAGTAAGTTTACCAGTTAACACTGGATATGGATAAGGAGTTGCTGTGTTTGCAGTAGAGGAGGCATCGCGCTGACGATGCTTAATGTATTGCAAGCGTTCATAGGCTACGATAATCACTTTACATCAGTTGGGTCGTATACTTGTATACCTCATGACGTTGTGTGAAATATATATATATATATATAATTTGACCTTATATTAAACATTTATCACCAAGCTACCTGAAAAAGTTCTGAAATCTCTTTAATTAGATTAAGCCATGATGTATGCGATCACTATCTGAACTCTGACTTTTTGCTGGGCATTTCGCACTACAATATCGTAATTAAACATGAATGAAGCATATATGAATATTGCATTAACAATTTTAAGAAATTGCCAAATTTGTTTTACGCAGGCTTTTGTCTAACTATTTGAGCATTGCAGCTCGTGACAAAAAAATAGCAGGTAAAATACTCGCCTATAATGATCTTCCACTAATGATGCCGATATTGAGTGCGAAAAGGGAGGACTATCGGTAAGAGCTAACATGATAGCCCGCAGGTTTATAAGCTACTCAAAGCAGTCTGAATTGACACTTATTTGAGCACCTTTCATACATACAACCTTTGAGTAAATAACACTCGACGTCCAATTGACACCCTTCGTGCTCAATACTACAAAGCATTCAATGCACTGTTGCGGCTTCCCCATTACTGTAGCACGTCGGAAGTATTTGCTATGGAACACGGGGACTATTTTCATCTCACCTTGCACAAGCGCGTAGGGCGTCAACGGCGGTAAGGAAGTGGACGAGAGTAACAAACTGAAAGCTTCTAAAGGAATCTGATAGAATGGACAGTCTGATTCTGAGACTCCAGATTGCATTGTAGGCTCCGGTACTAAAAAAATATATTTTATAATTTACGACATAATCAAATAATAACTTCAATGTACCCATTTTAATATAGACCTAAAAATATACTAATATAATGAATATACTAATAACTAGTAATGAACTTGTAAATCTGAAAAAAAATATAATAAAAGAAAAATTAAACTCGATCACGCCATGTATTATTGTTGAAAACGTGTTGGAAAAAACACTCAATAAAAAAATAATATAAGATTTATTACTTTTTTTTTTTTAACTATGTACTTATTTCAAACTTATTAATTGAAAATCGATGGTCTCTCAATTGACTCTCCTCTAACTATCAATTCCGTTAAAATAAAATTAACTTCATCTTGCTCTGCTTGCTTACTTCGGTTGGGCTTAATTACCATGCAGCACTTACCCTATGTAAGTACTGCAAGTTTTAAATAAATTACGGAAATAATAAGATTTTTTATTTGAAAGCAAAAATCTTACATTTAGTGGCATTTAACCTATAGCAATATACCTACTAATTGAGACTTAATTTAATATCGCATGGTCGCCTGATTAGTGTAACATCCTACCCTATGCTAAACTGATGTTTTATAAAACTATCTCGATGTAATTAATAATTTTGGCCAATCACTACACTACTCTAACGGACCCCCGCTGTGAACATAAATGTTTTCAAGAATTAAATACATAGGCATTGTTCGCGCGCCATCTAGCGGCGCGACAGCGAGTAAGATCGACGAGGCTGCACTATGCGCGTGTGCGGTCATTGCAAAAAATTCTTGTTCAATCATCGACGTCTCCTTTGTAATCGAAATTTAAATTATACGTTTAGAAGCAATATACGAATATTTATTTCGAAAAATATCTCGGAACATTGGACCTTCGAACTACATTTGGATCAAAAACGGCCAAGTTTGATTTCAAGATACCACGGAAGTCGTTACCCGGCAGGTATCAATACCGAAGACGCAAAGACGAAGGAAGACCGACGTTAAATACGGAATACCCGCAGGAGGAGTCATACGGTTAGGTCAGATCTTTCCATTGCACTCTCATCCCAATTCAATTTGTGCTAGTATAGTGTTGTGGTTGTGAAATTCCACCCGTTAGTATACATTTGAGACTTTGCTGCCTGCTGTGCGTGTCCTCAACACGCAGGGTGATTTTATGCGATTGTGAGTACTCTTTGTTTTCTATTTTCTTCCCAAAATAAGTGAAGACGCGAAAAATGCCGCAAATTGTAAACTTACATTGCCTACGTCGGCACGGGAGGGTAGTCGTTCACCATCAGCAGAAAGTTCTAGTTTTGATTTTAAATCGTCCGTTACAGATCTTAAAAGGCAAAGTTGAAAAATATATTTTGTTTACCTTTTAGATATGCCACAAGTGATTTGTACAGTAGAGCAAAGGTATTAACGGTCTGACAATATCCAACACCGTAATGAAGCAACGCTCTTAATGTCCATACGAGCCCCATATTCTAGCACATAAAAGACGAAAAGACCTAGTTTGCACCAATCTCAAAAAATATTCGTCCACTCTGGCCAAACACTTCTTCTGCTTTCTAGGATCTTTCCTAAGCAACAGAGTAAGCAGGCATCGATCTATATAAAGTAAAATGCAATATAGTGGTTAAAAATTGGTTACTTCAGCTATGATGACACCGAAACGTTGATAAGTGTGGTTTCCTAGTTCTCAAAGTTTGTTTTCATTAATCTCTTCTAACACATTAATACACAAGTTACGAGTAAGTTACTCTTTCACCTGTATCCAGCCAATACATGACCTCTATCTTACGATCACCAAGTAAATCTCACTTGAAATTTACATACATTTACACTGCAATTACTTACACATGAACACTCATAATACGTCACACATATCACGCATATACAGTCATAACTTTTAGCTTTAGATAGATAGATTATGGTTGTCAATAAAGCAATGTACAACTTAAACATATGCAACGTAACAACAACACAAAATTTCATAATTCACACTCAATAACTCTCATCTCTCACACACTGAAGTCTCGTTAGTGGCTGAAATACTCTTTTTCTTTTTTCTGTGCTCATCTAATTAATGTTACTGAAATTGGAATATTGTTTCACTAAGCTAATAACCTACGGGTGGAGGCTGGTATCCTAAAATACAGGCGCCTAGCTTAGGCACCAGTCTCACATAAGTATGAACCAAGTCATTTATAATATTCTGTTTCTTGTACAATTTATGGGAGAAATAAATACTTATTATAAAAACAGAATATTACCAAAAGGCTGAGTTTGATGACTCAAGTATCTTTATAATTAGTTTAGTTTCAATAATGCTTATTTCGGATGATGTTATTATGTGGAAAAATAATCGACCGTCATCTACATTTTACTGCCTTTCGGTCGGTTCTGATTCATGAAAGCTAAACAGACTTCAGAAAAAGAGAGGAAAGTATTTGAAGACCAAATTCCTACAAAGTCCTACAGCCTACAAAAGTAGGAGAATTATCTGTAAGTCGCGAGTTGAGCTTGACAATGATAGATGGCAAAATTTCTTCACATATTTCTTATACTTCACCTGCTTGATGTAATATTTTTAAATCAAAGCCCTCAGAAACGACCAATCTAAACGCGATTTACAGACGACCAGTAGATAAAGAAATGTAAAAATATACATTTTCATCTCTACATGCCTGGATCAGACGTATGGTATGTTTACTTCATGTAGATGTATATTAATATATTGCAGTTATATTTGTTAATAAGTGGTCACGATTACGGTGTCAAATATCAATAAAAAATATTTTCAGCTTATAGGCTAGACTTCAAACAATGGACTGCAAGAAAAGAAAATAAAGACATATTAGAGACTCGTAAGAAGCTAATATTCAAGAATCGTTCCAAAATAAATGCAATATGCAGATTAACATCGTAAAACAAGGCGCTGGAACCACAAATGATGACAACATGGCTAGAAATTTTTTTGGTGATAGTAAAACAACTGCACTTATTACAAGCATTAATGAAGATTGAATCAAAAGCTTCCGTGTTATACTGCAAAAATAGTAGAAAACGTGTAAATGTCTCTAAATTTTCTCAGTTTTGGCGAGAAATAGCAGTTTTGTTTGTAAAACTATATCCGTGGTATAATATGCCTGCTAGGACCCATAAGATACTCGTACTTATACATGGAGCAGACATAATTGTTCATTTTGGGTTGATGCCTATCGAAAAACTTTCTGAAGAAGCTTCAGGGGACTTACTTAAGTTAATATAAATTCCATAATAGACATTTTCCTCCGTATTTTTATATCTATTTCTAGTATAGTACTTAAAATAATCCATAAGAAATATTAAAAAAAGTGCGTAAGTTCAGCTTCATTTATCTGGACAATCAATCCGGGACAATGTATGTATGTGGTGCTATACATAAACACCCGTAGATTATACCTATAAAATATCAAACTGAGATCTGTCAAGACTTGGTACTTATAGAGCAAGTTAGGTATCGTCGAATACATTTTTTTTAAGTACAATTGTTCTCGTAAATAATAATATTTACAAAGAAATTGCTATAACAACATCTGATCGCCTTAATTAGGACTTTCGATTGGCATAAAGAAAATAATGATATGTTACAAAGAAATCCTTCCCTTTGACATGATCATTTAATTAATGTAAATAAAATATTGTTTTTGTTTTAATTGAGGCGTTGACAACATTGGAGGATAATCATATTCCTACGCGTATATGTAAATTTCCTTTTGTACATGTCCCTGTCTGAACCAAAATGGTTATAGGAAATTAAAAATTTAAAATAATAACTATTAATAGTAATATGATAACTAAGATAAAATAAGATGATAATAATAATATGATACAGTAAAATTATATTTCAAAAATCTAAGACATGTCTAAGTGCCTGCAAGGACCTAGTGACCAATAATCATTTTTTGTCTTTTATCATAGCATAGTACGCTTGTTTGTGGTATAGAAACAACAACCACAGTATGTATAAAAAACTTCTATCTATCGATCTATAACTTTACGCCAAAACCAAATCAAATTAAAAACTTAAAACAAATAAATTACCTACTAAATGTGAACTTAGAAAATCAGATGCCACTGGAGTTTTTGCACTCCTCGTATAAAATCACTAGACATTACTTACAGCGGGTAGTGATGCCAAATGCCTACCACGCCTGATAAAAAGTTTAAATCGTCTTTTAGACTGCTTGACTGCTGACACGCTGGATTTGCAAAGACTTAAAAAACGTTATGAAATACTTTTAAATCATATGGAATGCTACAGAAGGACAAACTTTTTATACAACTATTATACTCGTATTTCAATGTACCTATTATAAAACATAAATATGTACAAATAAAATTAGCATAATGACGTCTTGCATTGTTACCGAAAATAATTAATGTTACATAGCAAATCACACCGGATTATACAAACATGCGCACAGGTAAATATAATAAAAGAAGGCAGGATAAAAGAATGACGTAACATTTATACAACCCGAAAGTAGAAGGATGTACGAACCGAAGAAGGTGTTATTAGCAATTCCGCCACAGTGACGAGCTCGGTGGCTCAGTCGTGAATGACGCGACTTTGACACCAACGCTCGTGGGTTCGATGCCCAACAAGACAAACATTTGTGTGCATGTTACAGGTCTGTTTGTCTTGGTCTGGATGTTTTAAGAGAGGTAGGGCGCGTCAAAGCAGCCCGTCTGAGGAAGTGTTGTGTTCCTATGTGTGAGTAAGTTCACCAGTAAGCTCCTAAGGATTTACTGTGTAAGCAGCAGAGGAGGCATCGCGCGAGTGATACTTAATATATTACTAATTATTAAGCTACGGTAACTGATTTACCTCAGGTGGGCCGTATGCTTGTACGCCTCCCGACGTTGTATAAAAAAAAGATTAGGTCTTTTGAAATATAACTTCTTGGACGTGCGGGTTTCCTCACTATGTTTTCCTTTACCACCGTGCAAATGATAATTACAAATATCCGAGTAGTAAGTAGTTTTCAACAGGTCAAAATGTCATGGCGATGACTCGAATCTGAGCGGTCATTAGCAAGTTAAAAATACTAAAAGAAAGTTTGTTGGAACTGGAGGTGGCGATTTAATCGCTCTCGATACGAAAACGTTTCGGTGGCTGGAATTCGTTACATCTATCGTAAAAAAATGTATATCATACGAATTGGTCGTATGATATACATTTTTTTGCGATTTCAAACCTTGGTTCATACGCTGCTACACGCTGCCTCTATATACCCACAATAGTAGGATTTACTGGTGGATATTCTAAGTAATTTCACATGTACTACATACTAAGTAAGATAAGATTAACATAATTCTGGTAAAGGGTCAAACATCCATCTATCGATCTCACCGCCTGATATGACCACATATAAGATAATTTATCCTATCGTTGAATTCTTATGACAACAAGCATGTAGGATAAAATATATTTAAAAATATATACGATAAATTTATAACATTTTAAACGTCGTGTAAACTCAGGTTGGTCAGGATGGTAAGAAAATATTTAAAGTAACTTGTACATACTTGTAAAATGAACTCCTTATCTATCACTGGTATTGTGTAATCCCAAGCATCTAATCAGTTGTAGTAGTAGCTCAGGGGTGACAATCTATGGTACAGTCTATAACAGATTATATATTTTAGCATATAGAAAAACTACCTATGCATTTCTCGAAATATTTGTACTCAGAATATCTTTATTCAGTACAACATTATGGATCATTTGTAAATATAGGTATATTACGGGTTGAAATGCCTCCACGTACGACAAATTAGTTTATAGCAACTGCATTGTCTGGTGTTCACCGAGATAATAGGGATGGTGGACTAAAGTACATAGAGTACGAAAGAGCAGACAAACGTGGATGCTCAATTACAAACTTGGTGTATTGTTATAAGCTAGCGAACAATTGTAGTTAATAGTTATTTTTTTATTTTATACACAAGTGCACTACAAATTAACATTTTTGTACTATCAATGTATGTAATAAAATGTCAATAGGCCAGTTATTTGTCCATTGGATTGCTCTCCGCAGACATTCGATTCTGCTTCAAACACGTATTTATTTTTTATATTAACTGAGTTTTAAGAACCGAAACTGTCCGAAATCTGTTTTGGCGACTTCGGACAGTTTCGGTATTTTAAACTTTCCACTCAATTTTTACTAAATTATTTTAACCGATATAAATCAATTTTTTTTTTATAGAATAACAGTCTTCGGTGACCATATTCCCGTAGCTAAACGATAGAGTATCTTTGCTGTCCCATTTCAGATATTCAGCTGTACAAATGCTTTGTCAAATTGTGTGTTCATTTCGATGTATCACAAAGTATTACAACCCAGTCAAATTGTATTCGATAATTAAAGTATTAAAAAAAAACGATTTGAATGCTTTCAAAATACATCAAGGCAATACAGCATATTTCAACTCTCAGAGATTTCATTTTTTTTTTGTGTAATTGGATTTTAATTTTAATTTCTAGCTTTCTCTTTTATTATAAATTTATATAACTAGCTTTTTCTATGCATGTATGTATATCTTCGCATCAGGTCCCCTGCGGGATAGGCAGAGAAACGAGCGCCATAAGACCCAGACCTTATATACTTCACTCGCTTCTCTGACATTCATAGCTTTGATTTATTATAAACCGAAAAATTATTTAGATTTAATGACTTAACCCGCAAGAGACGTTAAGATATCAATAGGCATAGATTTGCGAATAAATAGTCTTAAATAAAAGTTACTGGAGGGATAGCACTGGAATTTGAGACTTATGAGTATCGCAATAAACGTATGTGTGAAGTGTCTAGAAAAACCAAGTTTCATGTATTTACTGGTATTAGAAGTATTAATTGCAATTACTTCTAATTCCATTCCATTTTAACTAAAATAACGATACCGGTCACGTACCACTCGGACTAGCGCACTGAAAGTTCGCTACCGCTAACTAAGATTATTTGCGAAATTATACGATTGAGACAAAAAGTATCATTTTTTCTTCGTCTTATCCAAATCTTCACCTCAATCTGACCCAAACTTAAAGCAAACTAAACTTATACCTAGCCCAAACCTTAGGTATGAGTTGGAACCCGAATGATAGATAGGTATTATAAACAAATGTCAGTAGACATTGATAATCCATTATTGTGACTACCATTAATCATTGTCAATGAAAAAGTAATTATTTTAATATTAACCCCTGCCTGACGTATTATTTTTTATTGATAATAACGCATTTCTATGTGCTCATGTTGTAGTGAATATAATGATAGAATAGTAATTGTTATACAAAATTTACTTGTGTCGGACGATGATGAATGTACGTAACCTTGTGGAACTGCTTGTTCCTCCAGATTAGTTAGGAGTATAATTATGGGCTCATTTTCTTTGACTACATATCGCGGTTTATTAGTTTTATATAATGTACGAATGTCATTATAATTATATATTGATTTATACTAAATACTAAACTTAGGGCTAATTTTACAATAATATATTTCATTGCCGGTTGTCACAATGTCATATTTGTCAAACATTCTTACAAGCTAGTGTAGTTAAGTATTACTCGTACTAATTACCTAAACTTCAAAACATTTTTGGAATGAAAATGACATAATAGTTGTTATACATAACTACATTTTCAAACCAAACTCGACTACCGTAGAACCTCGACTGTAACATAAAGATGTGAAAGAAATAATATGAAATATTTGCTGCAGACGTGGATACTTTGCCTCGTTCAGAAAATCTTTTGCAAGAATAAGTCATATTATATCGGATTAAAGTTCAAAGTAAGCCTTTGAATACAGTACAAATTCATTAAAGTGCTGTTTATTATTGTACCAGTTTGGACGTAGTATACGTTCATATTTCTGTCCATAAAATGTAGCTTAATGGGATTCGCAATGGCATAATTTATTACTTGAGTGGTATGCATAACCTGTATTATCGATACTATTAACGACTATAGCTAATGGTTTTTATATTACAGAGATTTTAAGCATATTACTGAGAAATAAAGGCTAATAAAAAACAATAAGTTACGTATTTATGTTAACAACTTATTTATTATGACGCGTTTATTAGGTCGATCCAAATGTATATAATAAAATCTCACTTGTAAAGCTTAGATAACGGACCTCGGCTGTCACGGGATAACTTCTAAACTATTTGTTGAAATTTTATTAACGAGGTATCATAAGAAGCGTAAAGCTGTTCCACTGGGTATGGACTATATGACGTCAAATTCAATTACATGGACATAAAAAGCTTAAAAAAATGAAAGAAAATATTAAAATATCGTTACTACCAACATGTGTTGGGGTCAATGAAGAGTCTTAATCAACTTTGAATAAAACAAATAACCGCTTGAAGCATATGTTTTCTTTTGCCTTCTCATCCAGGTGACGTAGGTACTGAACATCGCTGGAGATTTCGGCAGTGATAATCTAAATGCTTTTGGCGATGGTAAGAGATGTGTTCTGGAATTAACAGCAAACTGAGTTTTCTTAGAGGTGAACGTGCCGATTTGTGTCTTTGTAGGGTAAAATTGAACCACATTTAGTCACCACCCGGCAGATACTTTACTTAAAGTGCTCTTAATTTCAGTCACTTTGGGGCTTTCCTCCACATAGTAATGAGGGATGTTAGCAAGGCTTATTATACAGATAATAAGTGTTCCATATGCTATCTTCCGCATGACAATTTATGCCATCAGTTGACAACGTAACATTAATATACAGTAGAAACAGCGTCGGTGACAGAACAGAGCCTTGTGGGATGCCAGCATTAATATCCTATAGCGTTATAGGAGCAGATTTTACTACGGCTTTTATGAATCTGCTGGATAAGAAACTAGTATCTCATTTGCACAAACCCTTAGGCAACCCGTACAATGGTAACTTAGTCAAAAAACCCCGTTACCAGATCTGGGCCTTCGGAATATCTAGGTTTCATTCAACACCTCACATCGACTCTCAATCGCCGTAGCTCAGTGGTGTGTATGATACCCTAGAAGATCACCAATCGAACGACCATAATGAAAGCCGTATTGATGGTCGCTGATCAAAACGTCATCGTCTACGTATACCATGAGCGTGTGTTTATCGCACGCTTGATGAACTTACAAAGAAGGCAGGTTATAGCAATTAGTCTATAATTTGATAGATCTAATTTATAGCCCATTCTAAGTTCAGGGTGCACACAGTCGAAGGCGGGACTTGCCTAGTTAAATGCAACAGCGCGCAAAGATGCATCAGCATAGATCATACAGCTTCAGCACCACCGCCGATTCCCGTATGACTTACATATTCGACATCTCGCTTAATTTCGAGTAACTGAGAATATCAGCTCAGCCTTCCCCATCATTCAAATTCGAGTAAATGGTCGGTAGTTTCACTTACCTTAAGAATCAAACCGTACAATGGGGCCCCCACATAAATAAACTAGCCGGTAAGCTCAGCTCTGCTGCACATGCAGTTAGGGGAATCAGGCAATTGACGGATGTGGCTACTGCGCGCTATTTCAGCTACTTTCACAGCATTATGTCGTATGGTATACTGTTGTGGGGAACGGCGGCTGACATTGAGACAATTTTTATCTTACAAAAAAGAGCCAATCGCTCTATTTATAACTCTCTCTCACTTGGGCTCCAGAGAATCCCTCAGGGAACTGTTCAAAAAAATAAATATCCTCACTGTTACTTCTCAATATATTTATGAAAACATAATGTATGCCCGTAAAAATTTAAAGTCGTTTTCAAAGTTCAGTGAAAAACTTAGAAGTAGAAATAAGTTGTGTATCGTACATCGTTTTGCTAGGACTGGTAGATCTTTTCTTGTAAATTGTATTCGATTTTATAACAAATTGTCTGAAACAGTTCTGTCCTTTCCTGACAATGTATTCAAAAAACACATGAAAAATACTCTCTGGAGAAGGGCTTATTATAGAATTGTTGAATATTTAACTGACAAAGATGTCTGTAAATAATTCAGCACAGACTATCTGTCCTTAATAATGTTTAATTTTACGATTTGATATAATTATTGTACCAATATGCTTATGTAATTTTATTTTGTAATATCTAATAGACAATTTTAAAAGAGACCTATATTGGCAAGTTTCTTTCGGCATTTCTTCTTCACCAATGGTTATTTTCGAAATGCTAGTATATTAAAAAAAAGGAAAAAAGTAAAATAAGAGAATTAAACAAGATACAATAAGATTATATTTAAAAAAAAATGTAAGACGTGTCTATGTGCCCGTGAGAGCCCAATGGCAAATAAAGATTTTTTATCTTTTTATCTTTATGAACAAGTGGATGAGATCTATTTATCTTGGATGCGCATTCAGCAGGGATGGAAGGTACACCGCGGGTGTGGAAAGACGAGTGAGTACTGAGAATACTGTGAATGGAGAGTTAGGAAAACTACTTGGCTTAAAAATGTACAATGCAGGGATAGTCGTAACGCTTACTAATGGAAGCCGGAACTGGGTATGGCAGAGAGAGAGAGGACGAAAGTAGGATAAACGCGATGGAAATACGAGTGTTGCGCAAAATTTGTGGCGTATGGCAAATATGTATACGCCGACATTACACAAATAAATACTATAGGTTAAAGGAAGAAAAAACTGGGCTAACAGAGTGGATAACTAAAACGCAGTGTCGTCCATCACTGCACAGTGTAGGTCGTGTGCTTTGCTGGTGCGCCTGGCGGAAGGGTCCTACTCCGGTCTCCTTCTCCGGCACGGCCACTGCAACACGGATATTACACAGAATGGCGGTTCAGCCTGCTTGTGCGGAAATTATTATTATCCCGCTTTCGGTGACCCTATTGACCTGCGGCCGGCCAGCGGTTAGCCGTTTCACTGAGTCTCCCTGACCGCTGTTTATGGCGGTTGTACACCCGCCGTTCTTCCCGCTTTCTACACAATGAGATGAACGTCACTTTCGTAAAGACATAGTCATAAAACTTCTGTATAATCTATACTTGTCTACATTAGATACCTACATGATTTTAGCAATGACGTGTGACTGTTACTATATTGTATCAGTATAAAGGTACTATTACAACGCATCTTTGTTAGTCTGTCTTTACATCCTCACGTTACTGATACATCCCTCACCGTCTTATCTCCGATGTTTATAAAGTTGGTAAACTGATACAATTTTAGCTGATAAAGGACACCGCAAGTATAGTTTTTAGAAACAAATACCATTCCGCATCTTAACCAAGAAATCTCCAATGTAAATAATAAGATATAATTAAGCTTAATAACAAATAAAAAATATTGACAAATAAGAATTACCGAAAGAAATAGAATGGTGTTACTAACTGACACCACCTTTAGATATCATTGAAAATTTAATTGCCTCTTTCTTCACGACAACGTTATTTCAAGAATATATCATTTACCCCAAGACGGTTATTTTGTTTGTTAAACACTTTGTATACTTCTTTTGCATTTTTCAGATTTTATTAATCATACAATAAATAATATCCTATTCTATTGATAATTAGTACAGAAATTACACGTCTGCATCGAAATAAACCTTCTACATTTGTTAAATGGCTTGTAATCAAGTGGAACGTTGTTCGATGGTACTAGATTTAATATTAGTTAGTGCGGTTTATAGTCCCGCATGCGTGATTGCTCGCAATGTCCACAGAAACCAATCCATTTGCCACTGCAAATTCATAGTCTAACTAATATAGTGTGCATTAGGATTATTACCAAACCTGGAATAGTATATAATACACAATCATCATAGTTGTAACTACAGTGCCACTAATATAAACATACATAACTTAGCATGTTACGAATATTAGAAATATATAATTCATAAAATTTCAAGTTTGGAGGATGGTAAAAGCAATTTAAATTACTGAATCGCTCTGCAGTCATCGCGGATTAATTTACTAAGCGGACAAAAGTATTTCGTGTGCTTTGTTCCTTCACAAAGCGAAGCGCGCCATATAACTACGAACTACGAGTATAGAGCGGGTAAGCACATACAAAATTCCTACATACGGAATGAGTTTTGTAGCAATTAAATTTATTTGAATTTAATACTTAAGACCCATGAAGCCTACTGTCAAGCATTTGCTAACTAAATAGGTCATCATCAGAGCTTGCAACATAAAGAATCTAAAGTGCGCCCAGGGAGCCAAGATGGAGAATGTAAACAAACGTTCAAGGGAGCACAACATTTTTTTTATTGAGTAGTCTTATTTCTCCTAGCGTTATCACTACTCTTTTATGTAGTGTAATTTATTATGCATTTAATTAAATAACATTAAAGTTAGTACCTAAAACCTGACTAATACAAAAATTGCCTAACTACTGAAAAGATATAGACAAGACTTCAAAGTAGGGACATTTATTATTATATATTGATAAAGAAAAAAATTTATATATATTTTTATCATCTGTTCTCTTTTTATTACGCTGTAAATTGTAGCCGTTTAAATTGGAATGGCAAATTGTTGGAGTAACTTCTCTTTATACCACTTTTATTTTATATACTTTTATACCACTAAGGTGGCAATCAAGCGTACGGTCTGCCTGATGGTTAGCAGTTATCGTAGCCTATGGACTTTTGCAACACTAATCTAACTCATATGTCGCCGTCAAAAAGCAATGTTTCAGTAAGTAGGTCACCTGCGGTCGACAATATTAATACGCGTCGAGGTGCACAGTATGCATTTGTATGCAGTTTAATGGCGTCACCGTCTACGGTCGCTATGAGCAACATATGCCATGCCGTCCGTGTCAACATGCCAACCCCGGAACGTGATTACGCAAAAGTTACCGCATTACCACCGTCTCATGTACCATCTCACCGAGAGAAGTCAAGTCATTGCGAGCTCGATTGCAAGGCTTTGCAATCAGGTTCTCGCCAGACCCAGTGAGATGAGCTGGTCTTCATAAAAGTGGAAAGGAAGAAGCCCTCCAATCGCAACTACTGATTCACCGCACAGACCGGACCGTTACAACGCCATTGTACGAAGAAGACTAACTCCATCTGAGGGTCGAGCGACTGCAATCTCGCCATAAAGTTAATCATCTGTCGACCTTCAAGAAGAAAGAATTGTGGCCGGAGGGAATCCTGTTTCGGAAGTTCCGAGGACGATTATCTAACGGCACGCGCTACACGCCACCTACTCTACGTGGAATTAGTTTAAGTTAAGTTTATAAAATCATATATATTTTAAGTTAAGGTATATATCCATGAACCAGTGTTTGTCAAACCTTTTGACTGAATTAAATTACTTGAATTGAATATAATTAACGTAGCATATTTACAAATAGTGGTTAATACTACGATTATTCACATATTTATTATTCAAAAATATTTGTTTTTCTACTTATAACGGCAATTTCATGGGGTTTTGATGCAAAATCGGAAGGCGTATGTATACAGCTCCACTTAATTTAAAATGGTTACCGTAGCCCCTGAATGCTTGTAATATAAGAATTATCTATATGTAGACTCTGCTTAACTCTATTAGGTTGACACGTAAATCAATGCTATCGAGCCCCTCAATTTAATATAATAATGCACAATGTATGCTCCACCTTAAAACATATACACCCTACACATCTGAATAATGTTGTATGTTATAAATTTATAGCTGAGACTATAACTTTTTAATTTCAGATCAGTACTGGTGCATCGAGGACATTTTCATAAAAAGGATATAAGTTAAAGTATCTAGAATATATAACTGTTGATGCTATCTTCATCACGGTACTACACGGTAATCATAAAACTGAAAGGATGTAAGAACTGTGACGTCAATAACCCTAAACGCTGACGTACACGCATGATTAGGACTATAAATGTTTAAGAACTACAAGGACTAAGTCAATCGCCGCTTAATTCTTTCTGCATAATTCGTGAGGGTCTTAGCGGAAAGATGTAGTGGTGGTATGCGGTATTAAATTTCCAACTAAACTGCAATAGAACAAATAGAACTTTTTCGACACTCCCTGCATTAAAACGGTAGTGCAGCGCAATAATTTGCAAGTCTGTCATATTGTATTCTGTCTTCAATGCACGATACTTCTTTATTACTGGCATGTGTGGAGGCTTACACTTGAGATATGTGTGTCAGGGGAATGAACTCTCAGTGGATTTGTGCAATCATGTTCAAGAATTTTAAATTCTGGACTATATAAGAATATAGTACATTAAACTAGCAGGGTCGTACCTGCTAGTTTAATGTATTATATTCATTCCTCATTATACAATGTAACTGAAACAGTCGGGTACTCTGTGGATTACTTCCGCGAGCAAACTAGGTCAATAAACTCCCTACTGACTTTTTAGCATGAGGGCACAAATTAGACTTCTTCAAATAGGATTTATAGAGGGTTTTAGCAGTCATATGCATGCATGATGACTTCAGTGTTGCAGCATCTATAGGCTGTGTTTATTGCTTACCTCCAAGAAAGCCATTAAGCTTATCTGCTTTAATACTGCATCTACATTTAGATTATTTTGAATATAAACAATATGACCCCAATTTTAAAACGAAGGATAGCGTGAAATTTATTTACAAAGATCAATAAAGCATGCCTAGTCCTATTGCTATTAGTGAATTATTGCTCGCGTGATTTCACAGCGGTTCTGCATAAGTAGGTACAGATGCTTGATACATTTTCTAGGTCACAATTGCATGTAACATTTAATCTGGTCTATAATTGGTGCGACGTTTTACGCACGCTATGTTATGACCTACAAATATTAATAGCTATAATCTTACGAAACATCTATTAATCATATTTATTATATTTACAAAGAAAATCAATTAGATGTATTATTCATTGTTAATGTATTATGAAAAATAAATATTGTGAAGATATATTTAGTACAAACTGGAGTATTACGATATTAAGATTCAATTTTAGCGACAATGTATAGCCTGACTTGATCAAAACAAGTCTAACGCTCCTTCATTCGTACACTATACACATATGGCGCGGATAGTGAGGGATAGTTTAACTGTACATGCAATTGAATATAATCACATTATGTATGTATATCTTCACGCCAGCTCCCTTGCGGGGTAGGCAAAGAGAACAGGGGTCGACGCGGTCCTTATATATCTCACTTGCTTCTTTAGCATGCATAGCTCTTTTCATGCACGTTTGCCGCTAATGCATGCTTATTATCACCTTATCTATACTAATATAAAAAGCGGAGAATTTGTTTGTTTGTTTGCTAGAACTATCAGTCGCATTTGAATATTTATTTTTTCATTTGATAGCTCAATTCTTGAGGAAGGTTATAAGGCTATTTATTCAACATCGCGATACAGCCCTTAGAAGCCTAAGAAAAAGAAAGAAACCGAGAAATAGCTCTTACACGGGATACCGGGATACGCGCGAACATAGTCCCTATGTTCGCGCGTATCCCGGTACAGCCAGTTCAGTATAAATAGTACTTACTTATTCAACAATTAACTAAATCCCATTTAAATTACTTATGAATATTTACTTCTCAAAGCGATTTGAAGCCTGATATCTAAGTGATACACACATGAAATTACAACGTCCTAATTTTTAAGACTCCTATTTTTATGATTTCAATCTATTTATAGCTTCGGCCCAAGTCCCTTGTGGGGTAAGCAGAGAGATCTGAGATAACACCCGGTCTATTTGGTCGTGATACTAGTATGTGTTTTTTTTTTTGCTGTCCATATAGTGTGTCTGCTATAAGCACGGCATAGTTTGCATGCAGCAGATAATTCACTACTTGGTCACTCATTCACTATCCTACATTCGTAGATTTTATTCTCTGTAGACAATTATCAAGATACAGAATAAACAGCCAGCCGAGCCTTGAGCAGCGATAGCCCAGTGGATAAGAAACCGGCTCATTGAGTAACATGACCCTGGTTCGAATCTTGACATGTACCACTAAATTCGTGTTTTCGGATTTATGTACATGTTAGTAATTATCACTTGCTCGGTGGTGACGTAAAACATCGTAAGGAATCCCGTACATCAAAGAAATTATACGTGTGACTTAACCTAAGAAAGTTTTCCCTCTGGGTTGTGGAGGTCGGACGGCAGTTGCTTCATGTCAAAATCTGTGACTTTGCTAAATCTTTAGGCTTAGGTAATAGACCTCGCCAATCCTAATGAATTAAGAAATAGCATAATGCTAGGAAGAAGAAGAATAATAAACAGCCGAGCCGACAGAATGCAACCCAGCTATCATTTCAGCTACATATATCTATTCAAGCCGACTCCCCATTTTAAAAGCTATGTGTCGACCAATCTGTCTCATCCATAATAATGTCATCATCGGACGCAGACCCAGTAGAGCTGTTGATCATAAGCTTACTCGCTGTGTCAGCTGGCCAGACATTATCTTTCTTTTATATATCCACTCCACGGTTCTAACACTTCATGAGTGTTCACTTTAACTCATTCATTTTATATGCTGGCGAATCATCCCGAGCCATTTTTACCTCCCTGAAAAAGAGTTCCGAATTCGCCTCGATGTTTATCGTTCACTTTTCTTCCTCATTCAATCTTTCACTCTTCGATTTCATTAAAACTTTGGTTTTATTCTAGCACTGACGGTAAATTTCTTTCTTATTTTCTCTCATATTATCACTTAAGTGCAAAGATTCAGCCCGCTACATGAATTATGATTCCAATCCATGGAATTATTCATATTAGATTATTTTCATCTAAAATATATAAAATAAAGACTGGGAAATAGATCTATGACTATTTGTAAATAAAATCTCAATTGAGTGTCTGAAGTCAAAGAATGAATATTAAAGTTGATAGTTTTCCTATCAGTGTATTACATTATTTAGGAAAAATCTATTCTTATATATGACTGACCCTCGGAATCTGTGTCATAAAAATACAGATTGATCTATGTATAAGATACAGCTAGCCACTTTTCGAAATTTAAGCAATTTAACCTTCATTAGCTGTATTAGTATTTAATATACAAGATACATTCTCATCAAACTCGTACTCGTCGTAAACAATATAACTATTAAATAATAATAAACTTAGAATTACGTGTACTTATAAAATAAATAAATTTAGTTGACTATCTTTAGGCATGAAATATTATTATCTAATCGGTACTATAATGGCTGCCACACAATGAATGCATCAGCAACACGACATGTTGTTGCTACAATAGATGCAACAGTACCGTTCATATTCGCCCATATCGTGTGACGTCGCAGCACGTTGCGATTGCGACGTCAGACGACAGACGACAGACAGCGATATATTGCGCGGCCAGTTTGTTTCAATATGTCTAACATCGAAGACAATAATTCTCTCTGGTTTCAAGTGAAATATGATTAAATAACAGTTTATCCGATGGAGTTCTAATAATAGTTCATTTTTCAGAATCGTTTGTCACAAAATTTTTTTTTTGCTGCACAGCTTAGATGTCTCAGTTATGTTCGAGAACTGCCTTATAGCTTTTAGCCATCATTTTAAAACAATGATATGGTAACATAATTTTAAATCAATGATGACCCCCTTTTGTCTTGTACTAGTACTCGACCGGTTGTGTTCCGGAGACTTGGAGAGAGGCCAATGTGCAGCCAGTCCCCAAAAAGGGAGACCGTTCAGACCCATCAAATTACCGGCCCGTTGCCGTAACTTCAGTATTGTGCAAAGTTATGGAACGGATCCTTAACAATCAATTGATCCGCTGCCTAGAAGATCACTCGCTAATTAATGATCGTCAGTATGATTTTAGATCGAAACGAGCAACGGGTTATCTTCTAGCGTATGTGACGCACCTCTGGGAGGAGGCAATCGACAAATATGGCAATCGATGGCAGTCGGCCTAGATATTACCAAGGCATTTGATCGGGTCTGGAACAAAATCTCTTTAAACTCCCGGCATACGGTCTACCCCTCCAGCTTTGTAATTGAACCCCACCCTCTTTCTTCTTCTTATCAATGACATGCTATCATTTGGTAGTATTCATTACTATGGAGATGACAGTACGGTCCATGGGCGACATTTCAGTCGGGTTGGTGCTGGTCGGACAGAAATCGATGTGAAGCGTGAGAGTTATTAAATGGGGTTCCAATTACCTGGTTGAGTTTAATGCCAAGAAAACTCAGGTGTAGGTGTTTACACGTTTCTGTTTTTGGTGGCCATTTCGAAACGAATAATTTTATTTTTTATTATTTTCTGACTTCTATAAATATGTACATATAAGTTTAAAACCTATTTATATTTTTTTTATTGAGTAATGTAATCTTCATAAAATTTATGAAGATTACATTACTCCATAAAAAAATTAATGCATATTCATTTGTAACAGAAATTATGGCCGGACTAGGTATATACCTACATTATGTATTTGAATTCAAAGGAGTTGGTAATAAATAATAGTTTGGACGTGTTATAGTGACTAAACTGGCAACTAGCCACATGAAAATTGGAAATTTGCATTTCTGATCTCTAGAAGAGTAAATATATAAGCTATAATATAATATATACTGGGAGTTTTACAAAAGTAGTTAGTTGGTTTTACTTTTACAAAAATAATTATTATGTTTCTCTGCTTTCCTAAATGATAAGAAACATAAAAAACCAGTTGAGAATGCGCAAGCTTGCATTGCCAGAGGAACACCTGATTCGTCAATTATAAAACAATTCAATTTTTTTTAAATTTGTCGGCTATTTTGACTTTAAGAGACAGGAACGGTGTTCCTGAACATTCCTATTTTACTTTTTTATGCTGAATCCAAATCTGAAGTCAAAATTCGAAAATTCGATAAAAATCGACAGACAAACGCACAGACAAACATATAGAATTCATATAGGAACGGTGTTCCTGATAATTTAATATTCATGTAAAAAAGTATATTACCCATAAATTTTTATTGTATTTTATATTTATAATTGCAGTATAGCTGTGTATTAAAACACCTGACCAGGATAACTGAAGTTTTAGTGATGTATAGCTTTATGAGAAATCCTGGATATGTTAGCAATAAGGCGGAATTATGTATAGTGAAACTGTAGTCTAAAAAGCTCAATAAATAAATGTGAACATTCTAAATGTCATCTAAGTTTACCAGAATTATATGACAAATGTATATGACATACATAAACAACAGACGAAGTCCCATGTTTTTACTTTTAGCGTCGTGTATCCTTTTAGCATTCTTTCTACTTACATTCTGTCTATATGTTCGAACCAACAGAGCATGCTTCTACTTGTCTCAGCACCGATACTCTCTTTCAGATAAATTATCCTTCATACATCTTTCCTGCGAATAAAAAGCTTATACTCTTTAATCTAATTAGGCGTACAGTTGTTTATCAGTTATGTTTATTTAAGACAAGCAACCAATTATGTCAATATAAACCAAAATGTGTGCAGTTGTAAATCAATAGACAAAATATTATATTTTACGCAAAATACGTTGTAGTGCCTCCATAACATGTTCTGTGTAAAATTTAATATTTTTCTTGTTTATTCTTCAGCTGTTACTCTGCAATTTTAATACCGTGCCGATTTTAATTTTGAACAACTTGTAAAAAAGTAGCTTATATAAATACGAGCTTCGAAATTTTGTGACAGAATGTATGAAGTCAATCGAATTATATTATATTATATATTAATTATATTATATAATACATTTAATGTATTTTGTACCTCTACTACCTCGTCAGATGTGAGCTAAGTATCTTATAGTTCAAAACAACATAAAATATGATCCTACTGATGATAAAATAAATAGCTCATAAATATTACCGAAGTTTCGAGTGGCATTTTTCGGCACGAAGGGCAGCCATGTCAGGTCATTAAAAATGTTATGTGTTCTTAGTTATTGAGTGTTTACATGAAAACATCTCAGTCGTAAAATTTGTAAAGTTTATTTCTTCTGATACGTTTTCAATGTTTATCTGAATTGCGTATCTTTTAAGTTTATTTTTCTAGTTGATTTCAAATAAGGAACTTCTATGTATATTCTACAAAACTTCTACATAAATTCCTTTAACCGATTAATAGCTGTGGAGCTTTTTTAAATTTTGGATTTTATTTATTTTTCTCACGTATAAAGCAGAACTGGGTCGCGATAGTTTACCAAAACTTTGGTCATAACAGATAGTATTTAATTACTTTTTCGTAACCAAATTCCTTGTTATGTAAGAATTTTGAACAATTTTATTTATTAACCAAATTTCCGGGTCCAGGGTTGTCGCACTTCCGGATTTATTTTAAGTTTCGGTTTTTATACATAATTTATTTTTCGGTATACTAGTTATGTACTATTTTATACAATTGGTGAAAGTAAAAGTTACTTATCTATATATATACATACCTAATAAAAGCTTAACAGGGTTGAATTCGTTTGTAAATTATTTTTCAGCAACAGTGATGCAGTACGAGTATAATCGATACAAAAGCGTAAACAGTCATTATTAAATTTTTGTCTATTTGTTTGGCTTACTTTATTTATCAGAAATATGCAGGTATTCTGAATAAAATGTGAAAAACTGTTACCGCGAACAAAATAATCCGCTAGTTTATGATACTTTGTGATGATAATTATTATATTCGCAAATCGAAAGACTTTTTCTTAAGCTCAAATTGGTCAATGCAATTCACAAAAACCCAAACTTGAGTTTTTTTTTGTTTGTCAGCTTGTCTAGTTATTTGTTCGCGCTAATCTCCGATACAGCTGAACATAAACGGATTTTTTTTTGGTATGTAGTGTAAGACTATTCAGAAAAAAATTAGGGTACTTTTAATCCTGTAAATTAAATTATAAGCTACTGAAATTAAAGGCAAATATAATTTTATACGAGCAAAAGATAACTTATTAGGATACTTGAAGGTACCTTATTAGGATACTTGAAGGTACATAGAGCTTTTTAAGGGAAACTCCCTTAACCAGCAGCAGGGTACAGTTGCGTAATAAGTTTGGAGGGCTAACAGAGAGCACCACAGCCGAAAACGAGCCGAGTAACGGCTATGATTGATCTACTCCATAAGGCTTTAGAGACTTTGAATATCTTGATTTCCGGCATAATAATAAAAGACCGAAAAAGACGATCAAAAATAATGCGTCAGCAGCAGTCGCCTTATTAAAAGTGTCATCTGAGAAAAGTTTAATGACATGCAATGAGTACCTACTATTGTACCTACAGAAATAGAATATGACTAGTAGGTAATATAATATATAATATAATATATGATAACAAGGAATTAGGTTACGAAAAAAATACATAGAAACGGTTATAGGTTATAACGGTATAACGTTATAACTAACGTTTTGGTAAGCTATCCCGACTCAGTTCCGCTTTATACGCGAGAAAAAAAATCAAAATCAAAATTTAAAAAACGCCAGATCTTTGTTAAAATTACGTTTAAAGGGTATAATTGAAATTCATCTCAGTCGCCTCATTTTTTTTGAAAAAGAGGTTAATTAAAAAATATATTTTTCAAAAACTATGTGCAGTAGCGCAACGGGCGTTATAGTACGAGGTTTTAAATAGGTAAATCTACCACAAAAACGAAAGAATCGAAGAAAGGCTTCTTAAAAAACTGTTCGACTTGTTAAAACACACTTCTTAATACTTCATTTATCCATGGAGACTTCAGGTGGTGGCATGAATCTGGCTGTATTCTCTCATATCTGCCATGAAAGCTTAGGGTGCCGCGGCAAAGTCGGAGACCTGGCCGCCTTTGTGATTATTTCGCATTAGCAATTGGGTGGCAAACCTTTAATTTTAAATTTATTAAGCACGAACACGTGGTTTAAATGATAAAGTTGAGCATGCTCTACTGCCAGGTCATATCTACGATGGGGTGCTCGACCTCTGTTGAACGATATCTATTTTACAAAAAAAAAAAAAAACGGTAAGAGGTAACAATTTAAATTATGACGTCCTGCAAAGGTTTTGCTAATATTATTTTAATAAATCAGTAAAAAAATTATATAAATCATTACGCGTTCTATGTATTTTTTAAAAATTGAAATGAATAGCATGCTTTATATTATAGATCGCATATGATACGTACTTTACTTTTGACTTAAACTTAAAAGTTAAAAGAAATAAAAATTGCCAGTTTGTAGTTATATCTGTCTGTTTAAACTTAAAACTTAAAATAGACAGATATAACTACAAACTAGCAATTTTTTTTTTTTTTTTTATGTACTAGGGCTATAAGACCATACCAAGCTCTCATAGTAAATGAAATGAAATATCTGAAAGTATCCATGATTACAAAAAAAAATTAACATACCTAATATGACAGACTGACAAAGAGAATCTACGAGGGTTTCTTTCTACCTTTTATGGTAGGTACGTAACTCCAAAAAAATCTAACACACATGAAAAATATTTAATCATTTTAAATATATTCTACAGTTAGACTGTCAAAAATTAATTTTGCCTTATAATCTCGCACCTGGTGAATAGGTAAACCACAAGTCGAAAATATTTCGAACATATTCTTCCACGCTGATGTTAAATTGAGGGTCGGTAGAGTCTAGTGCTTACAAACTGCCCGGAGTATACTGGCTTTGTAACCTCTCCTTTGTCTGCCCAATGTCTGTTTTTGATATTTAAATCCTCTTGCAAAGTTGATTGTAAGTGAAAATAGTTTCATATACAATTTTTGGATTGTCGAAGAAAAGTGTTTGATAAATGTTTTTTTCAAAAGCGCATTGCGGAGCATTGTTTGTGAGCGTGCCAGACTTCAGGGTCGTAAATCTGACTTTACAGACGCTATGTCGAGGCGAAAGTATAAATAAAGTTCAGAGTCGTAGAGGAGTGCTGTCTATTTTACAAATAGTCACATGAGTATAAATACAAAATGTCACCGAATGGACTTATTACTTTGTTTGTGCAATTGAAATATTTTTTATACTACACCTGGTCGGAAAGTAGGTTGTTACTTGCATAAGAATGGGTCAGAAAGTTCGTCTTTGTAGCCCTACAAATATGCGGGCGGCAAAACTGTATGAAAATCCATTGTAAACGCGCTAAGCGGGAAGAAAAAGTATATGAAAATTCATTGTTAACGTGCTAAGCGGGAAGAAAAAGTATATGAAAATTTATTGTTAACTTGTTGTTTTTTTTAATTTAGACAGTATTAAAATATAAAAAATTATGCTACTTTAATTCAACCACATAAAAGAATAAACAAAAGTCAACAACCATACAGCCTTATCTTGTCATTCTCGTTATTATTAAAATAGTGAAAATGCGAAAATTCAAGATCACTAATCGAAATTAGAACGATAGTGGCAGCTTAATTTAGCATTTATTGGCATTTTAAATTTAGAACAGTTTGGTTGAATTTTGCATTCATATAATTTACGTGAATATATTTTGATGTGGCTGCATGGAGGATTCCTTTGCTTCTCCAACCAACCAACCCACATTAATAACATCAAACCAACATTAATCTCCCTAACAAAAGTATTAAATTAAATTTCAATAACTGTAGTAATTTTAATATAAACTTCCATTAATAGAGATTTTGTTTTATACTTTACTCGTAGGTGTAGTATAAAGCACTATGTATCACTCGGCGAGAAAGTGCGATTCCCAACTTGGGCGAATTCATTCTAAAACTTCGCCCTCGGTGGTAATCGGTCACTTTCTCCCCTCGGTGAACATTGTACTATTGAAATAGTAATGCACCTGGACTCTAATATAGATACAGAAGTTAAAACAGTCAATTTTAAAATCTATCTATCTACTATCTATTGTGCATGCGTCACACAAATGGTACTGATAATTTTATTGCGATGATATTTATACAATAGAAGTCATAAGTAAGATTTTTTTTGAAAAATCAAATAACGCGCTATTACCCAGTGTGTACCCAGTTTTAAATAAAAAAAAGATGTAGCGTATTGATGATATATAACAAGAGTAGAACAAACGTTTTGGTTCATTATTTAATCTCTTCGACAAAGTTGTATTCTATTTATATAGTTAAATACATTATTTCATCAGACAATGTACTCCCATGATATTTTCCAAACTAGCTGTCCAACAAATTGGATATAAAAATATATTAGTCGTCCATATAAAAATTAAGACTTACATTCCAATTTTTGTTCCCATTTTTCAACTAATGCATATGAATGTTATTACGAGTACCAACAAAAGTAGGGAAAGGTGGACTGACATGATCAATTAAATATATATATATTTACTTCCGGGCTACTCCAGGTCCACTTGCGCACTTGCACTTGCAATCGAAGTTGTATTATGTTATTTTACACTAAACAAAAAAATACAATTATTTGTTTTATTATTATTTATTTTTTTATTCACTTATTGTTTTTTATGCAACATTATATAATTACAATACATCTATTAAAATGTTATTGAAGATAAATATATATGCAAAGAAATCCCGCCGACGAGATATATGATATGTGATATCTATGATATATGCTAGATAGGAGTCGCCATGGTCAGCTCGAAAGACTAAGTAGTACCAGTTAACCCATTGAAATAGCAAAAGTCTCTGGAGGTGTAAGACATTTCCTCAACAAACATTCGCCGACACTACTATCGGGATAATTACTATTAAATCAATATGCGTACGATATTGTTAAGAGTTTGTGAACTTTACGATCAAACGGCATCAAATTCTGTTTGAGCCCACTTTAGTATAAAGAATGTGTACACAAGTAGAGGCATAATAGAAGCTTAGAAAGCACGCATCTTGTTACCACCTGACAAAAGTCTTTTAATTACTTCTGGAAGTCGGCCAAAGAAATGTTCGTTTACTATTTTATTTCTAGATTGTAATACGTAAATATTCCGCCATACCAAGGTATTATAAGTTTCGGAAAAGGACTTGAGAGCCACGATCACTTACTAATTTTCAATTTGTAAGTGATCGTGATGTGTGACTGCCCATTTATTTTCTCCGAATACCATTTTAATGTCACTACTTCCTGAAAAGTCCCACAAACCAGCTTACCACCAGGTAGAGGTCCGTTTCAAGAGTGGGACAACTAAAAGGTCAAGGGCGCGTTTTTTTCAAAAAAAAATCACGCGTCTGTGAACTTCGCTTAGGCCATATTGTGAACCAGCTACATTTGACTATAGCTATAAAAAAAATCGGCCAAGTGCGAGTCGGACTCGCACACGAAGGGTTCCGTACCATTATCTATAAAAACAGCAAAAAAATCACGTTTGTTGTATGGGAGCCCCCTTAAATATTTATTTTATTCTATTTTTTAGTATTTGCTGTTATAGCGGCAACAGAAATACATCATCTGTGAAAATTTCAACTATCTAGCTATCACGGTTCATGAGATACAGCCTGGTGACAGACGGACGGACGGACGGACAGCGGAGCCTCAGTAATAGGGTTCCGTTTTACCCTTTGGGTACGGAACCCTAAAAATACCACGATTAAATTATTATACAGAATTCTAAATTGATTTCATTTACTGTAATTGATCATAAAGTGCAAAAAAAATCAAACTCGAAAGTACGAGTATGAACTATTTTTCCCCGCCTAAAACACGGCTTATCAAAAAACAATTTGAAATTATAATATTTATATGCATTCTCAAAGTTAGATAGTTTCCGATTATTTTCGTAAACAATCTTAGAAATAAACAATATCCTCAAAATAATCCAAATAATTATGGCCGACCTTTCTCGGAACATAAAAAAATGTGACTCATCTGTCAACACAAAAATATTAATGGCGCCACTTGAGACGCTGTGAGTACTTTTTGTTTATAATCAGAACCAGTAATGATGTTATTACCATTCAAAATGATCCTTCAGTCTAATAAGAACCTTGAATTAACACATTATATACTTTAAAATCTGATTTCTGGCTCTTGTATCCATTATAGTATTTCGGAGACGATTATCTATTAAAATCTAATCAATCACACTTTTTGGTCATTCCGTTGGTGGGTCCGTGTACCTACGTAATATCCTTGTGATGAAATAAAGTATTCAGTAATCAAACTATCTCTGAAATATTCCACGGTAAATTCTTATCGATTCTGAGATCGCACAATTCGTATCACATACTGAAAGATATTCTCTATCTTATATGTATATTATAGATAATATATGTATATTAATATGCAATAAAGAATATATATATCTTTTCACGATGTGACATCCTTCATGTTGATTCGCCCGAATTTCACAGCTCCTTGTTTTTGATACTATACAAATAAGATAGTTAGCGAATATTTATCGGAAATAAGTAGATCCCAGAGGATAGCTTTATTATACCGTACAATGCGATCCCATAGAAATCAACCCACGAAAATTGTGTTGTCTGTTCATTACGTAATACAAACTCAAGAATTAAATTACTACATAATTGGTTTACCTTTCAAAGTAATTAAGTACACGTAACTAGCTAAAAAGTCATAGTTACTGTTCGGTGATAAAAATAAGTCTTATTTGTAGAAATAAAATACAACCAGTTGAAAATGCGCAAGCTTGCATTGCCAGAGGAGCACCTGGCTCGTCAATTATATAACAAAACATTCTTTTTATTTATCGGCAATTTTGACCATGTTCCTTAAGAGATAGGAACGGTGTTCCTGAACATTCCTATTCTACTTTTTTATGCTGAATCCGAATCTGAGGTCAAAATTCGAATATTCGAAAAACGCACAGACAAACATATAGATTTCATATAGGAACGGTGTTCCTGAAAATATAAAAAAAAAAATGTACGCAAAATGACAATGACAATTTCCCTTTCTTGACAGCATTAATTTGTCATCTAGAAGAATGTACTTTTACAATAGTGGATATTACCATTTGTATGAATTGACACCTCTTTGGAGATGATGTAGTAACACAATTAGATATTATATCTGAGTCTTAAGTGCATACTAATCGATCGAAGTTCAGTTTACCGTGCGTCAATGCCACGCACTGTAGGATATGAGTGAAACATATATTGCTATATTTTTAACTTCATGAGCATTTTAAAATATACTACAAAATTGAAATTGGAAATCTGTAGCAAAAAATAAAATTATTTGTGTACGATAAGAATATAATTGCACCGATTTATATGACTTTCACTTACCAAATGTATTATACACATTTTAATGTATGATTGCACAACCAGTTACGAAACAGATATACAACGCAAAAGTGGAAGGATGTAGGAGCCGAGGAAGGCTAAAACTTACCTACCGTGACCAAATTGGTCATGAGAACGTGATGTCAGGAGCCTTAGAAAACGGCAAACGTGCATGAGAAAAGCAATGAATGTTAAAGAAGCGAGTGAGGTGTGTAAGGATCGAGTCACGTGACGCTCGGTTCTCTCTGCTGCAAGGGATTTATTTGGCATGAAGTTATAGACAGATAGAGTTAATAGTGTTCCCGGTATGAAGTGCATAATACTAGTCTTTTTAGGGTTCCGTACCCAAAGGGTAAAACGGAACCCTATTACTAAGGCTCCGCTGTCCATCCGTCAGGCTGTAACTCATGAACCGTGACAGGTAGACAGTTGAGATTTTTATAGATGATGTATTTCTGTTGCCGCTATAACAACAAATACTAAAAGATAGAATAAAATAAATATTTATGGGGGCTCCCATACAACAAACGTGATTTTTTTGCTCATTTTTGCTCGATATTGATAAAGGAAACAGGTAGACGCTTGAAATATTCACAGAATATTTAGTTATATATTCACTTTAAGAATATATAATTAAATTAAAATAAAACAAATATTTAAAGGGGGCTCCCATACAACAAACGTGATTTTTTTGCCGTTTTTATAGATAATGGTACGGAACCCTTCGTGCGCGAGTCCCACTCGCACTTGGCCGATTTTTTTAAATTAATTATTAATTTATTCATGTCAAGCCATTTTAGTACATTATTTATAGCGTTCTTAATATTTTTTAATGGTCGTCTAACTTGCTACTATTTACACATATAGTAGGTACTGTCATCAGCGAAAAGTGTCATTGGGTTGTGACACTTGGTAGATCATTGACGTACAAGTTTTTTATTACAACTTATAGCCCGGTACGAAATTGATTATCACAGAAATCTTCAAATATTATTTTCAAACGAATTTCATTATACCGTCCATGGAGCATACAGAGTCGTGGTGCGTGAGTTCGATTTGGACTTAACCGACTTAATTTTTATTTCTATGCTCATCGTATTCGAATACTGGGCTAAATTATTTCGTCGCTTCAATAACTTTTCATGAAACCGTACGTATGGTTCTGCTGCAGTTGTTATGTTAAAATTTTTAGAAATATTTCGCCAGTACTTCCTGTCTTAATAGAGCTGTGCTATCTTTTTTCGTCCGACTCTTGTCTGCCATTTGGCAAGATGACATGCGGATGAGGTCAGTCATGGCTATAAAGATAACAATATGTAACGCATATAATTTTGCTTGTCCTCCCACGGGTCACTGACTTAGCTTAACAATGGTTGCCTAATGATACTGCCCCCAGATTGCATGTGCTCTCTTATGCACGTAAATAATTAAAGTTTTCCAAAGATTGGTTAGGGTCAGCTTTAATTGACGTACATAATCGATAAGATTGACAAACGAAAATAATGTTGTTCTCTTTGTGTTACGAATTTATTTCGATTTTCGAATGCAGTAGTAGGTACTTTACGTACGTACTTTATAATCATAGCCTACTTCATATGTATGCTGGTGGTAGTGGTGTATACTATAGACAGTTAAACGAGGCTTTGATGATAGATTAATAGAGCGTTTACTTACTGAAGAAACATTACCAGCGGATGCGTGAGTACAGGCCACGAGCTACGAGCTCTATGCCCGGGCTTGCTTCGGGACCGAACCGCTGCCGAGTAATTTGGAACCAGCATTTTTAAGGGTTGAATTAAGCAAATATGCATGCTGTACGTACTAACGCTTGACTAATATACACAAACAAATTTGTGTGAAACGATAAATATGACATACGGACGAAACAATGATGACACGCAGGATGCAGTCAAAAGTCTGCCTTGTGTGTATGACACAAAACAGACTTTTGACTGCATTCAAGTGAAAGAGTCTGGGGATTTCTCACGTCTGATTACAGTTACCTACCATTAGATAAATCCGTGGCACCGCACCGTCGAATATGTACAGCACCTACGTTTCCACGTAACATCCTTGACCAAACGATCTAGAATTTTAGTACGTCCTGAACGAATGATTTTGAAGATTAATCACATCTGAATGCATCTCTACAAAAAGAACCTTGTGGCATCTGAGGAAAGACAGTGAAACTCTTCCATCAAATTCAAGTATACGACACACCTGATGGAAAGCAACCGCTTTACGGTAACCATAGTAGCATGTGAACGCTTATAATGCATTAAGTATCAATTGCACCTCTTCTGTTAACTCCTTAGGAGCTTACTGGTGACCTCACTCACACGCAGGAACAGAACAACCCTCCAGGTGGTAGTTATTTTGCTGCGGTTTTCTGTGAGGTAGCGATACTTCCCCCTAAGTTAGTGGTGTACAAACAAATGGGCAAACATATAACCACATAACCAAGAAAGAACACGGTGATGGCTGCCCTCTGCGTCAACTCGTGAACGGGTGCCGCTCGGAGAGACTGGTCTGCCCGCGTCTCTCGTCCCTCTTTCTGCTTAAAACAAAAACTAAAATAAAAACTAGTAATAAAAATAATAATAAGGCACTTATTGTAATCGCTCTTGCGGAGCGATAATTAAAAAAAACTAACAATTTGACAAAAAAAAAATGACAAACAAACAAAGGCACGGGCCAAAGAGCCTGTGGATATGACTACTATTAAAAAAAAAAAAAACCAAGAAAGATTATACACGAGGGATTTATCATGGATATTGGATGAAAAGATACATATGAAAATCAAAATGTGTTTGTACATTACAACAAACGAAAAACATCGCCGGACAAATGATCACAAGCACATAGTTTGTTATTTGAATTGGTATTTAAATAGTCCCATAATCGCCTAAAACACTTGTTAGATGATGCGGTTTCCACGATGTATTCATGCTCCGACGACGGTATGCACACACCTCGGGTTAATTCTTCTTTCGTACGGCACCCGTGCACATACGAAGTCTGTGAACAGAGTGAGTATCACGCAGCATGTACGCACGAATAGCATATGTGAGTGAGTGCCGGTCGCAACGCAACTCAGACTGCTATAGCCTGCGTGGTCGTGAAGATAACCTGCACGATTTACCGCGATCAACGGCTTTTTGTACCCAGTGAAGTAGGCGCTGTCGTCTGCGAACAGGGTCAACAAAACCCCACGTTCACCTTTGCAACTTTGCGCCTCAGGCAATTGGGGAATGCCGTTGGTATACACCGCGCACTCCTGCCTTTATTGGGCAGGATAATGGAGCCGCTACGCGCTGATAGAGCGCAGCGTCATTATACTGACAGATCGATTGAGAAGTATCTTACAAAGAATCGTAGGCCAAAATTAATCTTAGGAGAATAATCGTGCTTCAGTTATACATGTTATGTAGTACTAATGGTTTCTTATGGGGTATATTGCTTGTTTGCTAATAAGTGTAAATATATATTTGTTGTATTGCGTCTATGTTCCAAAATAGCGCGACGTAGTAGAGCAAATCCAATCCAATTTTAAAGTTTAAGTTATGAATAGCTAGTGAAATAAGTCGATGTATGCTCTATTTTAAACTAAAATTGTGGCAAAAATGTATTCGCTTTCCATCTAAAAGTCGCAATGCGGTGCAATCGTACTATGCGAGACACACCACGAAAGTTGCTGAGAGTTAGTAATCCTTTAGAACTTCAGTGAATTTAGATATCTACGTAGATTTCGATTTTTAGTGATCCGTGTCTTAATTAGCAAAGAAGAATACGTACAAACCTCAGCAGGTGTCTGTTCTTTAGGCGGTGTAGGTAACCAGCTCCTAGACCAACTTGCGATCGAGTTTTGGAATTTGTTACACTTCAGCTTAGATTGCATTTAAAAGTAAAGGTCTAATACTTGTACATACACGACATGGACGCTGCAAAGCGTTCGAAATGTCAGGTTTAACAAAATAAATAAAACACGCGATACTTCCGTTAAAAATTGTTTAATTCAATGACATATAGTTATTAATCTTAAAGACTGTTGTAATTAAAATAAATATGCCTATTCAATAAATAACTCATCAAATGATAGCTATGTAAATGTGCAGAACCTAGTAAGTATTGATATATTTTGTAGGAATCGTTTTATACAATATAGAAGTCATTGCAATAGGCCTTTAATTGGACGGATCAGAATAAGAACCGTTACATTATATTGAGTCTTCTAAACCCTCTAAAATGTAAAGATCGTGGTCCCGCATAAAAGAAGATCATCCCGAGCAAATTGGTGTACTGAATGTTATTAAAATCGAAGCTAACTCTGAAGCATACATCTAGGTGAAATACCGTCTGGTATTCAGAAAAAAATAAAAAATAAAGTCTAAAAAGAAAAACCCATTGCGATAAAAAAGTTACAGACAATGTTTCAATGCAGTAAAAAAATGAGCCTACGTTTTTTGAAAATTAACCGCAAACTGAACTAAATTAAGTTTGAAAAAATACCATATCCAGCAAAACCGCTGCATTATATTAATGCAGCGAGAAGTAAACCTACAATGAAGAAGCTAGAAAACCGCACATCCCATCCAATTCTAAAAGTTGAGCATGTCCGAGTACCCTAGACGCATTTTCAACCTTTCACATCCGGCACTTGTGCATCAAGACACCAATTACGTCAGACTATATACTTAGACAAAGTCAATAAGTATTTTCTCACTTTGTTGTTGGCTCTATGCGAACGCTGTTCAAAATCATGTACTTTAAAAATAATAACTTAAAAATATAACCTTTCCAACAACTTCTTCAGAATGAAAGAAAATATATGATCGGAACAAAACTAATAAGAGAAGGAGCAATAACGTTCTACTGAGTTTCTTAATAGAGATACCTAGAACTAGATCGCGTACAATATTTAACCACCTGAACAAGAAAATTAATGGAAAGGTAGCAATTGAAGAAATTACTATGAACGAAAGGTGTAATAATCAAAGTTAAGTTATGTACTGAGAATCATCTGAGATACGGGAGGAGAGATTTTTGTTTTAGGTAGGTATTGTCAGAATTAAGGAATGTACGAAATAAATATCCATTTTAGCTTTAGTAGTAACTAGCTGACCCGGCAAACTTCGTACCGCCTCAGAATCAATAAATGGTGTGTTAACTTATAAGGTGGTATTTTTTATTAATACAAAATGAGTAGTCAAAATTAATTAAGTATAATAAATGTTCAAAAATATAAATGAGAAGTATTTTAAAGATATTATTACTAATGTAATTCACATGGCGGCAAGCATTAGCTTTAAATAAGCGAACGAAATTATTCGCGTACCATTGTTGTACTACTTTATATTAAGCTGTTTGTTGGATGGGTTGCATTCAAGTCGATTTCCTTCGTTGAATTGACTGCTAACCTCCACTTGTAAATTGTGCGGGGGCAAGTCTGGCTGACCCAATTAGTTTAAATAAAAGTGTTTTGTGGTCAAGCCGATCCGTCTTTTCAAAAATGGTATTTATGTTTTCCGTACAACAGTTCGACCAGAATGAGCTTCATTTTTAACATCAAAATTCCCGGACTGAAAACTTCAACGTGTATCGAATTTCTTCGTTAGATTCACTCATTTTGGTGGACTGAAAAATAATAGAAAAATGGAAGGAAACGGTTTTTATTTTTAATTTTTCTGTTTTTAAAATGTCTTCTATTTAATGGTTTTAAAACCAGCCATGTACAAACAATACAACTAAATAGATTTTACTACATTTTTTTACTTATAAAATACGAAATATCTTTTTCTCACCGGCCTATTATAATATACACTACTAAAAATGATAATCCTTAGTCGTTCCTACCTTTCTGTATCAATATCATTTGTCATAGAATAATAATTACTATAGAGATGTGTGTAGTACACACCTATCTCCTTTTACAATAATTACAAGCCCAAGAAAATCCGCTGGGAACTGCCAATGCCATATGTTCCGAATTTTAATTAAAATGCTGCAATACAGAAAAACCATTGTGTCTCGTAGAGATACATCAATTTATATTGATTAAAGACTATATTTGCTGTGTTGCGTACATAACTTAACATTTTATTTTTATTAGTTTTAATTTTAATTAGTCAGATCTCATAGAACTGCAACATTTTAGTTCATTTCAGGACAAGGAATAGCAGCCCCGAGGATTTTCTTGTTTTAGTTTTATTAGTTATTTTAGTTGTATAGTTAAGACAATATTTGTATATTAAATTTAATGATATAATTGATATAGTCTTAGATAATTTTATAATACAAACGAATGGATACACCAAGGTAGGAAAGACACAATTACTTGTTTATATGTCAGATCTCAGGACAAATCAACGCTTTTCAGGAACACCATTCCTATATGAAATCTATATGTTTTTCTGTGTGTGCGCTTTTTTTTCGAATATTCGAATTTTGACTTCAGATTCGGAATCAGCATAAAAAAGTAGAATAGGAATGTTCAGGAATACCGTTCCTATCTCTTAAGGAATATGGTCAAATTGGCCGACAAATTAAAAAAAAAATTGAATTGTTATATAATTGACGAGCCAGGTGTTCCTCTGGCAAAGCAAGCTTGCACATTCTCAACTGGTTATTTTTATATCTTAATTTGTTTCAATTGAGAGTATATAAATAATAAAAACAATATGAACATAGTTATTAGAGCCCAAACATGTTATGTAATATAGATAATCTTTTTATTAAATATTAACTGAGTTTTTAAAAAATTTGGAGCGAAAAACGTTTTATCGGCTTTCCCTGGCGAGTTTTACGAAAAAAACATTGTTGACACATAATTGGTCAATATGTTTTGGAGAGAAAGGTTAACTTTCGTTTGCACATACAAACAACGTCTCACTCTAACCTACGCCATGTCAGTTCATGTCAGTTGCATCGTGGGTGTGTCTTAAATAATAATAAACAAATACCTTAATTCAAAAGAATGTATTTGAACACTAAAAATGTCCGTTGGATTAGAAAAATAAAGTGACATGAATTAGAATACTAAATTAGGAAGAATAAATAAAATAACAGCTACAATACGACAATCAACTGTTATATATTGCACCATGTAAAATAAATAGTGAGTTACTTTTACCTGTTACCGAGTACTAAATAGATAAAATTTAAATGTGCGCCACTAGGTTTATCGGATCAATATCTTATACGGACATAAGAGCCCAGTACTGTACAAGCGACATCTGTAGAAGACTACCCAATGAAGGCATATGAAACGGCTTAAGTGGTTTGGGTAAGTTTTGTGTAAACTGTACCCGCGGAGGACGTATTTTTTTTGTTCAGTTGTTAATTTTATATGACTGCCGTAGCTGAGGCAATAAGTGGCTAGCATGGATTATATTTTCAACCGGCTGTTAACTATTATAGATCTTAGATGATGAAGGTCCAGTGCAATCGGTTTAGGTTAGGTTTTGCAGAAATACTGGACTATTCAAGCGAAGCACAAATTTTTTTAATTTAATGAATCAAGTTGTCGAAATCGCCCTGCCGTGGTACTTTATCGGTAAGCGAAATCCCTTGAATATACGTGAAAATAATGTACAGTCGGCGACAAAAGTGCATACATAGCTCACAGGTTGAAATCGCGCCAACGCCAATAAGCATCATTCTGCTAATGATACACATTGTTCACGACGAAAACATTCGTACACAAATTGACCACGTGTTATGAGTGAAACAAATTGACCACGTGTTACGAGTGAAACAAATTGACCACATGTATATGTATAGCCACCTTATCGAACAAATGTTTAGAAGAAGTGAATATGGATATGTAGATTTATTGTACTTGTCCACGACGGAAAACATTTGTAGACTACACTGAAAATGCATATAAATAAAGTAAAACAAATAAAGTAAATTGAATACGTATAATTGTAGACGCTAGAATAAGGAAATATAAACGTATAGTTATTGTATCGAATAAGTGTTTAGGATAAGTAAAATGTGAATGTAAATGTATCAACTAAATGTTAGAATTAAGAAAATTAGTATTAATGAATAAACGAGATATCGGAGGGGGTGAGATATGGAGAGAGGACGAGGCGGGGAAGAATAACGCCGTGAATCTATACGCGCGTTGTATGACTAGCCGAGTACCTGGCGGCGCGCCGACGCGCTCACAGAAATACCGGTGCCTCGCCTCAGATTGGTCATTCTACCGATCGAGAGCAACACAAGCAGACGTCTCAGAAGAACACCTCTTTCTTAACCTCAGCCAGTACAGTCTCAACAAAGAAACCTAGCCGTAGTTATTTGGAATATTGAAGAACCCTACTATACAGTCCACTCTGGCGGCACGACGCAATCGCCAACACACATATATTGACGCATTTAGTTCAATATTGTCAACCTTAAAATAACTATATTTAGTTTCAAAACATGTTTCATGATTACCTTTTATACTGGATGTATTCTCAACCTTGCGGGGATGATTTTCAGTTCAAAATATTTCTAGTGAATAAATGTATACTTAGCTAACTTTAAATTTTAAAAGCATATTACTATTTCGTTCATTCATTCATAGCAGATTCTAGTGTATTAGTTAAGAAAGATAAATCATGTCCCAGGTTACAGACTTGCAATATATTTAATTTTAAATGAATAATATCTTTGTTATTATCAGTAATAATGATAATATAAGCTTGCTTAGTAATTTCTCCTATCCAAATCAAAAACAGGTCAAAATAATATGAAATAATAAATATATTAAGATAATATATAAAATAATATGAAATATTAAAAATATTAATAAAAAGTATTAAGCGCGCGATGGCTTATGTACTTCGTTTCATCCATAATTTACTACAAAATTTCCAGCTTCCAAGGCCGGGAGTATGTCGACGCACCTTCACTATATATTAAGGCGTTACGGGTGGACGTCAATTTGCTATTTCGTGTCTACGGGTGGTATATGGGTGAATTATAATTGAAATGGCTCATATTCACAATAAAACAGTGGCATCGATAACAGCTAAATGGTTTTAATTTCTCTGACACCTCATCGGCCTCGCTTCTAATCCTCGACAATACCTTTCTATATGGCATCCACTACCCAATAATAAAATGTATTGAAATATATATTATATATTCAACAATCGTATATGATTTTACATTAAATTAATTTCAAATACCTGAATAAGATATTAATTACTAACATATTTTTCACTCTAAAATTAATATTTAATAAACGCACTTTACTTACGAAACCGGTAAAATATGGTTTTTTGACTGGCTTTCTATGATGCAAGCCCTCCCTATGCAAGGCTCTACGAGTTATTGTTTTTTTCATTATCTGCCACCCACGGGCGTATAAAGCTTAGAGGTTGGGCTCCTTGTCTGCCTACAAGATATTACTTTGAAATAGTGTTTAGACAAGCTATACCATATTTTTCC